>JBAMYA010000018.1:14738480-14776116 GCA_037176975.1 Arrhamphus sclerolepis | reverse complement strand
ATTTTATCGAATTTTGTAAATGTAATTAAGGGCTGACCATTTTTGTCCACAAACAAGCTGAATGGGATTATTTAGTTATTATTACTGTCTCTGCTCTAGAGTAACAATAAATGGTAATTAATGTTCTTGTTAATCAGTTACATATCCCAGACTTTACTATTAGCATTTATATATAATGGTCAGTTTTGAGGTTATTTTCCAACAAGCCAGTTTTCAAACAAACTGGCATTTGAAGGGTTAAAAAAAAAAAAGGGATTTTATGTTTTTGGAAAGAACTGATGTCGGTTAAAAAGTATATGAAGAAAAATTATTAAAAAAATCAATAAAACCTAAAAAAATCACAAGCTCAGGATGTTGGTGGACGTTTTTGGCCACAAACAAGCTGAAAGGATTAAAATCAAACAAAACTAGAGGGTTAAATTAACCTTAAAATCAGTCCTGAGAGGAACAGGGAGCCACTGCAGAGATTTAAAACCTATGTGGTGTGAGACCAGCTTCTGTTCCTCATTTTTTTCATTCCTCTCTAACTTTAGTTTTATAGATTTTAAGTTGTTCTTGTAGAATTTGGTAAATTATTGACAGTTTATTTTTCCTGACCATCCTGCTATTTTTTTCCGTTGACCGAATTTCATAATTTTTCCATGGGTTGTAGTTTTAGTTTCTACTTAATATTTAGTGGAGCTACTGAGTCCAGGCTTGACTCGAGTTTTCTGTTAAAACTGTCATTGATAAAATCACAGTAAACAGGTAAAATACCTGACTGTTGTTGTAGACTTCAGTGAAATCTGCCGCTAATTCTGCGGTCAGATGGTGTTTCCTCTGCGTTCAGCCAAGTCAACAACAGAGGACACACTTGTGGATACGCCATGATGATGACAAGATCCAGAGTGTGTCCTCTGTTGTGAGTCAGCTACATGACATGTTGCTTAAAATCCATGTTGGCTGAGTAGGTCAATAAAATCTGACGATGTAGTCTGACTGCTCATCTGTGTGTAAGTTCAAATCAGCAGATATAATTATCATATTATTAAAGTGTATTATTAATTCCTTCATTCCCACTTTCCTGCTTCTCCTCATCGCCTCCTTACCTAGCTGGTCTTCAGCAGAAGGGTCCCCCTGAGAGCCAGGTCCTGGTGCAGGTTTCTTCCCAAGAGGGAGTTTTTTTTTTCTTGCTGTTGATGGCGTTGCCATGTGCTTGGGGGTCATGATCTGGGTTTATTAAGAGATGACTTGTTTTTCCCCTTTCTCTTAATTTTCACTTAATTTTTAAATTTTAATTTATACTTTTATTCTGCACTCTTCGTTTTTAATTAATTATTTATATGTTTTAATGATTTTATTTGCCTCTTGTGATTTTATGTAGATGTAAAGCACTTTGAATTACCTTGTGTATGAATTGTGCTCTAGAAATAAACTTGCCTTGCCTTAAATGAAGCTTGTTATATAGTGCAGTCAAAAAACAAAACAAACACTTTGTATTTGTAAGTAGTGCAGCGCACATATATTTGTGTGTGTTTCTGTCGTTTACAGGTATAAATGAGTCCTATCAGATGGGGTTGTTCCAGGTTTTGGCTGCTATTCTTCATCTAGGAAACGTGGAGATAAAGGACAGGGATTCGGACAGCAGTCTTATTGCTGTGAGGATTATGTTTTTCCTGCAGTAGGAAAGGGGAATGTTATCATGTTGTGTGACGCATGTAAACAAAATGATAATTTGGCATTATTGATAAAGTAATTAAGCATTTTTTTTAATAGAAAATTTAAAGGGAATTCCTTAGCTGTGCTGCTAAATGTTTTCCTTTATTATGTTAGGTTTCTGCTGAGTCATGAAGTTTTCATGAACATTTCTTCTTTTTTTAGCCCAGCAATCCCCACCTGACGGCGTTCTGTGAGCTGGTGGGCGTGACATATCAGGATATGTCCCAGTGGCTGTGCCACAGGAAGCTAAAGACGGCCGCAGAAACTTATATCAAGCCCCTTCCTCGTCTTCAGGCCACCAACGCTCGTGATGCCCTGTCCAAACATATCTACGCCAAGCTCTTCAACTGGATTGTAGAGCATGTCAACAAGGCTCTGATCACCAATATTAAACAACACTCTTTCATTGGTGTCCTCGACATCTATGGGTATGTCAGTGCAGTATGTTTTTAAAAACAACCAATCAATCAATCAGTCTCAACGTTTCTACATTATCGTATCTGCTTATTTACTAAGCACGTTGCACAGCTTGTAAACTAGTGAAACCAGGTTGAGCGACGATGCAAGGGGGTTTGAATTAGTGTAACATTGTTTTCTTTGTTGTGCCTAACATTTTAAAAACTTCTGGATTTTACTTCGCTCAGCCAAACGTATAAACTTTATTGGAAACACTTCTAGTTTCCATTTCCTCTTTGGGATGTGAAACAATCTTATCAAAAGTTGCAGCCAGCACAGATCCAGTTAACGCCGCCAGCACTGCCGTCGTGTGGGTCAGCTGGGTTTATTTAAGAGCGATTAGCTTGTTAACTTGGTTAAGCAGTTTTCATGATATTGTTCACACATATTTATGAACTGGGAAACAGTAGCAGCAAAAGTGACTAAAACACAAACACTGGAAAGCAAATTTTTCTTCTGTTTTTTTTGGATGAATCACATGGGGATGGTTGGATTGTCTCACAGAATTAGAGCTTTCCTGCAGAGCACTCACTCAACAGATGTTATTCAACTGGTTGACTCTGTTCTTTCTTTCTTTTTCTTTTTTTTCCAAAAGATTTGAAACCTTTGAAATCAACAGCTTTGAACAGTTCTGTATCAATTACGCTAATGAGAAACTCCAGCAACAGTTCAACATGGTGAGCAGCATGCGTTTTACCTGCTTAATTACTGATTATATTTACTGACATTAGAGAATATTTTTGATTGTGTTAATTGCACACGCAAATCTAAATTTGTGCTTGTGTGTGTACAGCATGTATTCAAGCTGGAACAGGAGGAGTATATGAAGGAGCAGATCCCCTGGACTCTGATTGACTTCTATGATAATCAGCCCTGCATCAACCTCATAGAAGCCAAGATGGGCATCCTGGACTTGCTGGATGAGGAGTGCAAGGTGCAGTATGATAATAAAGTTTTAGAACTTTATTCTAAAGTGCAGAGTTTGAACACAGTTTTTAGGCCTTTCTCCCATGAGAAAATTGTATCCAACTGCTATCTTTAAAGCATTTAAAACAGCATTTATGAGTAATGAATGTAAAATAATACTCTTAAAAGGAGAAAAAAAGAGGTATTGACATGGTCTACAAAACTCTGCATTGTTATGCACAAGAGGTCATAACTCGAATAATAAAACTTTATTGTCTACAAACAAGCAAGAAAGGTAAAGCTGCTCTGCTGCATATTGTGGGTTTGTCCTTCACCCTCTTTCTGCATTCTGTTTTCACCATGAACTCATTCCAAGTCTGCTACCTACTTGTATGGTTTGCAACACCTGCTGGAAGCAGTCAACACAGGCTAAAGAACAGAGCTTCTTTTTTCTTCGTTCTCACAGTGAGAGTGAATCGGGCACTTTGCATTATCATTGTCCGAGTTTTTCTGATTATTTTTCATGATGAGAAAAGTTGTGCAAAAAAAGGATTTCTATTGTGGCTTCCATCTCATTCATCACAGCTGCGGATTGTTTCAGTCAGTGTTGTTGTTTGAATCTGCACCATCTCTGCACTTTCATAACTCTCCCAGATCTTTAACAATGCCATCTTATATCTTTGTTGTTTCCAACCTTTGCATTTTATGGACTGTTGACTCTTGAGGTGGGCCTCCTCGCTGACATTACAGCAGGGAGCCTGCCTCAATGGCACACTATGTAAAAGAAGGATGGAAAGATTTCACATCATTAAACGTTAAATAAACATGCTAGTTGTTTTATGAAAGGATGGATGCATATTCTTAATATCTGTTCATCATTTCAACTGTTTTACACCAGATGCCTAAAGGTTCAGATGATTCATGGGCTCAGAAACTGTACAACACCCACCTAAAGACCTGTTCCCTCTTCGAGAAGCCACGCATGTCCAACCGCGCCTTCATCATCCAGCATTTTGCTGATAAGGTGGGCCTGTCTTTCGTTCTCTCTCTCTCTCTCTCTCTCTCTCTCTCTCTCTCTCTCCCTCCTTGTCAACTCAATATTAAGGCAATTAAAGGCTTGGAAGGACTAGACAGTTTTAAGAAACAGACTGGCTACAATTTCAGTATGAAATATGTTTATGATAGCTAGAAGAGGGCTGACTTTACTTTCAGTCTCAGAAATAGCTGCTTCCAGTTAAGTGTATGTGCCATGCAATGCACTTTAGCTTAATATATCCTTTGATGAAGAGCTGAGTGATACAGTAATAATTTCACGTCTGTTTTTAGAACTGCAGTATAAGATTACAGATTAATAGGTCAAAGACTAGAGCACACTTCTCTACAAGGTCCCTTGGCATTATAGATGGTTACCTTGGAAACAAATTTGATCATGTATTTGAAATGGTTGATCTTGTCATAGTTTAAGAGAATTGCATCAAGACTTTGGGTGTGTTAACCTACAGGTTTGACTTTGCCTGTGGCTTTAGGTTTGAGGTCCACAGTTAATTTTTTATGCTAACGGTAATAGTTAATCTGATCAGTAATGTTGAAGGACAATAAATCCCAATTAAAAACTTTACCACTGTAACACCAGCTGTTCTGTCATATTGAGCAGGTAGAGTACCAGTGTGAGGGTTTCCTGGAGAAGAACAAGGACACAGTAAATGAAGAGCAGATCAATGTGCTGAAGGCCAGCAAGGTGAGATAAACAACATCTATTATATTATTTATGCAATGACCAAAAACTGATTTTACCAAAGCCTATGTCCTGTGAGCTAATTGAAAACATCAGATGCCAGGTTGAGGGAAGCAGCTCCCTCCACTGGCTGAACTAAGTGGATGACACAAGGTGAGAAATACTCATGCATGGAGATTAATTCCCACAGTTTTATTTAGCCCTAACGCGGAAAATTGATTCCACAGTTGCAACTAGACATTTGCTGAAAGAAAACCTTTCCTTTTGTAGGTTAGAAAGGATTCCCAAGATTTTAAATTACTTTCTTCAAAGTCAAAAGTTTGCATACACTTGGTTTGTATTGCATAGAATTACCATTAAAATGTTTGACTTGGCTCAAACATTTTGGATGGTCCTTCACATCTTGAAATATCTAGCTGGATTTCTTTTCCCCCACTCTTCCTAACAGAACTGGTGGAGCTGAGTCACATATGTGGGCCTTCTTCTTCGCACATGTCTGTTGAATGCCACCCATGCATTCTCTATGAGAATGTGTTCAGGGATTTTTGATGGGCACACCAATGCTCTCACTTTGATGCCCTTAAGTTCCATTTTGGAACTAAAGAACACAGAGAGGGAAAGCATAGACAATGGCTGCACTGAACTCTTTTTTTTCCTCTTTTTTTTCCATTAAACTTTTACTCCACACTAGAGTAGGTCACTATCCACTGTTCTGTCTCTTTCAAAGCACATCAAATTAAATAGACCAAGAACGGCACACCAGCATAATCAAGAGTAACCCACATCATCAGTTGTTCAAAAATATTTCTGAGACTGCCTCCAAGTGGCAATAACACACTATAACATGTAGATGTGATTCATAAAGCAGCAACAGAGCTGTGGACGGGCTGTGTTCAAACCCTTAACTGTGCCGTGAGCGTACAGTGTCTGTAGTGTCCCCTTTCAAAACAATGCAAGCCTGTAAAACCTTGCTGTTCTTTTGAGACACGTGTATGCAGAGTATATTCACCGTGACCTCCGACTGTTCTTTTATAGACATGGGCAACAGCAGAATTGGGTAAGGGCCGAAGCGTAGATTCTGGCTGCTCTAACCTCTAACAGGACTTCTTAATGTACACAAACACACACACATACTCTCATAGCTTCTCAGACAATTGGGATTAAGGGATAACCAACTTTTAATGAGATTTACTCTAATGAAGATTCTTTTTGGTTCCTTGCAAAGCTTACCTTATCATTCTGTGTGACTGGGAATGTGTGCTTATTTATTTATTTATTTTATTGAGAGAAAAAAAAGACAAAGTTGTGGCTCCTAATCAATACATTTGATTCACTTTTTTTGTTTGTGCCCATTTTTTATATGGCTAAAACCAGCTCTCAATACCTTTAGAATATTTCTATGAAATTAATTTGTATATATTTAATTTCTAACCATTCAATGCATAATTCTTAACACATAAAATGAAATAACAAAAAGAGGCAATCTCTTAAGATAACAAGTCACTTCTTCTTTTCAGGGAAAAGAAGGTGAGAGTCAGTCCTCAGACGTTCTAATACAGAGGATACCATTTCACATCTAACCATGTTTTGGAGATTCTTCTGTGTGTTAGTAACTGGTATTAAATAATAAAGTGTTATGATATCTGTCAGTACTGATAAAATGCTAAGTATCAGAGTAATTGCTGAGATGTGGGAACAGGGTAATGTGTAGATAGCAAATCTAAGATCATCAGACAGTTGGTATCCAAGCCAACAAGTAATCAACAGATTATCTAAACTGATACAGGCTCTGACCTCGCTGGCTTAAAGTAAATCCAAGATTTTAGCAATCCACTTGTGAGAACAATGCTATTATTGGTGTCGTGTATGTGTACTGCTGAATTCGCTGTTGTACTGAGTCAAGTGTTTAAAACTGCATCAGGACTGGCGAAACGCACGAGTCTGTATCCCTGCTGACGTCTGCTTGAAAGTCTAATTGACGAGGTGTTTTTTAAACACCTGATTCAGTGATTTCCCATCATGCCTTGCAATTCATAAACATCAGAAACATTAGTCACCTTCCAAACACACTTATGCATGCTTGGAAATCAGTGGAACTCCTTTTAATTGAAAAGGTCTGTTTGGGGGAAAGAAATCATGTGTCCTTCCATCCATTCACCATTTATAGTGCCTGGTTGTCTCATCTTTTCACTTTAATTCTAAGATGATTTTGGTTTTGGATGGTGGTGATCATGATTTTGAACGTGGGTTTGCTTTAATCTTTCCTTTTTAATGCCATTGTATTTTTGTCAATGTGTCTCCATCTGTTGTCCATGTATGTTTGGTTCTGTCCTCATCATGACAACCTTCCCTGCCAGCAGAAGGTAAACAGAAGCGTTTTCACAACGCTGGTCTGCCTGTAGCTCTCCATTTAGTTCTTTCCTCCTTTCTTGTTTTTCTATGAGGCACTGATTCATTACACTCTTAACAGCACTGTGGAGTTTGAATTTGAGTGTTTGTGCCTTTGTTTGCTGCATGGGGAGCACCAAAGGCATGGTGAAAGAATTAGGGATTCATCAAGACTGTAAGAGATGAAGGAAGGATGGTAGTGCTGAAAACAAGCAGCACGTGAAGACTTTGCAGCCACGGCTGTCCTGCTTTGTAACGCTGGTTAGAGAAGCGGCATGGCATTGCTTTCAGCATAACAGGAGGACCTGAAGCTACACATAACACAGCCTCCTCCTCATATAACCTCAGTGTTATATGGAACATGACTGATGTGTGTATTTTAATTAGTGTATGTTATAACACCACGACATAATGCAATATTATCATATATGGCCTCTTCCTATGTTCATATATGACAAATCAATAACCTCTTAATGTTTGGATTTTTATTGCATTGTAATAACTGACTGAATGACTTTCTGAAAGCTAATCAACAGATGAAGTTCGTCGGTCTACTCACCCTTTTCAATAGTTGGTGTGTGAAATGCTGAGATTAACTCTTCCGCGTTCTGTCTCACTGAAGAATGCTAGAATTGTAAGTCAAACATTAGAAATGTTTTAAGGTACAATGTTTTGGCTGTCAAGGTGGTAAGTATATAAATTAGGTGTAATCCTACTTTGTAAGCCTGTATGCATTGCTGCAGAAAAATCCAAATAGCATGGCTAAAAGCAGCGACTGCCAAGGCATTTTATTTTTTTAGTCATGTGTAATTGATAGTTTCCGCAAAAGAGGCTTAAGTAGAGAAAATCAGTAATTCAATATCATCGGCTGTCTCGTTTGTGACTGTAAGTATGTGGCTTTTCCCAGTTTGATCTACTGGTGGAGCTGTTCCAGGATGAGGAAAAGGCCACCACCCCCACTGGTCAGGTCCCCGGCACCGGAGGAAGGACCCGTCTCAGCATTAAACCCGACAAGAGCCGGGACACAAGCAGCAGGGAGCATAAGAAGACAGTCGGCTGTCAGGTGAATACGTTGGAGTCTACTGTGGTGTTGTCATTAGACATATGGCACCGTATGATGCAATCGCATCTCCTCACTTAGTCCACAGATTACAATTCAGATATCCATCAAGATATAAAAAAAAAAAAAATCTTATGGATCAGCATAGAGTCCTCTCTGTTTTAGTAAATGTCTAAAATCACATTTTAAGCTTCTTCCTGAAAAAGTATCAAGAAAGTGATGATGTTGACTTCTTTCCCAGTTCCGTAACTCTCTACAAATGTTGATGGATACGTTGAACGCAACCACTCCACACTACGTTCGCTGCATCAAACCCAATGACTTCAAGTTGGCTTTCTCGTGAGTCTTCATCTCTTTTTATTTTCCTAAATATTAGAGTCAAGAAAATCATTATTCCCTTGGTAGAATCTTCCATTTTTAACTTATTCACTCTCAGTTTAGATGTTAAGTGCAGCATTGCAATCATTTAGCCTCGGTGCATTAAATTAATTTAAATAGATCACAGTACATGCATATATACTATTCTCATTTCTGTAAGACATCGTTATCATTGCTATATAATAGGGGTGTGTATTAACTTTGCAAAAATAGGCGAAAAATGGGAAGGGAAAAAAACAGTAAAATGACTGTTAAAACTTCCAGGAAAAAAGCATAAAAAACAATTATTTAGAACCATGAAAGTACTATAAGCAAAGAAGACACTGTCATCCATTGTCTCTCCCACTGATCCTCTTTTTCACCGTTCTGAACAGCTCAACCTACATCACTACCGTAATGTACTGCACATCAGCACAAAGCTGTGCTCCTCAGCTTTCAGAAACCGTTGGAATTACGTTTATCACACCCCTAATATATAATAATCTGTGCCGGAGCTCAGTCGCAGTCATGGTGAAGTTGGTGATCATATTTACTGTAATTATCTTATCTATTGGCAGGTTTGATCCCAAGCGTGCGGTGCAGCAGCTCAGAGCTTGTGGTGTCCTGGAAACCATCCGCATCTCTGCTGCAGGGTTCCCCTCCAGGTACTTATGTTTTTTGTTTTTGTTTTTGTTTTTTTTATCAAAATGCATTTTACATGTTCTCATCCTGTTCATGCATCACATTCACTCTGTGTGCTACTTAATTAATATTCTACTGAATAAAAAAAGGACAGTAAAGATAAGTCTTTGTCTTTCTGTGAATTTGATTTCATAATAGAATGAGAAAGACTCAATGATAAAATAATTTGTTTATTTTAAATGTAGTATGTGCTTTTGTGTTTGTCAGATGGACGTACCAGGAGTTCTTCAGCCGTTACAGGGTGCTGATGAAGCAGAAGGACGTCCTCCCTGACAAAAAGCTGACCTGCAGGAACGTTCTTGAGAAATTAGTACAGGCAAGACAGCTTTTCTCTTTTCCTCAAAATACTCAGTTGTTTGAGTCTTAACAAGGACAACTACAATAATAGCAAATATCCGGTTCACTTTATCATTCTTGTGACCTGTTTGCCCCTCAGGACCAGGATAAATATCAGTTTGGTAAGACGAAAATTTTCTTCAGGGCTGGCCAGGTTGCTTACCTGGAGAAACTTAGAGCAGACAAGTTGCGTGCTGCATGTATCCGCATCCAGAAAACCATCCGCTGCTGGCTGGCGCGCAAGAAGTACCTGCGTATGCGCAGCGCTGCCATCACTATCCAGAGGTTCACCAGAGGTTACCAGGCTCGCTGGTGAGTGGTTACTCCATACTACTTTATCTTTATAGTTTCACAAATAGTAATGTCAGTGCATAAGAAAATATAGATTATGCATTTGAAGACAGAATTTGTATTAAAAAAAATGTCAGAGGAATCCTTTAAATTGCATTTTCATGTACAAATAAAGCAACCTTTTACTTCTCTCCAGCCTTGCCAAGTTTATGCGTCGTACTCAGGCAGCTACAGTGATCCAGAAGTACCAAAGGATGTATGTGGAGAGGAAACGCTACAGGCAGAAGCAGGCTGCTGCTCTGGCCGTGCAGACAATCCTCAGAGCTTACATGGCTCGCCAGAAGTACCAGGCGGTGAGGCACACAAAACAAAGTTTTAAAAAAAAGATCTCATTTTGCTTGGTGCTTGTTTTGTTTTGTTTTTTGTTTCTTTTTTTAACAGGATCGTTGTTTGATTGAATCTTTTCTTGTTTAGAAAAATAAGAAATCGTATATCTTTTGGTGACATCTTTTCACAGCCCAGAAATTCAGTTTTCGTCAAATCCACATCATTTGTTTTAATTTAAAGTTTCCTCCTCTCACTCACCATCTTTGTGTATCTTTAGCTGCTGCGGGAGCATAAGGCAGTAATAATTCAGAAGCACATCCGTGGCTGGTTGGCCCGGTGCTGGTACAAGCGCTGCCTAGAGGCCATCGTCTACCTGCAGTGCTGCATCCGCAGGATGAGAGCCAAGCGAGAGTTGAAGAAGCTGAAGATTGAGGCCCGCTCAGTTGAGCACTTCAAGAAGCTCAACAAAGGCATGGAGAACAAGATCATGCAGCTGCAGAGGAAGATTGATGAGCAGGTGAGAGTCTAACCTTTAATCCTGGATTATTATTTTTTTATTTATTAGTATGTTTGTATCCATTACTTAAAAAAATTCTCCATCCTTATTCTTTTAGAGCAAAGAAAACCGGTTGGTCAGCGAGAAGCTAGTTGGCCTGGAGAATTCCTACTCGATGGAGAGCGAGCGGATGCGTACCGAGCTAAATCGACTGCGTGGGGCAGAGGATGATGCCAAGAACAAAACCCACCAGGTGTTATCCCTGCAGGAGGAACTGGAGAGGCTGAAGAAGGAGCTGAGTGTCACGCGGCAAGAGAAGAAGACCATAGAGGACTGGGCACAAACCTACAGGGATGAAATGGAGAAAGTAAGGAAGGATCCACTAGAGGCATCTGCACACTCATCTGTTGTTTTCCTGATCCTCCATCTCTCTGTGAGCAGTAAACAAACATATGTGGTCCCAAACTTCTTCCTTCTTATATCTTATTTTGTTTCTTTAGCTTAAAGAACATTTGTCAGGTAACTTACTTGTGAGTTTGATTCACACAAGTGACCCCTTGACAACTTTCTTTCAGTTTCTGCAGATGTATCTGTAAAAAAGAAGAAGAAAAAGTTTAAAAACAATATATATTTTTTAATGGCTCCCTTGTAATAGAATCTTTTATAGTTTCCTAGTATCCCATATCTTCTTTGCCTGAGTCTTTATATCTGAATCTGAGGAAAACAGTTTTTCACTAATTTAGGATCCAGAGCAAACCAGGGGAAAAGGGGCTTATGGTGGGCTGAGCGGGCAGTGTTGCCCCTGGGCAGGTGAGCACAGGAGAGTTGTGTGTTAGAGTTCTGTGATTTCTCTTTAGTTTTCTCTCAGTGTTTGCCCTTAGCTAGCCAACACCTGCAGACTAAGACTGAGTGAGGGGACTTCCTGATTGGTTTAAGTTCCACAGATGTGAACACAAAACTTTTTTTTTTCTTTTTTTTTTACTTTAAAAATGACACTGCAGAGAAACACTCTCTTATCTTTGACCATATTTAGTCATTTTCTCCCAATGATAGTCTTTATACAAGACTTAGTGATGTCAGTATAGTGGTAAGTAGTGCAGTAGTGTTACATTCATTTAATTATATTGACTGTATCAAAGCATTTTAACACAAGAAGTAATGGATGGATCTTTTATGCGTATGTTTAGATGGTATCCGAGCTGAAGGATCAGAATGGATCGCTGAAGAAAGAGAAGGACGATTTAAACAGGCTGATTCAGGAGCAGAGCCAGCAGATGACAGGTATATGTCCTAACCTGCATTTGAATTTCCTCCTCCAGCATCGTTACTTTCAGCCGGACGCTGTGAACAAAACATTGTGTTGCAATTCAATAAAGCATGCTTTACTTTTCTTTTCTTTTCTTTTTTTTTTTTTAAACAACTTGTCTTTTGTGTCATCCTATCAGAGAAAATGGCTCGCGCATTAGCCGAGGAGACTCAGCAGCTGGAGACGGATCTGAACGAGGAGCGCTCTCGTTACCAGAATCTGCTGACAGAACACCTTCGCCTGGAAGAGAAATACGACGACCTGAAGGAGGAGATGGCTCTGTCCTCGGTGAGAAGCACATGCACTCATACCCAAACAGACCCGATGAATGTAATCTCATTCTACTTCAACATGTAAAAACTCTATTTCTAGATGTAAAAACTACATTACTGCAGCAACAGATGGTAGCCTTCAGCCCTTAAATCTTTTCTGTGTGCAGCAGGGACAACTTGAGTCCTTGTTTTTGTCTTTTGCTTTATTCATGAAGATCTTCTGCTTACAGAATGTCTCCAAACCTGGCCACAGAAGGACAGATTCCACACACAGCAGCAACGAATCAGAGTACACTTACAACTCAGAATATGCTGAACTGGAAGAAGGCTCCCGTGCCAGCGAAGTAAGAAAGTTGGCTTTAAGGGAGGCGATGTTATTAAGAGAAACAAAAGCTGAAAATAGAGTTTTAGTTGCATTCTAATCATAAACTTTATGACCTTTCATTTAAACGTTTTTAAAGGACCTTTGCCGTGTTCTAATCATTCTTCATCACACAGGACATCACGCGAGGAATGGACACCTCACTGACTCTCAAGCTCCAGAAGCGCGTTACAGAACTGGAGCAAGAAAAGCAGTTGCTGCGCAACGAGTTGGAAAACAAAGAGGACCAGTTCCAGCGGGCTAGAGCCAGGGTATGGTCACCGTTCTCCCCACTCTTGCAGAAATAAGTCAAGATATTTAAACACCTAGAACTGCAGTGGATTGCAAAAATAATCCAGTAATCCCCAGTCAACACGGAATGAAATATTTATGATATGATAAAGGGCTTTAATTGGATTAGCTGGATTAAAGTAGTGCTGTATTATATATATATATTACTGCTTTCCAGACCAGCAGGTCAACTTATGGGTATGTTTTCCAACCTGTTCCAGGATGATGCTGAGTTTAAAAAGGCTCGTGGAGCAGAGCTGGAGTACGAGTCTCTGAAGGTAAGCAGCTGTCAAACAAAATGAAACTGTGGCACATGCATCCTTCACTTTTATGTTTTGGGAATTACTCCATCCGCTCATTTGATCGTAAGATGTTACTGTGACAGTTATTGTCAGAGTCTGAACTGTTGTCTCTACAGCGTCAGGAGCTGGAGTCTGAGAACAAGAAACTGAGACATGACCTGGCAGAGATGAGGCAAAGCCTGCTGGGTGACGCAGCTACAGGTGCTGGGGCCCCAGGCTCACCCGCTTACAAGGTGCTCCTAGACCAGCTCAATGCTTCCTGTGAGGAACTGGAAGTCCGCAAGGAGGAGGTGCTGATCCTGCGTTCCCAGCTGGTTAGCCAGAAGGAGGCCATGCATCACAAGGTACAGACGAGACTTCATTTCCGTTGTCTTGTCATTTTTCACTGTCCCAGTCTAAGAACAGATCCAGAGAGTGGGCCACTTGTGGGCATCTTATGGGCTCATAACTAAGTTATATGTAGGCTGATGGCACCTTGCTTGCTTTCATGCAACTCTTTTTTTTCATCTCTTCATCTTCTCTCTTCTCTAAGATGTACTTGAAAAAAAACAGCTTAATAACTCACATTTGTGTATAAAAATACAGCCAATAGATAAAACATGTGAACGATAGTCAAACAGGAGATTATTGTTCACAGTGTGTGTGCTGCTGCTGAACATTTCACTGTCTCAACAGTGTGTGACTCTCATGTCTCCACCTTCTCTCCTCCATTCATGCTTTCCTACAGGATGAGAAGGTACTGTTAAAATGTCCATGCCTTTATGAGCCTTTTTTTCTGGTCTTTCTCATGTGTTATGGATCTTTAGACAATAAATCTAAACCAGGAGAAACTTTTGCCAACTGCCATAACAGTCAAAAGAGAGAGAGACACTGTGCAGCATTTTCTTCACGTGTGCAGCTCTTACTTACTGTAAATCTCTCAACTGTTTAGAGAGTGATAAAATCAATGAACGCGTACTTTTTAAGTAATTAAAGCCCTATCAGAGCTCTGTCTCTGCTACTAACGCTAACGTCTTGCGTTACTAAAATCAGAAATTTAAAATTTCACTTCATGGTTATTTATAACAAAAGAATTGGTTCTCTTCAACTTCCTGAAAAAGTCAATGTTTGAGGTGTTTTCTCCTGCTGGATGAAACAAGTTTTTAAGCTTTTAAGTTGTTACATTTTTGTAAACTGTTGCTAAGTGTTGAAGTAGAGAGACCAGAGGGAGGGAAAGAGGGATTTCTTTTTCAAGTATGAAAGCATTCAGAGGTAATATTTCCCTCTGAGGTTACAATAACTTCTATAACAGATTACATGTTGAACCTAAACATATTAAATATATAATTCTGAAAATATGATGTTCAATTTCAGTGCCTAGTGCGTTTTAGCTTAATTATCCATTTCTCTCATCCCTTTTGTGGGTGTATATGCTTTTTGGCTCTTTGTTTCACTAAACATCATTAAGTGTCTGGCTCTGCCGTGTCTGGCTCATTTTACAGCAGCATCTGCTTCTGCTTTTGTAAATATAGGCTGCTCGTATTTTTAGTGGGTGAAATCACTGAGCCAAGTGGACATTTGCAGCTTTTGAATAATTTAGATTTGTACTGATGAGTATTTAGATTGTCAGCTGATACTGTAATGTAAATAATGGTTTTGATACAGCTGTACATGAAGTTGTCACAGCATGATGCCTCTTTGTTTCATTTTACCCTCTCCTTGTGTTAACTTCTGTCATATTTGTCATTCCCTCATTTCCAGGAGACCATGACGGAGCCGTCAGTATTTGCTGAGGATGTGACCAAACTGAAAGATGCTGATGAATTGAAGCAAGCTTATATCGGCCTCAAAGACACCAACAGGTACGCTCTTGCAGCCCATTCCCGTCCTCTTCTCCAGGTCATCAATGACTCTCTTCAATGCCTTGCATGGATGAACTCTTGTTCATTGTCAAGTTATTAAGCTCGAGTTGCACTGCAAGTACAAAGTATGTGTGAGCAAAGTGTGTACTCCTGTTTGTCCTGTTAGTTCTCCTAGGTTCATGCATCAGCCGCTGGATGTCAGTGAACTCCTGACTAGGCTGAGGTAACTGATGAGACGTGGCCCATGCATCATGGAAGACAGCATGCATGGCCACGCTGTTGCTGGAAAGGGGTGAAAAAGTCACTGACCGATGTCACTGAGGCTCAAGCGGCTGATTTGACACTTTTGTACTGATAGAAAGATATCCCCTGTGTGACATTTTCTGCTCCAACAGCATGACAAATGGCATAACAGCTCTTGCTTTATTTTTGGTCTAACAGAACAAGGATGGATTGGATGTTGATCAGTCTTTTCTGATGCCAAACGCGTTATTTGGGCTTTTGAGAGAAGGTTTGCATGGTTTAAACTGACGTGCATGGTAAAGAGCAAAGTGTCTTGAATTGAAGACCACATAGACGGCGCATCAGCTGAATAGTGCAAAACAAAATAACAAAATAATTTTAGTGGCTCCAACAACCCTGGCACCATTGTGGAGATGATCTCCATAAATACAGTCAAGTTGTTACAACAGCATCTGTAAGTCATATAGGCATGGAAATGTCTAAGCTAAAGACTCACACTGTGACTGTAGTTTAGATTCAGTAAATCACCAGCATGAAAATAACCCTCCATATGTTTTTAGTAGTTTTTTTTTTCCCCCCTGACTTTTAAGGAAGCATGTGATGATTCCCTCTGTGGTGTCCAGCGCACTTTTTTTCAGCATTAAAAACAAATTTTCTCTATCATCAGTTGAGCTCATCTCACTCATCTAAAATCATGGACAAATCCACTGTCGTGGTGTTAAAATGCACAGCATGTACATGAATTTCATAAGCCAACACTGAAAAGCACCCCGACTTGTATTTTATAAGTTACTAAGTGCCTCCAAAACAGCTCTGATCTGTGTGAACATGGACTCTCAAGCTCTGGGAGGGTATATGTAGAGCTTTTTATTTTCCTATTAAAGAGATTATTTTAATTCATAATCATAATTTTCCTTTTTATGTTGCCATTTGGTCAAGTTTAGGAAAATTGCTGCTGTTGTCGAGGTTGATCACTGCCATGGAAGGGAGTACTAGCTGCGCATGCTCGTAGTTTTAATGTTTGTTTGAAGTCCACACGTTGATTTAAACGTGCAAGGTGACACAACATGCAAGTTCACTTGGATAGAATACCAAAGCAAAGTTTACTTTGTAACTCCGTAAAGCTTCCCTGAAAGTCATTTTTGTGCATCACTGCATTTATCCTTTTGTTCCTCTCAGCTTCCTTTCTTACTTGTAACTTTCATTGTTGACACACTCGCAACATAAAATATAATTTATGTTGTGAATGATCAGTAGTGCAAGATTGTCATGCAACTGCTACTTGATTTCAGGCATGTTTAGCAATTGATCAGTGGTCACTTTAAGTCAGTTTTGACAGAAATTCAAACAGATTTAATGATCAACTCTACAAGAATGAATGGAAGCATTTTTACATCTGATTTTTCCATGTTTTGCACAAAGACAGACACCACAGATGGGGGGAGTTTTGTCATTCATGTCATCTTGAACACGCACACATCTCAGCCATCAGCCATCCTTCATTTTCCTTTTGTCATTGTGTTGTGTTGGTCAGATCTGCGGCTCCAGACTTGCACAGGCTGAATGAGGACGGGGAGCTGTGGCTGGTTAATCAGGGCTTAAAGGAGACCATCAGGTGTTACTGTGTTTCAAACACATGGTGAATTGGGAGCATGATGTGTTTGGCTTGACACAAGAGGGCATTTAAGTTGCTGGTTGCCTACCTCACTTCTTATCTTTCACTCACTTTCAACCATTCTGAGAGCTGCTTTCATATCAGAGTTTCTGTTTCATTTGAAATATTGTCCGGAATTATTTCAAATACAGTTATTTGTCATACTATCACACAATTCTTCACAGTTTTGTACAATATAAAAGGGGGTTGGTTTTATATTTATATATGTTAATGTATTTAAGTTTTGCTTTATTTTTTGTTGTTTTATTTCTGATACTGCAGCAGAATGAGTCCTCACCTTCTTACTAACCTAAACAAAGACTATTCATTTATGTGGGTTGCTTTAGTTCATTCTAGAACTTCTTAAATACTCTTTCATGCTAATTATGCTGTGATGCATTCTGCTTGTTATGTTAGACACAGTGCAGGAAACGCTACTTGACTGATTTCTTTTCACTTCTTCAGCTTCATAACTATGTTTTGATGGTGTTTCCCTCAAAAAAACAACAAAAAACACAAACAAACAAACATAAACAACAGAAAATCCATTCAAAAGATTCATTGAGACTTCTAGTAATATTTTGGAGCCGTCTTTCTATTGAAGCGTTATTCATTCATTTATTTATTTAGCTTTGTCTTGCGCACCTAAGTCCTTCTGCACTGTAAACACCAAACATTTCATCTCTGAAGGAACCTATAGAGGAATGCACACAACATACTTTTTAGACCGTAACAATACACAATGGATTCTAAAACATTATCAAAGTTCTGCAGGGCTCCTTAAATAATGAATGCTGTTTCTACTGTTATGGAAGAAATCTAAACTGCTGCATGTTGGCTAACTGTTTCCTGAGTGGAAACTGAACCTCTGTGAGCTGTACCTGCTCTGTTTCCGAGTCTGACCTCTGACGGCTGATTTGATATCTAATACGAAAAGTAATTGAAAGGCGTGGCGCACAATCCCCAAAAAGATATGAGAGAAATTGTTCAGAGAGGCTGGACTCTGGTGGCGTCTGCAAAGCATGCTGTTTCTCTCCTGCAACACCGCACTCTGTGGAAACCACAGCTTATCCCCTTCTGTCCATAATGGGAGTCTCACTGCATCTCTGCTTCTCATTTTATGGTACTAATTTTTCTCTTTCTGCCTCATCTCTCCTGCTCAGGCTGCTGGAGCACCAGCTGCAGACTCAGCGGAGAACATATGACAATGAAGTGGAGTCCTTGCGTGGTGAACTGCAGAACGTGAAAGAGGAAAACAACCGGCAGCAGCAGCTGCTGGCTCAAAACCTTCAGCTGCCTCCGGAAGCCCGGATTGAAGCCAGTCTGCAGCACGAGATCACCCGGCTCACCAATGAGAACCTGGTACACTGCAACACACAAATTCAAACACAGATACATGCAGGCTGAGGAGAGAGAATCTGCAACTTCAGGTAGCAGGCTTTTTCCAAAAGGCAGAGCTCAGCAGTGGGATGGTGCATGTAACCCCACAACAATAAAAAGGTTTAAATGACAAATTAAAAGAAAGTGAATCTCAAAATTTGAAACTAAGTATGATCCATCCATTCAACATCTACACCTGTTTGTTGGGACCTACAGGAGCCCAGCACACCTTGTGACATATCAAGTTAAAAAATTTCTTTAGACTGAACGTGCTATTTTCTTTTATTTAATTCCTTTTTAGTTTAAATTAACCACCATGTTTTGTTTTTTTGAGACATTTAGGAATGACAGTAGATAAATTAGAAAGTTGGAACAGCAGAGTATCAAGGCCTCAATACTGGTTATATTCAGTTTAATTATATAAAAAAAAAAATCAATAACCAACATGATTTAAATGTAAGTTCAGTCCTACAGTACTTACTGTCAGGAACATCTGTTTCACCTCCCCACTTGTCACTTTAACCCAGGGCTGTGCAATTAATCAAAAATTAATTAAAAATGACATTCAAAACCGATAATGTAATCTTGCTCTTGTCAATTATTTTAATTATTTATCTTGTTCGAAATATTCACTTAATGACTATATATAGCTAGACTGTCTACGCTTCCTTTCACTTATTTTAAAAATATCCCATTTTTTAATAGTTGATTATATTTGCAGCAGAAATCAGTGATCCGTGAGGGTGAAAAATAAAACGAAATAAAAATAATTACTCATTAATTGTAATCTGAGAAACTTTCAATGAATTGTGATATTGATTTGAGGTCACATCACTCAGCCTGACTATAACCTCAAAAGTACAATAATATTGCTTATTAGCATTAATTAGATTTTCTAAAGAGAGAATTAAGTTACCTGTTTTGGAGTCTAACTGTATATGCTGGATTAGATTTTGTGATCTGTATGCAAGAAAAAAAATTAAGTAACATGCTTCTTTTATGCTAAAACTTTCTTCATGTCGTTATCAGTGGATAAAAATTCTAATTAAGTTTCAGTGTGTTGAAAATGGATAAAAAGCTGAACTGTATATGTGACATATACACATTAGTAAAGCATACATTGTGTCACTAGAGCTGTTCAGGTTGGTGGTTTGATTCCCATTTGGGCGACACGTACAGTCACTCAAACATTCACTCATCACACGCTCATCTGTGTGGATGGTGTCACCTGACAGGAACTCTTGGCCGACGACCCCACAGCGTCCCGAGAGACTAGAGTCATCATTTTACGACGGATGGTTGTATGTAGAGACGGCGTGTGTTGGCCTGCATGATTGCGTTTATGTGTGTGTGTGTTTGCATGAGTGTGAGAACTAACTGAGGTTTGCAGTTTTGAATGAAATAGCGCTGAGCATCGTTCTAACTCCACATCAGCTCTAACTCACAACAAAAGCAGCTCTGCACCTTTTTCTCTTTTCTAACAGCCAGCAACTCCTGCGATCAGCACCGCAGCATTAATGCTGATTTAAAATCTATCTATCTTCCTTTGTTTGTTTTTTAAAAGCTGACACAATTTTGACCTTGCAAAATTTTTCATTGCTGAATATTTTATGATGTTTTGTTAACTGTAAATGTATATTCTTACCTCCCCATTTACCTGTATGTGAGCTGTTGATGCTTAAAACTCTTCTATTGCTGTCTTTTTCCACTAGAGGGCGACAGATTAAAACAATTGATGTCATACAAGGTTTAGCTCCACTATTTTCCCTGTTTTCATCTCCATCACTTCATCTCTTTGTATTTGTTTTAGGATCTAATGGAGCAGCTGGAGAAGCAGGACAGGACCATCCGCAAGCTCAAGAAGCAGCTGAAAGTTTATTCAAAGAGGATTGGAGAGATGGGAGGTACCAGATTTACTCATCTGTCTGTTGAAGATGAAAATATAAATGATGGGGGTGTTTGGTGCTCAAAACTATTAGCTGATTGTTCTATGACATGTGTCTCCCAGCGGGTCAAACCGAGGGCCAGACATCTCCGGGACAGATGGTGGACGAACCCATCCACCCTGTCAACATCCCTCGCAGGGAGAAAGACTTCCAAGGGATGCTGGAATACAAGAAAGAGGATGAAATGAAGCTGGTTAAAAATCTCATTCTGGGTAAGAAGTGACAATAATTCTCAGGAAGCACGGGGGAAACTTTCAGGGACTTTTTTACTGTTATTCCAGGTTCACTTCGTGTCAAGCCTTCATTATGGACATTTATGTAAACTTTACATGAGAAACGGTTTAGATGGCAAGAAATCATGTGACCACTTTTTTAAAAAAAAACAACTCTTTATTCAGTGTTAAAACAGTAAGTAATTCTTTTTAACATTTGAAACTTTGCTGTTTCTTTAGAACTGAAACCTCGTGGCGTAGCTGTGAATCTGATCCCAGGTCTCCCAGCCTACATCCTGTTCATGTGTCTGAGACATGCAGACTATGTCAACGATGACCAGAAGGTCCGCACTCTGCTCACATCTACCATCAACAGTATTAAGAAGATCCTGAAGGTATGTTTGTGATATTTGATAAAGGGCTCAGTTTTCACATTTAAAAGTCACCCCATAAAAATGAATTATGCTAAAGACCAAAATACCATGTTCCTAAAAGTGTTATGTCCCTGAATTAGGCCTGGTCGCCGTAACTACATACTGCCACACTACGGTCACTTGACACATACAGCGATTATGACCTTGTTACCATCATCCCCAGCACCCCTGTGGTGTCTCCAAGGTAGTCGGTTCCTCTGATAGCCGCTACATCGGGTCGATATAACGGCTTCTATCAGAGGCAGCTAAATTCAAAAACACAGACTCGAGCCAGCTCATTTGCCCACAACCCATCACTGCTGTCCACACTCATAAACACAGACCAGATTCGCCCACTCTCCCACTTTCTCTCAAGCTTCTGAAAGGTCACCTCTGTCACCACAAACACCATTACAATTTTTTTTTTTACCCCATTTTTGTGTAATGCGAGGTATGATCACAGATGAATACGAGCCACTATAGACCGTCTCCTAAGATTTAATTGGCTAGAGCGTTCTGCCTAGCTGCAACCTGGTTAACAGTATGGCAGATAAACGCGTAACAATGCTAAGTTCTTGTTTTTTTACCTGTGGTATAAAAAAAAAATACAAACCACCCCACTCCTACCCTGAATTGCATCATACCCCAGTAATCTAGACATTAAACCATCCTATGAGAGAAAGAGACAAACCAAATCTAATTATTACTAAATTGGCCTTTGAGGATTGACAGTATTTTGAATTGAACTTGAATTTGAAACCCCACTCAATACAGCAGGTGATAAAAGGGAAATAAATGTTTTTTGTTTGTCTGAAATTGTACTAAAATACTGTTTCTGTTAGTAACCATATGTTTTGTTCTGTCCTCGGCTCTCAGAAACGAGGAGACGACTTTGAGACCGTCTCTTTCTGGCTGTCCAACACCTGCCGCTTCCTGCACTGTCTGAAACAATACAGTGGCGACGAGGTGATGTCAACACACCAGTCTACACAAAACCACTTCCCAGCACTCCTTAGAATTTCAACAACACACAGTCCTGACTATGAGGAAGTTGTGCAACAGCAAGGTCTTGGAAATTAGGCAGAAGTGAATGGTTGTGTTCCCCAGGGCTCTGTCCTTGGCCCTATGCTATTTATTATTTACCTCCTCCCACTTGGACTGATATTCTGCAAATATAATATCCATTTCCACTGTTACGCAGACGACACTCAGCTCTACATTTCTTCCAAACCCACTTCCACTTTCCCGCCCTCCTCCCTCTCTGCCTGCTTGCAGGAAATCAAAGCCTGGTTCTCCACAAATTTCCTCAAACTCAACCGTGATAAAACTGAGGTTGTCCTCATTGGCTCAAAGTCCACCCTCAAAAAACATCCATAGACAACTCCTCAGTCTTCCTTTCCCCTCAGGTTAAGAGTGTGGGTGTCACCCTCGACAGCACCCTGTCATTCCACACCCACATCAAAAACACCATCCGGTCCGCCTATTTCCACCTCCGTAACATCAGTCGCCTCCGGTCTTCACTCAGTCCCATCAGCACAGCAATCTTGGTTCACTCTCTGGTCACTTCCTGCCTGGACTACTGCAGTTTCCTTCTCTAAAGTTCTCCATAAACTGCAACTGGTCCAGAACGCTGACGCCCGTGTTATCGCCAGAACACCTTCCATCAGTCACATCACCCTGTTCTATATCAACTCCACTGGCTTCCAATCAAACACTGTATTGACTATAAAATCCTCCAGACACGTAAGGTCATCTACAACCTCGCTCCTTCATACTTCCCATCAATGAAGCCATCCGCCCATCTGTCCACCATGGGGTTTAGAGCCTTCAGCCACTCTGGAACCACTGTAGTGGTGCAGGGGTACAGAAGAGTATTAGGCCCACTGAGGAAAAACAATTTGAATTCTGAGAAAAAAAGGTCAGAATTCTGGGAAAAAAGTCAGAATTTTGAATTCTGAGGGAAAAAAAGTCAGAATTCTGATTTTGATCTCAGAATTCTACTTTTTTTTATTCTTCAGTGGCCCTTATACTCTTCTGTACAGGGGGGCTACGTTTAATGTATTTTTTTTTAATTTGCTAATCAAAGCGCAGATTCAGTCTGATTGAGGCTTTATGGTAAGTACAGAACTAAAGAGTTCTTAACACAAGCGTGACCCATTCAGCTTGAAGGAGCTAGAAAGTGTTTCCCGTGAAGACTGGGCAAAGATCCCAGTGACTAGACATGCCAGGCTTGCAGAGACGTACCCCAAGAGAGATTTTCAGCTTTAGTTATTATAAAATAGGGCTCGACTATTGGAATCCTTTCTAATAAAGAGTGCAGAGAATAGAGAGACGATATTGTTAATGTGTGTGCATGGACAAACTTTGTTTTGTTGTATTTTAACACAGTTTTTTCTGTTTGTGTTTTTTAAACGTTTCAGGCCTTTATGAAGCACAACTCATCGAGGCAGAACGAACACTGTCTGACCAACTTTGACCTGGCAGAGTACAGACAGGTGATCAGTGACCTGGCCATCCAGATCTACCAGCAGCTGATCAAATGCATGGAGAACATCCTGCAGCCCATGATAGGTGTGTTCATGCATGTGGCTGAGTGTGCGGTGCTGAACAAACAAGCTGCAAACTGATGCCAGCTCTGTTATCTTATGTCTTTTTTTGTGTGTGTGTGTGTGCACAAACTTGATTGTACTATAAAATATTGTCTAAGTGTGTGCATGTCTTCCCTGCAGTATCTGGCATGTTGGAACATGAAACCATCCAAGGTGTATCGGGGCTGAAGCCCACAGGTCTCCGTAAGCGCACGTCCAGTATCGCTGACGAGGGCACATACACTCTGGACTCCATTGTGCGGCAGCTCAGCGCCTTCCACTCCACCATGTGTCAGCACGGCACAGACCCCGAACTCATTAAGCAGGTGGTGAAGCAGGAGTTCTACATCATTGGTGCCGTCACCCTCAACAATCTGCTGCTGCGCAAGGACATGTGCTCCTGGAGCAAAGGCATGCAGATCAGGTAGGAGACTTTACCCTCCAGAACAAAATTAAATTTTAACCATGCAGCAGGCGCCTCTGGAATATAAGAAAATAGGTTTAGTAATAATTGTTCATTAGAAAGTAAATACAATTCATACTGTCTAGAGTGTTCAAAGCTGAATGGAGCAATGCAGCTTTATGAATTTTGATCCTAAACCATGATCAAGTAACAACTGATGTTTGTGTGAAGGTACAATGTGAGCCAGCTGGAGGAATGGCTCAGAGACAAAGGTCTGATGAACTGTGGAGCCAAAGAGACATTAGAGCCTCTGATTCAAGCCGCTCAGCTGCTGCAGGTGAAGAAAAAGACGGATGAGGATGCGGAGGCCATCTGCTCCATGTGTCTGGCCCTCACCACTGCTCAGGTAAACCCACCTGTCAGTTACTGCATACGGAAGAAGCAAAGAAACAACCCGTCTTTTAAATGGTTTGTTAGTATCAGCCTACCCAAGTTCTCTCTGTTTTCTCTCTTAGATCGTAAAGGTTCTGAACCTCTACACCCCAGTCAATGAGTTTGAGGAGAGAGTCTCAGTTGCTTTCATACGAACCATACAGGTAATGTAATTATATGCATCAGAAGAACACTAAAATGTCCATCCAGAGTTTTATATTGAACATGAAAAACAAATGATCTTGCAGACAAGCTTCTAAGTCATAGATGTAATTTGATCTAGTAATGTTTGACAGATCTTAGACCTTCAGTTTTCACTGATACAACAAGTGTGGTGCACAGTAGAATACCAAAAGACACAGACACAAAGTCTTCTTCTGATTTTAAGTTAATCCTTAAATGAACTTAAGTGTGAAGCATTGTTTCAGTGAACTGTAAGGGCGCCAGCAAATTTCTCCACATCTGGATTTATGCTTCATGTTCTACAGTCAGACGTGGTCACATTTACCAAAGTTACATTACTGCATCAAAGTTGGCTTTGTCAACTGAAATGCTATGTAATAATAATATACGTTGTATAACAGTGGCACCAGCAATGATGCTCACTGGAACAGATGGGAAGTCTTCGTGCTTGCGAGCCCGTTCAATTTCATACAATCTTGTTTTCAAAATGCTGAACGAATGTATAAAAATGCACTTTGAGTCCACTTTAATTAAGGAACAATATCAAGCTGATACATCAGATGTTAAAAATAATTGCTCATTTCTCCCTTTCAGACTCGCTTGCGAGACCGCTGTGAGAGTCCCCAGTTGTTGATGGACACAAAGATGATATATCCAGTCACCTTCCCGTTTAACCCCTCCTCCCTGGCCCTGGAAACCATCCAGATCCCCAGCTCACTCAACCTGGGCTTCCTGACCCGCGTCTAATCTTGAGTCCACAGGACCGGTCCCGGGCCCTGCAGCAGCTACAGCTGGAATTGCATGTTACGTGACACCCGCTGACCCAAGATAGAAAACAAAATGCAAACACTCAAAAATCAGATTTAGATTTACACAGTTTGAACAATTACGTCGTTTATAAACATCAACATGCCCACACTTAAGATGCAGTGATTAAGAACTTGCTGAACTGCACATCTGTACAGTACTTTCATCTCTGAGACGAACACACACACACACACTATCGTGCACTTTCTCTCTTTCAAACCCACACAGACATACACAGCACCCACTCCTGCTGCCGGTTTAATCTGGCCTCAGACCGCCAGCCTCCATCCACTGCTTGTATTATCGCCTGCCTTTTAGAGAAGCCGCAGCATCCAGGTCCTGGCTCCAGTACTTGCTCTCCATCAACGCCTGGTTATGAACTCGTGGTCACAACTGTAGTCTCCCCCCGATCCTTCCTCCACAGTTCCAGTAAGGGGTTAAGGTAGCTGTTGTCTGGTTCTCCACTGAGAATGCTGTTATGAGAACAGGCGCTAAAAGACCTCAGAGTAAGGAGTAATTCAGCACGGTGTAGTCGGTCTTAATGTTGAGTTAATTCGGCGATCAGGTGCAAAGACGGTGGAGTGATAATGAGCAAATGTTCTCTCCTCATCTCATGTTCAGGTAACTACTGACCAGGCTTCATCCTGTGTCATATTATTCTTTGAACACAGCCAAGTCGAAGCTCACCGTCTCTACTTTTATTATTTATACATAAATAAATCTATATAAATATGAATAATATATATCCTGTATTTTATTTATTGCACTTGCTTACGTTCCCACCCTCCCCTTTTAAAGATTATTCACTTTCTGGTTGTAGTGAAGGATGGGACCACCACTTCCCAAGTCGAAAGCGCTTTGTGAAGCTTAAGTTGCACTGCAGGCTATTTATGTCAATATTAGGTAAATAGTTCCACTTAGTTTAACAAAGTTCAGGCATAGATAATTATTTGCCGAGTCATGTAAAACGTAAGAGATGTCGCCCTGTCCGTGTTCAGTGTTTCTGCGGTGTAGCGCAGGTGTAATCGAGGACGTTTCTGAGAGGTACGAGGAAACTGGCAAGCGTTTCTAACCTGCCACCATCTGTAACGTTTACAGCTGTGACCAGAGCTGAGAAGAAACGATATTAACTCATCTACCAGCACTGCAGTGCAAACGCAGACCTGAATGCACCACATTACTCTGCTTATTTTTCTTCTGGTCAGAGCCTTGAAAAATGTTTTTGCCATTATCTTTGTGTAAATATTTATTTCAACATTGTCTCTCTTTTTTTTTTTTAAGAAAAAAAAAAGTTATGTATATTGTAAAGCCATGTATTACAGCATAGAATGAAAAGGAAAGCTATTTCTGAAGTTGGTTTCGTAGAAGTTATCTTAAATTGATGCAGCTTGACACCATTTTCTTTGCTGCATTTTCACGCCAACGCTGGCACATCCCTGAGGGAAGAAGCCTTCCACTTCTCCGCCCCATGCCTTTCAATCCTTCGGCACAACGTGGTTCTGTTGCCAAACAGCAGCAGGCCATGTTGGGAGTTTTCACTCCGTGTCGTGTAAATCATCCGGCGTGCGTTGCTGATGCTGCCTTCATGTAACCTGCATGGACTCGGCTTTCAAGCGACACCAGCCTGAGAAATGTTACCGTTTGATTTGAAAATGTGTCGCTAAAGCTGAGAGGTTTGACGAGTTGACTGGTAATGCGCCCACGTTGTGCCACATTGTCTCCTCGCTGCTTCCTGTTCAGCATGTGTTGCTTTACTTCGTTACAACTCTAGTATTAACTGTCAACCAGGTTTGCCTCCTTCCTCATGTGAACATGAGACCTTACTCTTCTTATTACATTGTACTTTCATTTGAAGGAATATATTCTGTGTTTTCTCGTCAGAACTGGAATTAGCTTTATTTATTTGAAAGTTTAGTCTAAAGGAGTGGAGCAAAAAGTAATTTAAGAACTCAAAATGTTTCTATTTACATGAGCCAGAGAAATATCGATAAGCCCCTCCCCCTCATCCCAAGCATGCGAATGGAAAACAGAATTTGCCAGAGCAAAGTATGTTGTCAAATGCCATGCTCTTATCTAACTGAAGTACAAACGTTGGTGTGTAACAGTGCTTTGTACGGCATTTTAACATCCACCTGTTCGCACCGGGACCACATTTTGTCAATCATCCTTTTGCTGCTTCGTTTGGATTTGTATTCAATGTGACTCACGGCTTGTGCGAAGAGAAAGAACCCGGATTTGTTCTCAGACGCTAACCGAAGGAGTTGTTCTACCATATGAATGTTTATCAAGTTCATCATGATTTTAGCTGCACATTGTAGACAAAGCCTTATCTTGAATTACTTGCTCTGAATGACTCTCACACATCATCAACATTGTGACATTGTTTTTTTTTGTTTGTTTGTTTTTTTCCACATTCTCAAAAGTTATTATAAATGGTTTAAATGTGATCATTTGTGATCATATTCTTTTGATAATGCATCCTGTCTGGTTTTACAGCTACTGTCACAGATAGGTTGCACTCTGTATCCCCCATCTTTTTTGTTTTTCAAGCATTACAGAGGAATCCTGATGAATAACAGACGGATGTGGACATCAGAAAGAGAAACTCCACCTTTATAGTTACTCTTTTCCCACGATTTCTGACACGTTCTTATAAAGTCTCCCACGTGACTGGATGCCTCTGATCCATCACATTATCAATCAAGTGAAGCCACAGGTCACAGATGGAGCTCAGATGAGTGGGAGGGCTGGCTCATCTCCAAGGGAGAAGGCGCGTTCATCCTTTGGTTCCTGCTGTGGCGTTCGGTTCCTCCAAGCTTCCCGACTACTCAAACCAGAGAAAAATGACATCGCTTCTTTGTCCATTTTTTTTTTTTCATTCAGGACAATCTGTAGTTTGATTATGATGTAGACATTTACATGGCCATTGTTCTTATCAATACTAGAATTGATTGTGTCGTTTTAAAAAAAAATTGTTTAAACAAAAAAAACAAAAACAACGAATATGTCAACCTCCTCCCCAGCTGTTGTACTGGTGTGAACATGCTGAAGCCAGTATGAAATGTTTCCCCTCTAGACCCATGTGTACATTTGACAAACTGGACTGTTTGTAGTTTCTGGTAGCTGTGCTTCGTGAATGTGCTCACCGTTAAGAAACTTGGAACAAAACTGTCAAATCTGTAAAAGTAAAATAAAAATAATTCAGCACTGTCAGCTTTTGGGTTTTTTTTTGTTTTTTAGTTTTTTTTCAAATAAAAGCTTTTTTTTTCTGTTGTATTACAAAAATCATTTAAAAAGAAAAGCACTTTAATCCTATTTAAGATGAAAGAAAACTGATTTTCTGTACACTGACTTGTATATGTGAGCCTGCAACACGATCTAAAACCTACAGGAAACGTACATGTGATGGATCATCCATGTCTGACAATCACATAAAGCACCGAACATACTAAAAGAAGAGAGATGATGATGACGATGCCTTTTAATAATGATAAACATAAACTTGAGAATTCAAATGTTGCTGTTACCGGCTGCATGCTGAGCTCAAGAATAATTTGTCAAAGGTCATGCATGGGATTTTATTTGTTTTAAAAGTGTTTAATGACCCAGTAAGATCCCTCCTCCCAGTCTGGAAGTTAATGCAGTGCGATGTTTGAAACATGGAGGTAAAAGCAGAGCAGTGTGACGGCTTAAACACTTTATTAAGAGGCTTATTTGTACCATCTCAGTCCCTCACTGACAATCCTCACTGGAACAACTCCACCTGCGTCTCCAGGTGCAGGAAACCTGCTGTGCAGAAGCAATAAAAGTCTCCTGTCAGGTAAGATTTGTTACGCTGTTATTTTTATTTATTTCTTTAAGGTATCTGTTACATTTAATCGAAAGGCCATGTTTTGTGATAATGTATATTTTATGGAATTTTGGAATACTTAATTAAAAACCTGTGAAAAGGAAATATGATTGCAAAAATTATCTTTATTTGTAGCAAAGTATTGTATAATATTTTACTTCTACCTAATAATTAGCTGAGCGTCAAGGAGTTGTATGTTGTAGAACTTCTGTAAGTTAAAATGACATGAGATATGACGAGCAGTTTGAGGTGAAAGGTGCAACATAATCCCACAAAACAATGTAACATGACAGGCCTCCCAAAAAACTAGAAACTATGATAATGGACATGGGCTTCTTCATAAAGTTTGTCCGACCGCTGGTGTGTGATTTTAATTCTGTAGAAGAAAGATTAGAATGAAACCTTCTACTTACCTGTCTTTATGTCAGAGATAATGTGTTAATATGTTATTTTAGAAAAATGTTATTGGGGAAACGTTAATACTTTGAGTAAAGTTACTGTGTGTTTACTGTGAGTGTGTACTGAACGTGTGTGTTTCCCAGAATAGCTGCTCTTTTCTCTGCAGCTCTGAGAAGGATCAGGCTGGACTAGATTACCAGCTACTTATCTCCAGCCCCAAGACATATACACACACACACACACACACACACACACACACACACACACACACACAATATGGCCATCGTGACAGAAATAAAGTTTAGATTAAATAAAATCCAAAAACAATCTCCAATCTTGTGGTCTGATTGATGGAGTTCATCTTTCCCTTTGTGCGTTGGATTTTCTACAGGTGCTTTGGTGATCCTCCGCAGCCATGTGTGACCAGACGTTCATGGCGGCCACTTTTGGCCCGTGTGACGGCTGCAGCAAAGCAAGTCCTCTGATGAACATCTACATTAAGAGCGAGCCCATCAACTACTGCTCCTTCTGCATGGAAATGGTAACACTTTTTCTATCAGTCCTCATCATCAGAACTGTTTGTGAGTGTGAATTAAAAGGTCAGAACCAACTCTTAACTACTTCAACTTTGTCAAGCTTTAAGATAAACCACATCAGAAAAAAAGGTTCATTATTTCACAAAAAGCCAATGATTTCAAACTAGAAAACAACATTTTATACATACTAAATGTCACAAACATGAACTCGTCTACTCAGGAAGACGGACTCCTTTGCCCTCTGACCTTCTGCAAACGACGCTTCCCCATCAAAAGTAGCAGTGATTTTGTCAAATTTCAGATTTCAGGACAAAAAAAAAAAGTACTTTTATGAGAAAATATACTGTACGATACAGTATATTGCTGTAATTTGACAGCAAATGTTTCTCATTTTAAAACATAAAATTTTCATTTTATGTGAGAAAGTATTTTACTAAAAAAAAGGTTGTCAGATTAAGTTAAAAAGTCTGTATTTATTTATTTTTCTCCAAAGTTCAGGATTCTGCAACAAAATGTTGTATTTATTGCACATAAGTTTGCAGTTGCAGACACAAAGTTGTGACTCCAAAAAGTTACAATTTTGTCAAGTTTGAGATTTTATGACAAAATTAGCTTTTAACAAGAAAAAGTTGCAATATTGAAAAATTCACTTTTTTTTTCTTTTTTTTTCTTTTTTTTTTTACAAATGTTCTTGCTTTTAGGGATGAGAGTCACAATGAAACAAAATGCACTGGTTTTACGACATTGGGTTGTAATTTTATGTTAAAACGTTTTACTATAAAAAGCCGCATTTTAAAGCTGCAATTTTGCAAAATTTGTTATTTTACAGTAAAATGTTATCATTATGTGACCAAATCCTGGATTTTACAATAAATGTTGCAATCTTGCAAATTTAAAAATTTTACAATTGCATTTTTTTGAAGAAAAAATCTGTGACTTTATTTTATTTTTTAAAAGTCTGCTGAGTATTTTATGTCCCTTAACATGTTGACGTTACAGAATATTTCCACCTTTCTGTTTGTAACTGGCACTTTTCCAGGAAGTGGAATAATCAGATGACCTCTTATTTTTCCTCGTCCCAGGTTTATATCCCGTAGATTTTTTTTTTTTAAAAAGGATAAAAAGGGGAGATGGTTTGTGTCTGTAAGGGACATTCGCCTATTTTGTGACTCAGTGTGACATCAGAAAACTTCTAGCATTGTTCTCACAGAATTAAAATAACTTCTGAGTCTATATTTTTCCTGATGTTTTGGCTTGATTGCAACCCCGTGTATACTACGGGTAAGACCTATGGCACATTTCATGTAGATGATATCTAGTCATACTTTCATTTATATATTATATTATAAATAGTCATGTAAGTCAATATGCTCATGGCTTGAGCCCCTGCCCCTAAATGTGTGTGCACGGCCCTGCTCCAGAGCATTAGCTTGTCTAAAGATCAGTGAGGGAGGGGGGGAGGAGGCTGAGCTCAGGAGCAGAGAGGGGGCACGCTCGGCAGCATCACTGTTGAGCTCGAGGACCTTTTTTCAACAAATCTCTAACCGTCAACCAGCCGCTTGGCTCTCTAACTCTGCCCTCATTTCTGTCTCCCTGCCTTTTTTTTTGTCCTTTTTTTTTCCCCTCTTCTGTTGTTGCCGTGCTCCCCCGAAGATGGCCTGTCAGGGGCTCCAGAAAGGGGAAACCCTGGAATCACTGAGGAAGGAGAGCGAGAGTCTGAAGAAGAAGCTGGAGGAGGAGAGGGGCAAGCTCAACGACGTGGAGTGTAAGTGGCTACACCCCAGAAAAAAAACCCAAAAACAAACACCATAACCATTAAGCTACAGTCACACTTGTATCTGTCCTGTTTTTGTTCTTTTCTCCTTGTTTACCTAAAGTCTGCAGCTGGCTGCTGCTTCACTGATGTCAGGTGTTGTTTTCAGTCAGTGGTGTATATCAGAGCAGATTTCTCTCTATTCTGTTTGTGCCACTGCTCCACTGAATTTGATGCTTCTGCACTGTTTTATGTGTAAAATCTGACTTGCCCATTCTTGTGTGTGTGTGTGTGTGTGTGTGTGTGTGTGTGTCTGTGTGTGTGTGTTATCTCAGTGCACCAGGTGGCTGAGAAGGTGGAGGTGTTGGGGGCTCTCTCCATAAAGACCAGGCGTGTGCTGAAGGGTCACGGGAACAAGGTGCTGTGCATGGACTGGTGCAAAGACAAGCGTCGTCTGGTCAGCTCTTCACAGGTACATGTGCACACGACCGCGTGAGCATGAATGTTTTCTGTTTCATGCTGCATGACATAACAAAGCTTGTTTCTTTTTTTCTGGTTCTAGTCATAATAATGGTGTTTTGTTGTTGTTTTTATTTCTTAACTAGGATGGAAAAGTGATTGTGTGGGATGCTTTCACTCTTAATAAGGTGAGTGAGATGTCGGTCCGTACGTTTTCTGTATCCATAACATCCTGTTCAGGTGATTTCTTATTTTTCAGTGAAACCAGTCTTTTTTATTATTATTATATTTTATTTTACTTTTATCGAATGGAAATCTTATAACAAATGGATTGTTAATAATAGCTATTTTAACCAATATTTTTCAGCATTCATAACAAATCAGACATGATTAGGTTAGTTTGGTTTCTGTTACTGCAGAAATGCTTTTATGCATGAAGTACACCTGAAGTTTTATTTTAATTCTGCATCTGTACTTTAGATCTCAATAATGTAGTTTAGCACAAGTAAAAAAGAATGTGATGTCGAACAAAGTGAAGATAAAAGGGTCTTTTTTTGGGGAAAAAAGAAGAATAGCTTACTTATTTCCAGAGGCTTGATTGGCCAGTATAACCATACCCACTTCTCTGCTCTGTTACATAAGACAACTAGTTCTCCCCCACTGAATTTTCTCCTCTATAAAAGCTGCCGTTGAGCAGGTGGGCCCCTGCTCCTCTGCTCCTTTGAGAGACATGAAAAGGTGGATTATCTGTCCCCTGTAATAAATGTGTATGTTTACATGTATGTGTGGGCCTCAGTGCACTCTGTGTTAGCCAGGATTTCATGGTTTATTTTATGCCCACCATCACGAGAAGCATGATGCTCTTAATGGTGCATGCTCATATAATACACAGCAACATATCTCTCTTACTGTATTTATGTGGTTATGATCAAATCTGGATGAAACTTTTCTTCTTCTTTTTTTTTTTCTTGTTGCATGAATTTTTTCTGCGTTTATTGTCCCGCAGGAGCATGGGGTGACTCTGCCGTGTACGTGGGTTATGGCGTGTGCGTATGCTCCATCTGGCTGTGCTGTGGCTTGTGGGTAAGGACGGAGAATTGTGTTTATTTATCATCGCATGGATTTAAAATTCGTCTGCTTCAATTCCACTTACCACTTACTTGCTTATCTAACTGAGGCCGTTTTAATTTCTTCCAATAGCGGATTGGATAACAAGTGTTCAGTGGTCCCGCTGTCGCTAGACAGCACCGAAAACTTGGCTGCAAAGAAGAAGTCTGTTGCCATGCACACCAACTATGTATCAGGATGCACCTTCACCAACTCTGACATGCAGGTGAGCAGTGAACTCGTTTCTCCACGGACACTCGTCTTTGAACATTTTCATGTTTACGTAATAGTCTTTTTTTTCTCCTTTCAACCATGCAAAAGAGATTCTGATCACAAAAAGCACAGAAGGGAGAGCTACAACTTATAAATCTACAAAACCTACATCAGATTTGTCATTTAAAAACAACATTCTTCTTCAAAAAAAAAAGGGATTTTCATGCTTCCTCCTCTGGTAAAGTGTAATGTCACTAAACGATGGAAGGAATCTGGAGGAATTTCAGTGGATTAAGAGGAGGGGTACATGACACCTGTGATTTCTTAATACCTCAGACAACACTGCATCAAAGCCATCACTCATCAGTCTCTGATATAACCACATGGGCTGGGAATTACTTTTGTTTTGCACGAAATTGCAGAGCTACATTCACAAATTCCACTTAAATCTTAATGTGCAGTACAAGCAAATTAAATTAAATTAATGTCAACCTTCCTTCAGAAAATCCTGGACCATCACACCACAGAAACATGTTTTCAGACCTATTAAATTAAGGAGCATCTGGACTACTTTCTGAAATGAGTCCAAAAGTCAGAGTCTATGATGGTATAGAGTTGTAGAAAATGGTGGAAAAGATCTATTATCCTTTTTTTAATGTGCTGCAGGCCTGAAATGCACAAATGGAAGCATATTTACAAGTTAACTAGCAAAAACATGAAGCATTTTGAGTTTTTGCTGTCTTCAAATAAATAAAAATCAAAGTAAATGTCTCGATAACTGCATTTTTATACGTATTTTACTCCTCTGTCTTGCATTTTCCGGTAATTTTGTTGCATTCAGTGCACTCCGGGGTCTCCAGGTAGAAAGAAGGGTTGTCAAAAAGAGAAAATGAATGAAATGGCCTTAAAATATTTTCTGCTTTAATAATTTACTCCCATCTGGTCCTCTACGAAGCGGAGGAGCGCAGTGGAGGAGAGAGAAGATGGATGACAGAGCTGAGGAGGAGCCAGGGGAAGATACAGGAGGGGGGTGATGATCCTCTGTCCTGGGAGTATTAATAGACACTGAGTGGCTTTTATCTGGGAGACAGTGGAGTACACTGACCCTGAGGGCAGAACATTTAGCACACAAATACACACTGCCTGTCTTTCTCCTTTCACTCCCCACCCATGTCATTGAATTCCAAGAGGGCACCATCACGTACACCAACGTTTATGTCACCAAACTATTCCTTGAAGCCATGACTGTCTATTTTATTTTTTTTAAACCAAACACCCATATAACAAAGCTCCCTCAGGTTTGAATTTCATATCTTGGCTGTCCATCTAAGACCAGTAATTAAGGGCGGCACGTCTGGTGGGTTTCAACATACAGCGCTTATGGCCGTGCTCACTGTGTCGTTAATACTTCACATCTCTGTGAAGGGACGTATGTGTGGTGAGAATCAAAGTCAGACTGAAGAGAACTATCTGAGATTTTTTTTTTTTTTGGTTCCTCATATGTGTGCGTTGTCAATCAAATAATTCATTCATGTGGGAAGTGGAGCAAGCAGGATGTGGTGTGTTTCTGTGCCTGAGGTCATCCAGCAGGAGCTCTCTCATCAACCGGCCGCGTGCTATCTCTGATGTCTGCATGTGTCTCTGAGTGCCCATAATCTGTCTCCATCAGAGGATTTGCTGACATTTTAGACTGTTTTTATAGAGATAAATGATGCTCAGTGAGTATTTTCTGTTGATGAACATACACTGATCTGAGCTGTTTGCTGTGTAGATCAGATGTGGTGGTATTCACATGCAGGTCTTACGTCTCACTTCCCGTATTCTGGCTTAGATCATCAGCCATGTTCCAGGTGATGGTTCTTCATGGTGACTTATAGAAACTGCGACTTGCTTTGTCATGGAAAAAGATCACTTCCTTCCTTTTTAATAATGAACACCTGGAAAAAAACACAAAATAAGAGATGACGGATAAAAAACTGTGTTAAATTCTGATTTCTGAAATAAAACAGGATTATAAAATAAAATAATAAAACAAGTATCGAAAAACCTTCAAACTAAATTTTGGCTTACTTCTACCACAGTTTTGGGTTGTTTCGTTTTTTGTTTTTGTTTTTTTGCTTTTGACTGTTTCATTTCTCAATTCCAAGTTTTGCCGAGCCTAAAACCAGTAACTATAGCAAATTGCAGGAGAGGGAAGTAAGTAAGTTGTGTATGCAATAATGCAACAAAATTGGGAACCAGTCCACCATGCATGCACACAAGAACACACAAATCAGGACACATTCAATAAAAATTAGACAACTTAACAGAGAGAGAGAGAAGAGATAAATAATCATATGCTTTTGTGTGTATATGATTGTGGCAAAATAAAATCTTTTCTTCCCTTCAGCGCTGACCTTTTTCCTGGTTGGCCGTGGGTTTTGACAGCGTAACGGCTGTGTTTGTTTGTGCTTGTTTGCATGTGTGCAACTCCCCGTTTAACAGTGTTCTCATGTCTGGCATGCCAGCTCCTGACCTCCAGTGGCGACGGCACATGTGCTCTGTGGGACGTGGAGAGTGGACAACTGCTGCAGAGTTTCCACGGCCACACGGCGGATGTCTTATCCTTAGACCTTGCCCCATCAGAGACCGGAAACACTTTTGTCTCTGGGGTAAGAAGGACTGGTTTGTGTTTGAGACACTATACATGTGATCATGGGAAACCACACGCCTCCTTGGTTTGGAGAAAAAAATATGTCTTTTAAAGAGTCTGCATTTTTAAATGTCGGCATGCGTGTGTTCTTCTCATACGTGTGCATCTTTGTGTGCCTGCATGTGTGTTGTCAGGGCTGTGATATGAAGGCCAACGTGTGGGACATGCGCTCTGGACAAAATATTCAGTCTTTTGAGAGCCACGAGTCTGACATCAACTGTGTAAAGTGAGTTTGGTTCTTTTATTTAAAAAATAATAATTAAATCTTGCCCTTTTCTCTTACTCTCCCTTGTATCTCGCAAACAGAGAATCAAAACAGACTCAAAAGATGCTTAAATCAATTAATGTCTTTTTGGAGATCTTGAGGATGAATAATAAGGAAATTTTATATCAATCTTAAATCTCTTGAATGTTCAACATTTTCAGATCAATGAAAAATATTTAAATTATGCACAGTTATTGTAAGCAAATCATTTACAAGATCAAAGTGTTTTCGAGGCTTCAGTCCTTTTCAGCGTCATCATTGCACAAATTATTCAACTTCACCTTTGTTTACATTAAATATGTGGTAATCTGATACATTTGAATAAGACGGAAGCCAAATGTCAGCTCTATGAGCAAAATCGTAAGAAAAACATCTGTGCGGGGTTTTTTTTTTCTTCTTCTTCTTCCATGTAAAAGAAAAAAAACACAGTCTGCCAGTTTTTTAACTTTTATGAGAGTTTAAAAAAAACAACAACCTGGTCCTCACCAGGTCTGAATGTGATGTAGATATAATTTGCTCTGCAAATACAGCGATTATGCAAAAAAAAAAAGAAAAATTAAGTTGATTATTCATCAGCAAGTGGGGCCACCTCTAGAAAAGTGGGTGTTTTTTGACAGTTTACTTGAGCTCTCAGGTGTTTCTTAACACGATACCAAGAATCCTGGAACATAAAACCTCAGAAACGTATAAATACAGCCACATTTCTAATCCTTTCTTTTACCACATTTTTCCAGGTACTACCCTAGTGGAGATGCATTTGCATCTGCTTCAGATGATGCCACGGTGAGTCACATCTGACCTTCATTTCTGTTTATCGCCATATGCCCTCTAACCACATACATTCTGGGCACTTGTGCTTTAAAAAAAAAAAAAAAAAAAAAAGGAATTTGTGTTTTCCTTCTTCTTTTCTAGATGGGAAGAGAACACGCCTAAACCCCAGCCACCTCCACAAACCGGAGGGTGAGGTTATACTGTC
>JBAMYA010000018.1:14717513-14731545 GCA_037176975.1 Arrhamphus sclerolepis | reverse complement strand
CTTTTGTTATTGACCAAATACTTATTTTCCACCATGATTTGCAAATAAATTCTTTAAAAATCAGACAATGTGATTTTTCTGGATTTTATTTTATCATTTTGTCTCTCATAGTTGAGGTATGAAAATTACAGGCCTCTCTCATCTCTTTAAATGGGAGAACTGGCACAATTGATGGCTGACTAATATATAGACATTAAAAAAGCCAATCAGCTCTTATGTCAGTATAAATTGTTTATTTTATGCATAACAAACACAATTAGTTTATGTTTATACCAAAAGTCTACTGAGACACTACAGTGATGCATTACAGCTCTTAAGCAGACCATTCTCTTTGCTATACACACACTTCTTCATTGCTCTGTTTACACACTGTGTCGATGCTGTTTATGAAACGGAACTAGAGTTGCCCCTGATGTGGCTTCCTCTTTCTCGTCATAGTGTCTGTCTGCCAGAATATCTTCGAGCAGAGCTACACAAGCAGATGGCAAATCTATCATCATCATCATCATGTGCTTATTTGATGGATTATTGGGGTCAGAGATTATGTGGATGGTGGTCTCTGAAAGTTGAGAGCTGGGATCCATCTGCTATTCATAGTTTCAGTGTATAAGCTGATTGGAGGATGCATCTGGTCAGTAGTATTAACAGGAAGCCAAAGATGTTCTCACCCTTTTTTCCTTGGTGTCAAAACTCTTAAAATCCTTAATTGTGACATACAGTCCTGCCACCTGAAACACTGTAAAGCACCACATGGGTATAATAATCCACCACAGAAAATACATTTCATATATTTTTCTATTTGAGTCCAGCAGAGTGTCCCGCTGGAACTACTGCAGGTAGGTCTGGTGAAGACGGAAAGCACTGAATCAGATTGTCACATCTTTGTGATTTGTTAACAGTAATGACATCACGATGCTTTGAACACTCAGCAGCTGCTGATTGATTCAATCAAACTGATCCCCAATCATCTGACAACCTGCACAGATGTCTTCAAACTGACAGTAAGTGGGCTTTAGAAATGATTTACAATTCATGCTGAGCTTCTTTGGGGTATATTAAACTTTACAGAAACATGATATAAGAGTCTAAACTAGTTATATGCATACTAAAGATCTAAATGCATGTTTTTGAATCACTTAAAGTCTTTCAGTGGGTGGTTTCTTTGTGAATGATGAACATTTTTAGTGGTTTGTACATGGGTTGGGAGTAGTAGTCCCGCCCCCCCTCCCCATGTGAACTAGAAAATGAAGATTCCAAAAATGAAGTTCACATGAGACAAGTCTTTTTTTTTTTTTAAAGTCAAGCATTAATGCTCTCATAGTCCCAGCTGGAGGTTTTAAGCCAAACTGACGGGCTTTTGACGCCTGACCACAGTTTAGAGGTGCCAGCAGAATCAGAGAATCAGGGTCAGCAAAAGCCCATAGCGCATGAGTATGATTAAAAAAATAAAAACTATTAATAGCGGGTTTTTTGGTCTACATGAAAGATGAACTTAAATCTCATGGATGTCGGACTGGCTTTAGTCCATCTTCCATCATTTCCAACATCTAAATGTGGGAATACTCACCTTTTAATACTAAATGCAAAAAAAAAGACAATTTATTGTTGGGTTTTTTTTTAATACATGATAATTTTTTCCATGACATTACCACGGATTGTAAATCTTGTTAGTTACAACATATTCGAGCACAGATCTGCTTGTACAACGGTTTTTCAAAGCTTTATCGTACACACACACATACACAGAATTTCAGTCTTAATGATGCAAACTTGTCAAGACAGTGAAAACGTATGAAATGTATTAATTAAATGACTTGTGTTTTTGCCTCATTAGACTGGGCAAGTGAAGGCACAGGCAGAGTGATTTGGTTTGTTTTTTTCCCCCCAAGCTGTACATGACACGCAAGTCTACCCTTAGTTTGGTTTTACACCTGGCCCAAACCGAGTTTTGGTGTTGACTGCTGATGCAATGTGCAGTGGAAAGGTACCACTGTGAACACAGCAGTCGCATTTAATTTGACGCTACTTTCTCAACCAAAGAGGGTCAAGTGTTGCTCCACATCACAGCCTCGCTGTGATAGCCTTCTAAGTCAGCCGTGACTGAAGTTTACAGTCTACATCCAAAAACAACTACAAGATGGGGAAAGAATCACCTGATGTAAGCAGCCTGGAAAAAGTACAGACTTATGTAATAGTGACTCTTATTGTTATAAACGGAGCCTTTTCTAATCACCGCTGAAACTACAACTCCTGTAGGACAAAGCTGGTCTTTCACAGGATATTATCATGAAAAACACAAAAAATAAAAGCAACCTCAGCTGAGAAAAATGGTGGCAAAGCAAACATCTGTGATTAAATGTAAACATATTAATATACAAGGTGATTCTCCCTAAGCCTCCAAACTGAGAGCTCCATGACCAATGTCTGTCTCAGTCGCTTTGGAGCATTTCTCAAATCAGAATTAAATTTCTAAAAACTATTTGTTTAACCGGCACATCACATGCACCATTTCTCATCAATTCTAAACAAACAGCAAATGATTTTGGGTAATCATCCAAATACTTCTGTGCAAATGTCTGCTGCTTCCCACATTATCAACTGCTTTTTGTCATGTTGACCACACTGCATTGCACCATTCCATAGAGCACTGCAACAGTGCTCTATGGAATGGTGCAACAACAATGATGAGGTGTGCCCATAAATTATCATATAAAAACAGTTAAGGCATGAATGTGAATTCTGTCTTAATGTCTCACAGTTAGTCTCCAACACACAGCAATGTGTACTTTTGTAGTTCTGAACTTGATCTACTCAGGAAAAAGTCATCATGAGTGAAACCTTTTCAGTAAATCATCAAAACATTAGAAATGAGAAGATTACAGAGAAGAGTTCACAGTTACATGACTCGATGACTAAACAGTTTGAAGGTCTTGTTTGTAGTCACTGCCAGAGAGACTCTCCAGTCCTGATACACCAACAACATGACTAAGCATTTTTGACTGTCTCGATCATAATTAATGACACAAGAACTTGGCATTCTGAAGGCGCTGGTATATTCATTGACATAAAAAGTGACTTTTGGGACATGAATAAAGAATTTGAAGAAAAAGTGACAGTGACTTTTGCTGGTAATCCATGATGTGGTGCAAATCTAATTTCTGTTCTGCCAAATTTTCCAAAGCGACTGAGAAAAAAAAACTAAATAGAAGTATTTACTTCCCCTTTCAATGGTGCCACATTTGTAAGGAATGTGCATTTGTGCAATCAGCAGCACAACTGGTATGTGTGTGGGTTACACCTGTGAAAGATTTGTCAACTCTTCTTGGTCAGTGCCGAAAAGCTGTTATTTGTTTTGTGTTTTTGCAGTTGTTATTAAGTCTTGTTTGGACCCTTTGGTACTGCTGGTGTGACCATGGGCCCTGCTACAGTTTGTCGGTTGGCGTCTGCTCCAAGAGTTGTCGTACCAAGCCTGAATGACCTGGATCTGGATGGCAACTCCAAACTGGTGTTTGAAGTTTTCAGGGTGATGTGGCTCTCTGGCCAGATAATCCAGAACAGACTGTTTCCAGTCTATAGGGGCCTTCAGGAGACCTGCCATGACTGCCTTTTACCTTCAGGCCTGCTAGAACTGGTGTCAGCAACACATGGGCTGGAATCAGACCATGTGGGGGAAAAGTAAGTTTCAGCGATGAGTCTGGGTTCTGTCTACAAGACTCGGATCATCAAAGAGTGAAGAAGACACAGAAGACGCTTTAGTGATTTCAGCGTCAGGGTGCTGTTCACGCCAGAGTGACCAACGCAACACGCTGGCTGACCTGCAACAAACACTGGTTGAAGTCTGGTACGACATCCACGTCTTCCTCATGCTGGTGACGAGGCTGTTGTGGTTGTGTATGGTTCTTCTTACACACTACTGAGGAGTCTCTTTATTAACTTAACACATTTAAATAGTTAAATCCCCAATATGTTTTGCTTCTTTAGATTTTAATGATCCAATCCATCAAACAAGATAAGAAAAAAAACCTTTTGGTGTTGGCAGAGAAGATGTGGCTAACCCTTGATGGGTGCGACCTACATCCTCAGTTCTGCTGCTCATATCACTAACGTGTGTCCCTTACAAATATGGCGCCATCTAAGAGAAATACAGTAAGTTTAACATATTATTGCTTGTCCTGTGTTGTAATGATGGTCAGGGTTGCAGCTGTGTTGTTAGTAAATTGCAGATATGTTTACAACATGTTTGAGGTGACAAAAAATACAATGTGCAACCAAAAGAAAAAAGAAGGAAAAGAGATTTTAGTTCCCATAGCTAGACTTGAATCCACTGTTGGGGGTGAAAATTATATCAGTCATATTAACCTGCAAACACATGCATAATTAGTGGCATAGCTCCCATCACTTAAGCAACTGAGCACTTCCTGTGAACTTGACAACTGAGCTGTGACCAAAGACGCTCAGAGAGCATGATCATTTTAGTTTAAATATAATAGGGCTGCTGCATCCAGAACCTGGTTGATCTACAAAAGCCCAGAGGGCGATGGCTGCACGACTGAAGAAGCCGGCAGCAGCCAGCCTGCTTCACCTGCTGAGGGACCCCTGCCAGCAGCAGAAATCCCCGTTGCCTGAGTAATTTCTAGAAAAGGCCAGGAACCATCTGACGAGGATGGATCAGAATCATTTTAAATTAAGGCTACATAGCATCTGCTAGCTTTTTTATCTGAACAAAATGAAAATACATTCACGTGGAGGTGGATGCTGTAAATCTGCACAGTTTTAGGTCACACTCTGCCACACAACTTAACACTCATGGTTTCTTTTTATGATTTGAATCCACATGCTACTTTACCTTCCTTGTAATCTATTCACAAAAGCTCTTATTTGTCTAATTTTACATGGGGATACTGTGAGAAAACAAGAAAGTTAGATGTAAGATTCGAGCTGAACTCTGACCCGGGTCAAAAATACAACCGCTGGTTTTCATGTCTTTACATAGCTGCTTACAAACCACGTCTCCAAAAGGGAAAAACAAAAAACCCAAAACAGCTACAGCTCATAGCAACAAACCGCTACGAATTATGTTGGTTTATGACATTTCAAATTTAGTCATTGAAATTCTGACCATCGCACCGTGGGAACGCAAACCCAAAGCTTCAGTTTAGAATCATCTAAAGCGGGTAAAATCTAAAATACATATGAAGTCCAATGAGAAGATTGTGCTATTTTTCCATTACTTGTAAATGTCAGATGGTGTGTAAGCAGATCGAGAGGACCCAGTCAACTGAAAAGCTTCTACGCTTGCATCGTGCACACACCACAACTATTTTAAGTGTGTACATTCATAAACAGAAGTGCAGATCAGGGCCTGGTTCCTCTGAGGCTGCTCTCACCAACTTCTTGTTTACTTTCACAGCAAGGTGTAACTTGGAGGAAGTTCAGAATTAGAAAAGAAAGAAAAGGTGTGAAATATACTTAAAGGAGTGAACACAGTAGTATGATCCTCCATCTTCTATTGTTGACTGCATTTGTCTTTAAGATTCTTGCGGTTTGATTTTTTCTTCACGTTTCCTCCAGGAACCATCTCTCTCACCTTCTCTGCCACCTGATCACATAAAAACACAGTCATGCAGAGGGGACGAATGAATTATCTGCATGTGAGGCTGCACCTGAACAATCATCATCTGCTTTTGTGGATCAATAGCTTTTCATGAGCAATTAATACGCCGTTAAAAAAAATTAGTAAATAAAAATCCATTTAAGGGCAATATGCATAAGACGTCACTAAAAATACCACATATCTCAGTAGCTCACAAACCTGTTCAGGATCAGGAAATTGTCCCGAATCCAGCTTGGAGTAGAGCAGCTGATCACCCAGCAGCACCTCAAAGCTGTCTGTGGGGTCGAAAAGCAAGATGGAAAATGAAACTGCAGGTCGTGTCAGCAGGACACTGAAATCAGTCAGACACATTTATTTAAAAGAACAAATTTGATTTCTTAGTTACTGCTCCAGAATGTTTTATCGTTTCACTGCTTTTAAAAGTTTTTCTCATAATCATATGTTTAATGCATATATAACTATTACAGTATGTAGTGAAAACAATTGTTTATTTTAAGATACTTTTTTTTGTTGTTAGATTGCGTGAGAGGAAAAAAGAAATGATCACCTGTTCTCCCTTGGACTCCGCTCACCTTCACACCAGGAACCTGCCTGAGGATACCAGCTAGTTCCTGGTAGCGGTATGCATAACTTCATCCTTTACTGTCACATAGGTAAGGAATATTAAAACCATAAAAAAACAAAACAACACATCATGCAGCAGACAAAAAAAGGAAATGTGTCTTTTTTGTTGTTGTTCAAGTCCTTGTGTATAAATAACTAAAAGAAGAAGTTAAAAACCTACCAATACTCAACGGTGATCGTGGCCATGATTTTGTAGCTGACTTGTGAGTGGGCAACGAGGCTGTCAACTCAGTGTGCAGAAAGAAAATGAGATGTTCAGTCTAGATTTTACCATCAGAGAGGAAGTCACGCCCAGTGGGAGGCTGTAATTCCACCTACCAGTACTGTACGGGACAGTCTGATTGGCTGTTGCTCTGTGGTATGTCTTGAATTGAAGCAGCCTTGTGACTCTGCAGATGCAAATCTTGTACCATCTCTCTTATCCTGACCTTTCAGTGCAGCACCTGCAGCTCCTCTCCCTTGCATCTAATTCTACGCAGGTGAGCAGTCTTGTCATCAGGAATGACTGGACACAGATTGTAATCCCAGCAGATGTGAGGCCGTGAGAACAGTAGACCTACTGTGTCCTCCAGCATCCATCAGTTCATGAACTTCCAGCGCCTTCTTGTGAAGGATATCGCTCTTCAGCAATCATCAAAGGCCCTAATGCAAAGCACCTGTGCATATTTGCATGCAAGAAAATAAGTTTGGTACTCATATAATCACTGTGGATGCAACATTCACTGGTGGCAGGATATTAATGGGAGCTGCAATAATCCCGTAATTTATAAAGACAAAATCGGGATCAAGAATCTATTACTTTGCTTGGCTGCTTTGAATCATGAGGATTTATATTTATTTTTTATTACAAGGTTTTGACACTTGGTATTTAAGTACCATTTACCATTTATTCAAAAATAAAAAAAATCCTGATTCTACTATTTCAACTTCAAAATGAACAATAGACAAAAGTACAGTTGGAATTACTTTTTTAAAACCTTTTATTTGAATAAAATGTGATTCAGTACAAAATGTATACAGCAATACCCTTATGTTTGTCAGTTCCCCTGAATAAAATATTTGAATCTGTTGAGCTCATGCCACGTAAGTGTATCTATAAGATACATTAGGTTGTAATTTGTTCATACAATAGCTGATGACAAAGATATAGCGATAGTACCTTTCCAACAATAAAAACTGTCAGCAATATTGTGGTGGACACACTTCCAATACAATAAAATTACATACATTTTTCTGTAAAAGTTGCATTGCAATCTGCCCATATTTTACAAGATTTCAAATTCATGAATATATTTTCATTAGCTATGAGGAAAAAAAAAAAAAACAAGAAAAAAGTTGTGATACAAGTCTGTACATTTATAAAAATGATCCGCAGTGTTGCAGTGACTCAGCTTCAGCAGGCTGCCCTTTCTGAAGCTGCTGGATGATGCACAATGCACTTAGTTTTATTCTTATTTTGTCTTTTTTTTTTTTTTCTTTTAAAACAAGGCAACTTTTCAAACTTTAGAATAAATAACCCCCCCACCCCCCACAACGATACTGTACCTGTTGATATATCCAGTTTTTCCTCTCTCCACGTCCCCATATATGTACAAAAAAAAGAAATTGAGGGAAAAAAAACAAAAAAAAACTGAAGGTGTGTGTTTGACAGTATTTTTGATGGGACCAACAAAAACATGACAAGTTTTGCATGCACTGGTTTCCATGGACACTGCGGCAACATATTCCAGTTGATTAGGTGCACACATCCTTTTCCTTGGCTTTGATGGGAACTGATCAAACGCCATCCTCACACACACGCACAGAACACACGTGCTGATCACAGCATCAGTCTCATTGATTGACGGGTCTCTTTGACTCCGCCCCCAGGGTTGGGAGGGTCTTCTTGCGGGAACGTCACTTTATCTGGTGTATAGTCATTCCTCTTTAGATCTGAAACAAAAATATATAAAGGAGGAGAAAAATGGGCTGTGTGTGTGGAATCACCCCTCAGGATGACATTTCAGCTCTGTGTGGCAGTCTTTGATAAGCCGATGTCTGTGTTTGTGCACGATTAAAAAGCATGAAGACTCATGAGGGTGAGATCACGCTCACATCATTTTAAAAGAAAACAAAACCGTCTGACAGATTGTGTAACTGCCTGCATTAAGAGACCAGGTGGTTACATCTGAGCTGCTGCAGCTGTGCTCCAGCTGAAACAATTGAAGTAATTGAATTTAGATGTCATCTAACATTTGTATTTGTGGCTTTTGTCTTGTTTATGCCGCTTCTTGACATGAAATTCAGATCAATTTATTTATAAATTGCCAGTTAAAGATGATTTAAGCGCAAGCAGAAACCAAGTCCAATAAAATGCAATTCGAATTCAGTACAACTAGAATTGTATTAAAATGATAATAATGTTGTCAAAGGTAGCACGGCTGAGAAAACCAATAAATCTTCACATCAAATCTTCACTTCAACTCAGTGACGTTTTAATATCTGTGCAAAAACGAGGCCATTTTCACATTTGTCTGCTAAAGAGAGAATGTTCCCTTGGTGTAAAAAGAGAATTTTATAAATCTAAGCATTCAGTTGGAGATAATATATTCATGAGTTTAGAATTATTCAGTCATGAGTGCTTTAATTTCCAGGAAAAACTCATTTCTATTCAAAGCAAAATCTTTCTACATTTCTTTTGAGCATATTCTGCATCACTGAATGTTACGCATTATACAAAGCAACCGACCAGCAGCTGCCAATCATCACTCACCAGGAAGTTTGAGTTTCCGACAGCAGGAGTTGCAGTGGTGTTTAGCGCGGAAGTTCCTGATAGCATCGTCTCCCAGGTTAGCAGGTCCAAATATCATATCGTAAGATCTGCAGGAGTTAAAACACGTCATTAAGAGCAGAGCTGACCGCAAAAAGCAGCTGGTTAAGTCAAGTTTGTCAGTGCTGAATCAAAGTCTCTAAATAAGTGCACCCACCCCTTCTCTCCACTTTTTATGACCGACGGGTCTGTAAGAATCTCTCCAACACCTGCAAAGCAAACACAAACTTTATTATCAAAGGTTTTGTAGCAAGAAAAAAATTACAAAAACTTTGAAACTGAATTCATTCATCCCAAGTAGTTAACAGATGAATAGCAGCACCTAAACTCCATAATTACTTCCTCTTTTTCACATTTGCGTATTGAATGCAAACTTGTGATGCGGGCCCTGAATATTTACCCTGCAGGTCGAGGACGAGCAGCTCCCCACGGGTGTACTCGTAGGTCCAGTGGCTAAACGCCAGCATGGTTTCCTCCAGGAGGTTGGTGGGGACGATCTCATCCCCGTTATTATTATTGAACTTTCTGAACTCGCCAGTGATGCACTCCTCGATGGCAAACCACTGTCCAGCAGAGTGGCAGTACAGCAGATACACCTCCAAAAACCTGGACAGCAATGTTAACATCCTTAGTTTCAAAATCCTGGAAAACCAACCGACACAGGCTTCTGCTCTTCTAGAAACCAGGACAGGAGGGCCTGTAAACACCTAAACTATACTGGTAAGGATCTCAGTTGGTCAGAAATTTGAAACTTGGAAAAGTACACACATGAAATTAATGGGGAAATTAGAACTCTAAAGGAAACCCCAGAATAGATCTATGAATGGGACTTCTTACCTTGGTGAATAAGGGATTGTCTTCGGCCTAACCTGGTTGAAGGCAAAAGTCAGCTTCTGAGCAGCTCGCTGTTGTTGAATTTCCTAGTGTGACACAAGGAAACCAGTTAAATTATACTTCATACCTCACCGAGTCCATTGTTGGACCATGGGACAAAGGCTGACGTGGAGCTGTTACCCTGAGACAAAGGTGCAGCACAGTGTCCTCCTTGTAGATGCTCTGCCATGTTTGGACCACCTCAGGAAGGAAGGACTTGACTATATACAAGTGTCCTGGTTTCAAGATGTCGTACTCTGACCAAGTACAGAGCACCTTTAGGGCCCGTCTGAGTCCCCCACCCATCTCCTCCTTGCTGAGAAACTCTATTTTGGCACACAGGCCCCGCTGGGCCCAGGAGGACATGCTGTTGTTAATGGTGTTGGGAGAGCTCTCCTCCAGACGGTACACAGTCACCGGCTCCCCTGCAGGTGAGAACAGCAGGTAACAGTGTGTATTTGCTCCAGGTAAAGCAGCTATGGAATGGGAGTTATGACCTGTCGTATTCATATCGTTTCTCAGGTGAGCAGCTGAATTTAAGATGCCATATCTGACTGCTTTGGATTTATTACAGTTAAAAACGGTCTACGTTGTCTCTTAGCATCTGCTAGTCAACACGTTGAGATCCTTTACCAACACTGTACCCAGCCCTCAAAAGTGTTAAGATCCTGATACTTAAAACCAGCACTTCCTCCTCAACTCAGAGATGTATTATTCAGATGCAGCATGCACACAAGAAAAGCTTGGTTCTTCGGTTGTGTGACTGTGCGGAAAACAATTCTCCAGGTGTGTGTGTGTGTGTGTGTGTGTGTGTGTGTGTGTGGGTGCAACAAAACAAACAAGCCCACACAGAAGTCAGGTCTCTTATCTGCCTCCACACTTCCTCATTCTCCAACTGCTACTGTTGTTGATCCAAGCAGTCGCTAAACCTGAGCTGTCAAAGAAGCCACTCCAATCAGCTCTTACCTCTGAGGGGTACGGGCGTGAAGGGGATACTTTGTGACAGTCTCATCAAGTTGTTGCGCTCTACGGCTACAAGAGGAAATGAAAACAGGAACAACGACAGGTTACAACAACTGCGGAGGAGGCAACAAAAGGCAAAGACATCATGTGGCCCTGAATTTTCTTTCTACATACACCACTTAAAAGCAGTGATTCATTTTGGACATTACTGGATGATAATACAGCCCATTATTGACTTAAATCTCTGTCTCACCTGAGTACTGGTAACTTTCCATGGGCTTGAACGGTGAGCCAATAGCTACAGAAACAAAACAGAGCAACTGATCATGATTCTGCAGACTTAGACCATGTTCTGTTGTCAGCAAGCGAGCAGCAATCCCTCAGAAACTCACTAGTTGCATAATTTGACAAAAATATCCAGAGTAGTTCCCCTATTCACCAGTAGATGGCGCTGCAATGCTTCATAAGTACAGGCTCAAACAGCAGCATGTTCAAAACAACACGTAGAACTTTCTGTTGTAGGTTGATTAAAAATAACAATAATAAATAGATAAATAAAAACTATAATTGATCAAATTTGTTTGTTTAATTTGCTTTTCCTCCTTCCATACTTTGAAAATCCAATTAACATCAACACTGTTTGCATGCACATTGGTTTTTTCTGATGCACTTTTTTTTCCCCTCTCAATAAAAAGTCAGCGTAATTGTTTTGACGACATTAAGCATTCTGATCATTTTATTTATAAAAATCAACACAATATGTAATCTGTGTAATTTCTCAGACATTAAAACCCATCAACTGAACTTATATCGTCCGACTGATAAAAAAGAAAATTCACCCCAGACAATAAAACAAACAAACATGTGTGTTTAAGTGTTTTTTCCAGGAATTATCACCTGAAATTATTTAACAGTCCAGTAAGTTTTTATGGACTAGTTTAAAAACAATTAACAATTAAAACAGGGCATTTGTAGATAATCAAGACTAATTGGCTGTGTGGTGCAGGTGGTCAGTGAGACTCACAGTCCTTTCTGGCTCCCAGTTGGGTGTGTCGTGGTGCGTAGAGGGAAACTGCAGCTGCAAACACAGAAGAGAAGAACAATAAATCTTTCATAGACAAACAAACATTAAATCAGAGGCAGCAGAGTTTTAACATAATTACCAACGAGTCTACAACTACTGGCTCTGACTACATTTCATTCACTTGTCTGATGAGACCAGAGGTAGAAGTGATGCTGCTAAAGCTACACCAAAATTGAAATTTTATATGTCATCAGGGGGGGCATTTCTTTTTTGGTGAAGCCTGTTGTGCTTTGGATTGCATCACACAGAAAAAAAAGAGATGCTAAAAAGGGCAAGAGGATCAAAGGTCAAAGTTTATGAAATGCTGCTGGACTAGCTGATCCAGATGCAGAAGTCTGACAAAGCTGAACCACACAAATAGAGAAGCTTCAGTGAAACTACAGATCATACCATTTAGAGTTTCCTCCCCAGGGGCTCTTCTGAAAGAAAGAAAAACATGAGAAACGCGATCTCCACTTTGGTTCCAAGAGTTTTCAGCCCCTTTCAGACATAATATATGAAAGACGGATGACGTCAAGCAGCTAGGAAATTTACTTATGGTTTTATGCCTGTGAAAGTCACAGACGACCACGGAGCATGATTCACTTGAGACCGGACAGTAATTCAAATGAGGTAAAATAAAGACCTCAGAGTCCACGTTTTCATACAAAAATAAAAATAAAAAATAAAAAATCACGTTTTACTGCCATATTTATCCATATTAGCCAACTATTTAAAAAAAAAAAAAAACAACTCACGTTCACAACACAGTCAGTTGTCAGCAAACATAAAGCAGTGAATGTCTGAAAGGGGCTTATGCACAGTAAAAAAAGATAAAGAAAAGTTTGTCATTCATTGTGAGTGTGTAAAAAACACTTACAGGCTGCTTGCTTGAGCTGATTTGACCTGAACTCTTTCCTGGTAAAAGAAAAGATGGTGTTAAACAGTAACAGGCACAAGCACAAAGAAATGACCTTAGTCGCGCTTTTTTTCTTTGTACACATAAAAATACACACAAATCCTTACAAGTACTGCAGTTCTGGGATCGTCATGGATGAGGATGTCTTCAGCAGAAACTCTGCTCCTGTCCTTCTTTGTCAGAGCTGCAGAAACATGACCAGCAACCATTGTGATTTAACCCTTCAAATTTACCAACATCCTTTATCTTTGGTGTCAACTTGACCCCAGCAATTTAACCCCCCAGAAAACGATCACAATAAAATTGTTATTTATCTGTATTCTTTTGAAAAGCTTACTTGAGTCAGGATGAAGAAAAGCTGGCTTTCTGTCAAACTCTGAGAAACCAGCATACGAGTTGACTGCTCTGATGTGAGCATGACCTTCAGGCTGAGTCTGTGGCCATAAAAACACGAGAAGAAACAGACACGTTTCAGTTTAAAATCAATAATAAAATCCAGATTTTAACTGAATCTGTTCATATGATGTTTCCATCTATATACTAACTAGAACACATATATAAAATTGTTATACTAAAATAACCAATCATGAATGAAATGTGTGTGTTTACACTAACACAGCAGACAGTCACCATTTTTAAAGCCATATGCAATAAACCAAAGGAACAATACCGTTACATTTAGGAGTGTGAATCAAATGTGTTAAACACATTCAACATATTACAGGACTTTAATGATCCACTTAAGAATGCTTTGTTGCTTGGCAACAATCTTACGCTGTTGCATTTGCATCAATCATGTGATGGAGGTGAGTGTTGTATCCCAGCAGAGTATTCCCTAAGACACGGTTTAAACAATTAAGGGGGGAAATTTTAAAAAAAATTAAAGTTTTGTCATTTCAGGATTATTTTTTGACTACCTGGCTAGTGCATTTATCTAAATATGACAGAAATATGATTTGACTGAAAACATTTAAAAAAAAAAAAAAAAAAAAAAAGTGCTGAATGTCAGCATGATTGACTTTAAGAAAGGAAACGTATCCCCACACACACACACACACACACACACACACACACACACACACACACACACACACACACACACACACATACACACCCGCAAATCTCAAAAGCACACACCTCCACCCCCCCCCCCCCCCCACACATCGG
>JBAMYA010000018.1:14687271-14717485 GCA_037176975.1 Arrhamphus sclerolepis | reverse complement strand
ACACACACACACACACACACACACACACACACACACACACACACACACACACACACACACACACACACACACCTCTGATCCAGCCTGTGTGGTTGGGCTTTGCCGTCTGCTGGAGGTTTCTTTGGGCGTGGGGTGCTGAAGATCAAAACTGTCTTTATGTCCTGAGGAAAAATACATAAAGTCACACAGAGATACGAAAGAGATCACTGTAAAGAATTGAAAAACAAAAGGCGTCATTCCCTAAAACACCAACACCACAACGCTGAAATAACCACAGGATTCTCTTCCCTTCAACCCCCACTTGGTAAAGACATACTTCACAAACACATCAAATATTTTAATCTTTCATCTGGAAAAAACTTAAACAAAACAAAACAACAAATAATTCATGCTTCATTCATATCATGTGTTGTTAGGATCTTGGAACCATCAAAAAGAGGGAATAAACAAATCAGAGTGAGAAAAAGGAAAGAAGGCACCAGATGAACGTCCACAAGAATCTCTATCAGGAGATGGACAGGCCCCAGCACCCTGCAGACGCAGCCTTCAGCAGGAACTCAGATTGAAACTCAAACCTCTCATGTTTGGCTTTCTTGCCACGTTGCTCTCGTCATGTTGGCCGTCTGACACAGTCTGACCCTCACAGCGGGAGGCTGCTGGACCTGACACATCGACTTTCCTTCTACTTCGTTTGTGGGGTCTCCTGGGTACCACAGCAGGGGTGTGAGGGCTGCCTGCCTGGCCACCATTTCCATGTCTGTGATCCAATGGCAGTGATGATTCTGAAGCTGGCTGGACTTCAGTTTGTGTAATCTTTCTACTCACAGAGCCAGAGAGCCCCTCATCGTCGCTGAATGCCTCGTTCACGTACCCCCAATTCACAACCCTTTCATCTCTTCCCCTTCTCAACCCATCTGTGTTCTCAGGCTTCTCAGTGCAAGCAGGCAAGCAGGCAGGCTGAGCAGAGCTCGATTTCTTAGAGACAACAATAACAGTAGGATACACACACACACACTTCTCATCCTCTTTTGTCTTCTCAACTCCAGATTCATTCACCTCATTCTCACACTTACCTATGAATGCCCCAAATTCTACAGCGGTGCTGTCTGACTGGAGGGGCTGCTGGTAAAGTCCAGCCAGGGCAAGTTCAGGGTGGCTGGAGCCACTGGGTTGTGATGGGGTGCTACTGATGTGGAACTGAGCACCAGGGGAGGGCACGTTGGGCAAGCTGGATGGCGAGTCAGAAAGGCGCAGCTCTTGTGGACGGGTCAGCTTACTGTGGGTGAGAGAGTGGCCTCGGAGATGCAGCTCGGTGGGTGAAACTGCCACAGCACTTGGGACAAAGGCACTGGAGCTGGCACTGCCTGAGGAGCCAGCCTCTGCAGCAAGGTGTCCAAGCCCAAACAAGCCTCCCTTTTCTGGACTCAATGCTGGGTTCATGGTGGGGTCCAACCCTCGCTCCGCTCCAGAGCTGGGCCCAGCTCTCCGCCGACTTTCAGGCTCAGTCCCTAATTCTGCACTAATTCCAAAGAGAGAGTCTGCAATGTTGGCTCCTGCCTGGGGAAAGGAGGACCCAAAGTAGGCCCCCACACTGCGTTTGCCTGTCACGGATGATTTGGAGTCTGTTGGCACAGGGGCTATGCTGGGGACCACATTTTTAGACAGACTAAGTTCCCGAGTGATCTGAGTGTGGACCTTGCTGGCCTCGGATGCCCTCTGAGCCGTCAGGGTCTTCAGAGTGTCCACAGTCAGAGCTGAGAGGTCTTGCAGGTGACCAATCTGTGAGTCCAATGTGTGCAAGGAACGCTTTATAAAGTTCACCTTGTTGCCAACCTCCTTCAGCTGCAAACACATCGTCTCCACCCTGGAAACAGACAGTACCCAAGTTATTAACAAGTTAACTTGTGTTACTGGCTATAATCAAATGTTTCTGGTATTCTTTATTAAAAATAGCACTGAGATCTAAGAGAGCAGCTGGTGGCTGAACCCTCCACTCAGGAGGGATCTGTCTTTTTGTTTTGTTTTTTTTAGCTTTAAAGCCTCGCTCTATCCACTTCAAAGGTATAGCCAATGCCACATCATGTGAAACTGGATGGAGATACAGAATGGGGAATACTGCTAATACTGCTCTAATGTGAGTCTGTGATGTCACAGAACCCAGCAAATCTTAACAGGCATTTTCAGATCTAGAGTGCCCCAAACAACATAACTGGGTTGTGTTATGTTGGGGTTTGGGATGGTTGTGACCTCAAAACCTCCAAATAAAATCTCTCAAGCAGAAAATGCATTTTTCCTGTGTGTCCCCTTAGAAATATATACAGAATACTCAGCTACAGGTTTTAGTTTAATTCCGAGGTCAATGTTGTTCCACTTTCTTCAAACCCCCCATTATGCCCAGTCTGTCAGCCATTTGATTCCATTTTAAAGCTCTGGAGATTTTTGAATATTGTCAAAATGTGTAAATTTAGGTTCTCATGAACGACCCCACCTTTCTGAGGTAAGACGTATGCGTTCCTCGCTTCCCGAGTGAAACTGATCTTCCTTTTCGTGAAAGTAAGTCTCTACACACTGCTCCTCAAAGTCATGAAGCTTCTTTTGGTCTTCTTCTGTGAGAAACAGCTCTGGAAAAAACACAAGACAGCAGCCTCTTAAAAGTGGAGATGTCCGCCGATGCTACATTCTGCAGCAGCGTTTTCTCTAATACTATGTAAACTTCTGAAATTTGTTCATGTTAAAAACTAACTAAAATATTAGTGAGGAATTACTTGGTCCGTAGGTACTCTCCTTCTTCCTCTTTTTACACATACAGAAGAGGGAGTAAATATGGCACAGGAGGATGAAAGGGGGTGGGAGGACAGGCTTCTCATGATAGGCCATAATAAAATGGTAACGCTGGAACTTCCACACCATGTTGGAAATAGACTTGACTTGCATATATACATTGCTGGAAAACAGAATGAGAAGAATAAGCAAAGACCCTGGCATATTTGAAGATTATAAACATCAACACTAAAGCTGAACACATCTCAGCCAATAGGAACAACACAAAACGGGTTAAGCCAACTTAAACGGGGTCTTTAAAGAGTATATACACTGCCAAGTTGAGTTATTTAAACACTGAAACATTGCGCTTACTTGAAAAAGGCAATTAGAAGGTTGACCATCAGTATGTACTGTACAAAGAGGTAGACTGCTTGTAGGAGAGGAGTCAGCCAGACGCCTGGTTTACAGAGACCCTGTACTTCAGTGTTATTGGCACACACTGTGCAGGGAAGAAGTGCAGACAGAACAGTTATCAAAACAAACAACAAATGTCGTACACAATTCAGACATTCCACTTTAGTTAATATTCTTTAACATCTGCCTGTCTACAATATAATAGCAATAAACACGCTGCAGCTTCAAAAAAAAAAGAATGACTCCATGCTAATGAGGATAAAAGCACAGAAGGTAAGGTCAATTCAGACTGAACAAGTAATCATTTTAATTTAACACTGATGCAACCCGTTAAACTCTAAAAAGACCATAAAAATGTGATTTTTACAACACAAAGCTATGCAACCATAAAACTGTGAAACAAATTTCAGTATTTTGTGAACCTGCAGGACAATTGCGAAGCATTTTCCTACAACTAAGATTCAGCTTAATTGATGACAGTTGACCTTCAGCTCGACCATTTATAGCTGAGCCAAAGCAGTCACTTCTGAGTGAAACAAAAAACCAAAAACACAAAAAAACAAGCCCCTGAGTAAAGATAGAAAAGAGGATTCAAGGGGGGAAATAACTAAGCCGCTGTAGGTTTGATTTCAAGTGCTTGCTTTTAAGTGATAATAAGCTCTTTCTTTTGCTGCATTGAGAGGTTTTGAATGAAACTGATCTGACCCTCATAAATCTCCCCTCCCATCTTTATCATCCTCACCGTCAATTTCGTAGGCATACACTTCCCCGTACATCATCCAGTACGGCTGAAAGACCACATCTTTTGCTAGGGTCCAGCTGGGCTCCTCATTTGGGTACAGAATGGCTTTTCTTGGTACACCGTAGCTCAACAGGACAACAGCCATTATCACCACAATATAAAACATGTTGGCCACCTGCAAGAGTGAACGCATAACTGATGGTATCACCACTATCCAGAAATAATAGTTTACCTTCAAAGCACATACTGCAGACTTTTTAGCAATGGTTGCTTTTGGAAATCAGGTGCACATGCAAGTAAACTGGTCTTGTGTCCTCAAGGTCCTCTCTTTAAATAATTAAATTAATATCTGTTCTATCGTGGCAAAGGGTGCTATTTTTAACTGTTGGCCTTCTATTAATGCTTCTGTTTTCTACAGAGTCTTAAGGGCTCGTGCCTTTGGTCCAAGCAGTGTTCAGTGGGTTTAAAGAAAGTTACCGTACATTTCAGGCATTGCAAAATATTGTTTGCAGAGGATGAAAGATGATTATTTGGCATTACATGTGTTATATAATTACAGTTAGCTTAAAGACAGAAACCTGAAAGTTTAAAAAAAACAACAACAACAACAACAACAAAAAAACACTATTTGCAGGGTTTAAAAGAAATAAGTGAATAAACAAACAATCCAATGGTTAAGACCTAAAAAAAGAAAACAAGGTCAGCCATCACTTGTCTTAAAGGCACTTTCAGACTTTCACAATTAACGCTGAGTAGCTCAGTCACATGTGTTTTCCAGTGGCAAAAAAAACAAACAATCCAAAAAAAAAAACAAAAAGAAAAACTCACCATCTTGGCAATCATCATGACGTATGGTCCAGCTTGCTGGTTAACAGCCAGAATGTCCAGGAGTCGCACATACCAGAAGATAATGTTGAGACAATAAACTGTCCTGCCAGGGTTGAAGTCATCATGCTCTCCTAACCTCAAGCCAAAGCCAATGAAAAAGGTCACAATGGCCAGGAAGTCTGACACATTGAAATAGTCACTGAACCACACCTTTATTTTCTGGCTTATTTTGCCTGCTTCAGACATAAACATCTGGAGAAAAGGAAAAGGAAGAGAAACACAGAACAAAAGTAAAATGAGGAAAGTGAAAACTCAGACTTCAGAACAAAACTGAACTGTCTATTGGTCCCTCCAGGAATTTGCCATCACAAGATTGCAAGAATTAATGCAAATTCAACTAAAGTCAGCAATATATGTGGAGAGTTGTAATTTTTCAAATTCACCACAACATCGCTGAAATTTTGGGGAACTCAAAAATCCATTAACATATTGTAAATTTTTTTTTTTGCAAAAATGTAAAAAAAAAAAAATTGTAGTAAAAAAAAAAAAAAATCAAGCATTTTTGATTTAAAAAAACAAAAATAACAAAAACAACTCCACAAGATCCTGCAGGGACTGATCTACATCTTGCTGGGACATGAATTCATTACTAATTCATGACTTGGTTTCACTTACTTCTCGAATTTTCTCAATGGCAGAAGTGAAAATGTAGAGGATGACCACCCACTCTTGAGGAGAAGGCCATTTTTTTGGCATCTTCACCAGCACCACATATGTGTACAACATCAAGTAGCCCAGGTAGAAGAGCTAAACACAGGAAACACGCACATCATTGGAATTTCATAAGAAAAAAAATCTGGATGAAAAATTAAGGATAACATTTGTTCTTGTGCCGTAAATGTGGAGAACTTGTTGAGATATGAACTGTGTTGGAAGGATAATTTCAAAACCTCTCAAATTTAGACAGATCCACTCACTGAAGTATTGTTTTAGATTCAGTCACTTGGGGCCATTTTTAGAGGCTGACTGTCGTCACCATGCTTTGTGTGGGGAACAAATGGTCACCACTGTCAGCTGGTGGTTATCTCTCTGGATAAGGACCATAACTGTGAGGGGAAACATCCTTTCAGGCAACAAATTATTTTCAGATGCCTCATCCTGTATTTTACAGTTTTGCCACACCCCTAACATCCATAGACACGATAGCTGATCTGCCAGAATTTTTTTTTAATCTGGCCAACTATCAACATTTGAACAGATATTCAAGTTTCCCAAAGATGAGCATGGATGTTTTATATTTTACTGATCTTCTGGCGTTATAGCACAGAGGTTAACATCTTACTGCTTTTATTGCAACAGTTTAAGAGTTCTTTGATGACTTAACCTGTGAAAGATCTCAACAGGCCGATACTGTCAGATCTCCAGCTCGGTCAGCTAGAGCAGTAACCACAATCAGGCCGTCACATATCCAAACTTTTTTCAGTCAACTGGCTAGTCACCACTGCAGTTCAGCCACACACCCACTGCAATTTTACTCTAATATCTGCAAACTTTCTTTTCATATTTTAAAAATCAAAATAAATCAGTTGTCTTAGGTTTTTAAATTTAACAGAGTAACATGATCTTGTACAGTCTGCATTTAACATACTGACAGATGTACTAATGAGACAATGAATATACACAAAAGTGCAGAAGCATGCCAACTTATTCTTAGTTCAACTTTGATTGGGTCAGCAATTTTAAAAGTAACTGAACCTTTACATGTAGGGTATGAACTGATGGGGGGAAACAAAAAAATCTGCCTTTTTTTTTTTTCCATGGGTGACGCATGAGTCACTGATGCAGTGTTGCATTGATGTCCCAGAATCAGGGTGGAAGCAGGTACAGCAGATGTAGATAAGCTTGAACAGAGCCTGTATTATGTAGACTGGCCAGTTTAGTGATGTTATCTGCATCTCTCAGTCCTGAACAGCCTGAAAAACAACCCTGCTTCTGCAAATTCACACACCAACAGCGATGGCTCCTGAGAACCAGCCTCAGGCTTATGTAAATGAATAAACCTAAGCGCGAAAGGACAGTGAGTGAAGGTGTGCACATGCACAAATCTGTTTAAGATTCGCTTTAAATGAGCCCGTCTCTTGAAGAAAAAAAAAAAAAAAAAAGTTTACAACATATGTTGCATGCAGAAATTCTTTTTATTGATCCCAGTTTTCACAATATGTCATATTTACCCCATAAAGCCAAACATTGCTCTTTGTTAAAGTTTCATGTTTTGACTCACAGTTTGTAAAAATGTCCAGTTATGTTGAATGGAACAAGGAAAGTGAATTTTACTAAAACTGTTGAGCTACTACTCCCCCTGAGTGAAGCATCTCATCATTGTTGGTCTGCCTACCCAGTTAAATCACCAAAAAAAGAAAAAAGAACAGTCTGATGGATGAGAGGACAAGTGATAGTGTTTTATGGTGTAATGGCCATACCGTGTTGGACCAGAACTTGACAATGGGAGCGTGATAAAAGGCGTAGATTTTCCTGGTTAAGGGCAGTTTTCGAGATCGCACGTGTGTCTCCATGTCATTTTTTGCCTCCACGTGGTCGTGGGACCTGGCCTCCTTGAAAACATCCTGCATAGCATCAAAGAGGTCCACACGAGTCATAATGTAGAAGAATAAAGGAAAAAGCAAAAGCAGCAAAATATAAGTAATATATTTCTAAAAACCAGGGATTTAAGCATTAAAATGGTAATGTGCTAAACTTGGACATAGTTTAAGCATTTATTATCTGGAGGGCCAGACTGCAGACTATGGCAAGACTAAGGTGAGACTAAGCAAATCACACCATTTGAATGTCTTCTGCGATGTTCTGGAAGTTATGTTCGCTGTCCTCCATGGTCATCTGGTGGTCATCTTGACTCTGAGGGATGTGAGCCATCTCAGCCTTCGATTTGTACTCCAAAAGCAGGATGGCAGGAGGCACCAAGATACTGAGGATCACCTAGAGACGCACGTACAAACACATTCATATGGGTTACTGCAGCTACATTTGTCAAGATCGTCTTGGACAGTCTAAAAAAACCCACAAACCCAATTTGTTTACTGCTTAAATCTAATACAAAATGTTCTGTGGCAATTTTAAAGGCTGTTAAATATATATATTTATTTATTTATTTATCTATCTATCTTTGTTGTGCCAAAAATGACAACCACATCCTTCAAGCCAAAACATGCTGATAAAGTTAACTAAGGCAAATTATAAATATGTCTGATATCACCTAAAATAAACTTGCACAGGGAAATCATGAAAGGTGCCATAATTTCTCAGTTTTTCCTCTAATCTCAATGTTTTGTGATGCCACATTATCTGCCGTGATCATCACCTGACAATATATTTAAACTTGCTGTTGTCTAAGTCTTGTTTTAATCTTTGTAAAATGTTAATGGAGTTACATTCACACCAGGCTGTCTTCATTTAAGCAGCTGGATGAAAGATGACAAATCTAATGTGCTTTTTGTAATCTCATATTCTTGTTACACCAGAACTAAATATTCCTGAAGTACTTTTTCAGTTCAAGAAAGACTGCACTGATCTCTCTCAGTGGCTGTCTGCATCATTAATAATCAAGGAGGACTTCCTGGATGTTTGTTTAGTTTACTAGCATTTGTATATGATTGTTTTTCGAAAGGCAGTTGATTATTCCAAAACTTAACTGACCCGAACTTTCTGTTTACAACAAAAAATAAAAACTAGATGGAGCATGAACCTTGTACCAGGAGTTCTTGCGCATGTTCAGCCGTCCCATCCACATGTCAGACAGCAGCATCTGGGTGCAGGTATGAGCAACGAAGGGCCGCAAGTGGGAGGAAACAGCCAACTTCAAACATGTGGAGTTGCTCCAGTTCTTTAACTCGTAGGTAAGAAGCTTCATGGCCATGGTTTCATCCTGCCTGAATGATTGCTCCAGCAGGTCCACTGCCAACGTTCCAAACTCACTGATATACATTTGCAAAGTTAGTTCATACATAAATATGATTTTAAATTAAAAAAATGGAGTTTCAGAGCTGAGAGGTATCAGAAGCCAGAGAAAACCTTACTTTGAGTACTGCTTGAGCTCCTCTGAGGTGTCATCCACCACATCGCTTTTCTTGGCCTCGTAGCCCATAGAGCGGCAGAGTTTACAAGCCACCAGTGCCTTTGCCATATTTTCCTCTCCGTGCTGCCAGAAGAAGAGAGACATTTTCTGTCTCTTCATCAACACTGCCCAAACAAGAAGCTCGTTGAAAGGATAGGGAAACCGTCGCGTCTCTGGGTCATCAATGTCCACAATCTCCTCTTTGCTTCTCTTCTTGTTCTGCTCAGTAGTAGAGTCCAGCTGAAAAGTGAAAGAGGAACAACAAGGGCAAGACATGGACAGATATTCATTTTCTCCTTTGGCCGTTGTTTCTTAGATGCAGATAGATTTTTCCTAAACTCTCTACAGGATTACTTTATTAGGCCTGGGGAATGAAAGAAGACTTTTGATCAAATAGAAAACGTTACCTTGGGTTTGTACGGCTGTGCAGTCTTGATGAAGTGGTTGTGCCTGGTCTTTTCCTTCTTATCAGCCTGCATACTAAACGTCTCATGAGTTTTCCTCAAACCAGGACCTACTGTGTGGCGGCCAGACCTCTGCAGAGAACATGAACACTATTTTCAGACCTACCCTACTGCCTTCCAGTGACTAAGTACAGATCACAAAACATTTAGTACTAAGAATTAAAGACATAAAATTAATGAATTCCTACAGTCAGTAATAAAACAATAGTAATTTACATGTTTTTTTTTTAAAATCTCACTGCAGAGCAAAAAACGTGAATGTTTTCAAGTGTTAAAACATTCAAAATATCTTCCAACAGATTCAAACTTTTTTTTTCCCCACTCACCCTGCTGTTGCCATGGAGATTGTTGTAAATGATTCTGAAGCGTTTCCTGGTGTAGTTGCATCTGTAAGTCCCACCCATCAGATACTCAATGACCAGACCAACGTCGATCAATGTGATTTTATAGTTTGGGGGCAGATTGCTCTGTAAAAGATACACAACCAGTAGATTTAGTGGGTTTCATCTCATATCAGCACGGCTGATCTCATACACCTACATGAATTAGACCAATTACCTGTTTCACATCTCTAACCAGGTGAAGGAGAGTTGGGTTGTTTGGAGGTTGTTTCTGGAACAGAAGAAAACAAACAGGAAACTCAAAACTACTGCCTGTCAGCTCAGCAACTGTTTGTGGCTGCTGCACATTGTGCATGGTTACCGTATTATAGAGCTCCTCGAGTCGACTGATTGTCAGGAAACGGTGCATGCTTACACCGTTTTCTATGAGCAGCTTAACAAAGTCCACCCTATCCATCACGAGGGCATCAAGCATTGCTTGCTCCAAAGAACTCACCTAAATAAGCAAAAATAAATACAAAGTTATGAAGCATAGTTTTCATAGTAAATCATTATTTACCAAAAAAACAAAACAAAAAAAAAACAAAAACACAAATAATCAAATAAAACAGATTTTAAGCCAAAAAAAAATCTGGCCTAAGAAAACACAAAAACACACACAGCATACAAATAAATATCCATTCACGCAAGAGCCAACAGTGCTCCAGTTTTAAAATAAACAAGGGCATCAAGGGGCGCTTGAGAAGACAACTGTAATAGAGTTCATGTTACAGTCAAGACAAGAGTTCATGGCAGTGTGCCCAAGCCCAGTCCCCTGGCTCCTGTGACTACAGCATGTACGCAGTAGAGAGACTGGGGTTGTTCTGGGTGAGTCAAAAGGTTTTTAGCTGATGCTAAGCTAAGTAATCATCCCTGGGAGCAGCGGATCACGTGTGCACGCGCACACACACATAAAACAAATGCTTTGACGTACCAGTAACTGCTGCCCATACACAAACACATGATTCTTGGCAATGTCTACACGGTTCCAGGCCAAAGTCAGGACCAGCTGATCGAAGGCAGTCGCATTTGTACCTGAAATGCGCAGATGGACCCATGAGTACACACACAATCATTCACAATCAAGTACGATCTTATTATATGTGCATTCCCAGTTAGCCAGCTAGCAGGATTAGTGGAGGTTAGTAGGGTAGACAAAGAGCAGTAATACAGTCAATTATACACTAATACAGCAACAGAGCAGATTAGTCTACAAAGTAAATCTCTGTTCATTGTGTAATGGTCTCTTCTACAATAATCAGCCTGATGGTCCTCAGAGAGCCATCTGATTCAAATTACAGTATCATACTAAACAGAATTGACCATCTCTACCGCAAACGATAATATCAAGGGAATCTGACAGTTTTCAATTCATCCGTCTGCCTTAAACCTTCATATAAAATATGATTCACTTCAGAGCTTATCCAGCACTCTAGAGTGATGGCATTTCTCCTCTCAACTTAATGTATTTAATGTCTTCTAAACTGATTACACATTGGTTAGAAATGACAATGTCTTGTGTGTGTGTGTGTATGTGTGCGGGGGTAGCTCAGGAACATGCCTGGGGTTGTGTCTAAACCAGTTTTTATGATCTATCAATCAATTCTAGTCACTTAGAAATTCCTGGCGCTGTCTAAACGAACTAGAACAGGGTTCAGAAAGCAGCAAGAAAATGCTGCACATACCTACATCTTCAGCGGAAACAGGAGTCAAATAGTTTGCTTTAGCAAAATTGTTAAACCAAAAAAAAAAAAAAAAACCCCCAGCAACTTCAGCCTAATGGAGGCACAATCATAAAACGAGTCTTTTCTTTGGTAAAGAGCACAAAGAAGGATGCGTGAGTTTGAGAGACATGGGGGCTCAGTGACTGACAGTGTTGGAGTTAGGAGTTCATGTGAATGTCAGGACCATGACCTCCTCAGGAGCAGAAAAGAGGGCACACAGGGGGAAGTGCATTCTCAAAGCATATCTATATCAGAAAGAAAACATCTAAAAAAGTCTAGAAATCTTAACCTCTGAATGACAACAAATGCAATATATGAATAGACTTAATTAAATTCATTTTATTTTTCATTTAAGAAGTTGGAAGACAGAAAAAGTTTAGCAAGGAGTCATCTACTAACCTTGGAGTAAGGCTCTCAGAATGGCAACATCAATGTCCTGGTGTTCCTCTGAGCTGATGTCAAACACAGTGATCTGTTTTCCAAGAAACATGATAGTTGCCATGAGGTTCCCACTAACAATACCCTGATGTTTCAAAGTGTTTTACTGCGGTAACAATTTACACTACCAACAATGAACTCATCAGCTGCTGTCTGTGAACAGCTATGTAGGTAAAGCATTACAAAGTAACACAGAGTACTCAGATTATGTTTTTCCTTGCAAGTAGTAAGTCAGCGGATTAGTTTCGCAATTCAACTGCTCTCACAATATTAGGACAATAGACAATCCCCAAACACATTCTGTATCTCTTCACTGCGTATGTCAGTGTCCATCTGTAGCTCGCTCATTTTCACGGTGAAAGATGCTGCTTTTTTTTTTTTTTTTTTTTAAATCTATGGATGAAAAAGGTCTAAGTTGAAATGAATATTACAACTGGATGATAATCAGCAACCATCCAACTTTCAGGTTGAACTGAATCAAGAAATAGGTCATTTTGCAGTTCTCAGACAGGCCACTAGGGGCTGGCTCTAACAGTAAAAGGATCTCCACTGACTCCCATGTTGAGATGGTCATTGTTGCAGCAGAAAGACATATTTAACGTCTGACAAAAAATGATTTTGACAGGTTGCGTGTTGGCCTGTAAGGGTAAGAGGACAAAGTTTAGCGCAGCAGCCAGCAGTTTGTGCTAACTGAGCTCCAGCTACAGGGGGAAGTCATTTCTGACATCGCCACTAAAACAACATTTGAAACAGGAGGTCCTGCTGTGGATGTCCAGGAGCAGATCTGCAGTGTGGCTTGGCTGAAGGAGCTGGGAGCAACAGAGGATCATTTCAGGACCCTTCCAAGCAGAAGTCTGCTGGGGCTGCAGTCAATCATCCTGTGAATCAAAAGACTTGCTGGGCTTCAACATGTTGTTTCCCAGCGAGGGTTGGCTGATCAACTGGCTGGTCCAGGCAGAGCTCTGTTAGTAGTCATTACAGCTTTGGCAGCACTTGTTTCTAATGTATTTCAGTAGCAAGGGTGTTTGGCAGATTTGATCAGAATGAATGCACAAAGATATATCAATTAGCATCATAGATTAAGAAACTAAGCCAGCCAAGCTAAAATAGCCAATTATGACTGACTGAGGAAGGTGTTGTCAGCCCTGCTCATGCCACTCTTTTGTGAAATGGCACAGCACAGTAAAAGGTCAAAAAATGGAGGCTTCAAAACTACTCTTCAGAAACCTACGGCTGATGTCTTGGAGTGTTTATCCAGGTTTTCCTATATAGTCTATAGTGATGCTACATAAGCTGTCAATGGTGAAGGATTTTCAAAATGAACACAAACAAAACAACAAAATATGGAGTTGTTGTCCACTTTCCTAAAGCCCAGTGGGAAACAGAGCCACCTACCATGCAACACTTTTTACAGCCACAGGTCTGCTTAAAAACTGCATATTTTCTCTCTCTTACCAGGGCGACCTTTGGTTTTCACAAACTGTTTACCCAGTCATAATGACCTTTTAAAATTGATTTCACAGTGCTTCGCTCACTAACTGACAATGAAAAGAAGCAAATATAAATAAGATGTGATTGAAATGGCGTGACTATGAAAAAGGAAAACAAGCAAAGGCTTACCAGTTCTTTGCTCTTCATGCACTCCATCAGAGTCTGAAAGAGATGGATGGCATCACTCTGGCTGAAGTTGAACGTTTTCTTGATGGTTGCAATGATGTCTGTCTCCACGCCATCAGGAAGACCACTGGAGAATAATTACAGCACAAACTGGTAAATCAAACTGTTCAAACCCACTGGCCATAAAATGTATTACAGGTTAGAAGTTTTTGCACCATATGCAAAGTGTTTGGTTCATAGTTTTGAAAAGGAAAAACATCTCTGAATGTGATGTCATAGCTGTACTCCAGTACTTTTGATGGCTAAAGAATATATTGAGGACGGTTAATGTGCTGCTAGAAGATTTATTATGCAATTATTAACATTAAAACCAATGAGGAGCACTGTGGTCATTCATTATTAATTACATATGAATTCACAGAACTAGAACTTTCCTTTCAGGCGTAAAATATACAAAATTATTTCATTATTATTCAATATTATTGAGCTCTTTTAGACTAAAGAGCCCCACTTGGAATCAGTTTCAGACACAAGGCTGTAAATGTCTAGTTATATCTGAGCCACTGATAAAGTGCTATAAATACTTAAACCATGCACCAAGTTGGATATAGTGTTTAAACTTTAAGCCGAGACTACTGTACCTTAAAACCTATTTTGATATCTAAAGCACACACACACACAAAATACACCATTATCCATTGTCAGTGAAGATTAATCTTACATAATCCCACTGCTCTAGACCTGTGCGTGTCCCCGCTATCATGACCTTTTGTGTGAACTGCTCGCAGCTATTTCTAAAAGTCTGATATAAAGGAGTCAACTTGATTGTATAACAGTATTTGTGAAAATGTAAATGGCTTGCCTTCAGAAAAAAATCTGTATATGTTCAAATACGTTCAGCTTTTTCTGTAACAGCCAGTGCTGTAGCTGTGGTGTTACATACCCCCTCAAAGACATAAATAGATAAGAGCCAACAATAATACTGTCATAAAAAAAGATAATCACCGTCTATTGCCTTTTCAATTAACAGTTCAATTATTTATTTATCCATAAAAACATTATCTTGACAATTATTTTTAGACTACACATCTCTTCACTGAACACCTGCTGTAATCTTGACATTCCTCCTTTTTATCCAATTCCCAGGAGGGCTCCTCATGCACACTGGTTAATGTTACACCTGCTCCGTTCTATTCTTACCTTCCTATCATCCATCTAATATTTAATTCAGGGTTTTACTAAATAGGTCATCATCACTAAAACGGTGATTGGAAAGATTTGGAGCGGGCAGACAAAGCCTTCATTTGCTTTCTGCTGCACAGCTCTCATACTCTCATGCACGTACCCTCCCTCCTCAGTCTGCTTGTGGACATAGGCCAAGATGTCAGCAGCACGGCCAGTTCCCTCACACACCACCACTGGGACAGGAGGACTCTCTTGAAGGTACTCCAGTACAGTCAGGATCACATTGGGACCACCCTCAAAAATCAGCGCCACAACAGGAACACCCTGACCAATTCCTACAGGGACGATAAATGACAAATGTCATGCATTTTTATAGCGCAGGCCGAAGACCTTGGTAACCAAGCAGCGCACTCACACATTCACATGTGCACTTTAAATTTAGGTTTTCTGTTACATAACCTCCTCCAGCTACAACTGTTCTAAGAGCTGCATGTTAATGAAAGTGGGCGAGAGGTTATCTTATAACTTCTATCAAGCCAAGGCAAACTGCCACTAAAACAAATAATTGATTGCCCGTGTCGTTGATACAGCTTCTATGTTTATTGGCACTTGTCAATTTTTTACATCTCAACGAACTTAAGTGACCCTTTCAGGCTGAATGCCAATCAACAGAATCTTTTTTTTTCTTCCCCCCCCAATCTTTGTTAGGTGGGGACTATGTACTGTGAAAGCATTACGCTCAAAGACAGGCAAATATGTACTGCACTAGATTATAGATATGTAGTCCCTAGTTGGACAAGAAATAAGTTAGGATTGTAATGCGAACAGATTTAAAATAAATAAAAAGGTGCAGCATATACAAAATCTAACTAGTCACATCAATCACTGTACATTACCCTTTCAAACCTCATCATACATACATCATACAAGATGTTCAGTCAACATCAGCCTCAGACTCTCAGCATTCACATTTCACCCTGAAACATTCACTTTTAAGCCTATGAAGTGTCCACGGCACCTGCATAAATTTAGAATTAAATCTCTTTTTAGGTGCAATCTAGATATACCACCAAAAATCAGACAAAAATAAACTAAATGAGCTATTTGAAACAAAGTTGCTCAGATACAAATGAATAGATAGCAGTAATTGCATACTGAAAGCAGTAAAGCATGCAGATGTCCTGTGCTATAATAGGTAGATTTGTAAGAGATGCTTTGGACTGCAGTGGAAAGAGGCGGAATGCTGTTTTTCTTACTTGCATGTATTCTCTGTAGGTTAATGTGTTTCTCCAGGTCACGCCGCAGTTTCACCTCAGCGCCATACTTGCCGACTGTTCCATCATCCACCAGGAGGAAATGGGAATGCAGGTTGTTGAGAACATTTAGTTTGCTGAGAGGATTCAGCAGCGTCTGATATGGAGCAATAATCTAAATCGGGAACAAAAGGATCCGTTTAAAAAGGTAAACATCACAGAAAAGAAGGGGGGCTTGGGGGGTGTATACAATTCATGGATTTTCAGGTTGATCTCATTTAGATTTAAAGAGCAGTCTCTTACATCTTTACCAATAAGATCATTCCTGTTTTCAATGACTCCCCACGGAGCAATCCCAATAGTGCAAATTTTCTTTGATGATCTTGAACAGTGTTCTTTGAGAGCGTCTCCCACGTGCTTTGCCACACCTTTGGGAAAGATGCATTAAACAGAACAAAATTATTATTTTACCATCCCTTATTTAAAACACTGAGGTGTACCAATTCAAAAATTATATACATACACATACAGACACATATACATACATATGTAAGATGTACTAAACAGTCTAACTACCAGAAGAGGTCACATCACCTGGGCATTTGACCAAAATTCCTCCAACAGGATATGGCTACAACAAGTGCATAAGTCGAAGACTTTTTCTGTGTACCGCAATCCTCAGTTAATGGATCTCATGGATTCAGCAATAATTTGTGAGCCAGGAGACATCTGCAGCTGGCCAGGGTGCCAATGAGGCATTAAAAGTAATCACTGGTCTGAGTAATTGACCCTCTGAGTAATGACTTAAACACTATGATCAGACCACAGCATCTTAACACTGTGCTGTGGCTGCAGACGCACCTCAGCCACGACTCATAGCCAAATGACATGCTTAGAGGCCAATATTACATATTCTGCTACATCAGCGCATCCCCCTCACAGTGGCTGTGTGTTTGTCAACATTCATATACAAAGTCGGTGTGAACATACTCTAATACAACTGTGTAGCTATTTGTTCAGTTATCCTTTCATTAAACATATTTTCAATCACACCAAGAATCCGGCCGTAATATTTTGGTAACATGAGATTCACCAATAAAGTCTGACCTAACAGCAAAAGTCAAGCCATTTAATTATGTCTGCCTTTCTCCATCTCTAATCATTGGTCAAGGGAACAAGCATAGCTGATGGAAAGTTACAGATTCAAGAAAACCTGTGCCACATACACATATAAGCCAAAGCAGCATCACCCATCTCTGGACGATTATGATCAAGCTGAAGCTAAAATGTTTTTTATTTTTTGGGTGGGGTAAAAATTGTTAAATTAGGGTAGATGCTTGTAAACAATGTAAAAGAATCCCCACAAATTCTTATTTTTAGAAAAATATACCTCTCCCTGTCTAAAATTGATAACATGTTCAAAAGTGCAATAATAACAGCACAGTAGGGCAATTATCCACTTTCAACAGAGATGACATTTTCCTTTTCAGACTACATGCCTGTGTTGACGCCTCCAGTCAGAATCCAGGCCCCAGTGGTGACTGCAGCTTTGATGAGGCCCTTGCCCACCACCTGCTTAATGCGAGGGTGCAACTCAAAGTTCTGAATGCCTCCGTGGACAGAGATGAGGATCTTCGGAAGCTCCATGTGCCACTCCTTCAGCATTAGCCGAAGGATGTTCTCAGGCTCAGAGTCGTAGGACAGTCGCACATACTGTTCAAGAAAAAGAATGCTCATATAAAAACACATAAATTAAAACAACAGCAAGTCCCATCAGCAATGTAAAACAAGATTAAAATGTTTGTATAATCCATTCATCAGAGTAAACATCTTCTGCTCAGTATTCTGTATTTTGGAATCAGATGATTATCAAATTTCTGAAATTCCAGCTCTCAGCTACAGTAAATGATTTGTGTTGCTTACAGAATCAGACTGTGCTAATGTCATTTACTGTAAATTATATTACCATACGCCCTAATTTTCCTCTGTCACTCACTTCTATGTCCTTGCAGGCTGCGTTAATGAACTTTGTTATCACGGTTATGTACAGATATGAGACCTGCCTCTACTTGAAGCAGAGAAGAACACTGTGTGACTGTCTTGCAACGAAAATGGTTGAGTTTTATTGTTCCAGAAAACATCTGGGGGAGAAGAAAGTGTCCATATCTATTTAAATCAGTGAGAAATGAGCGTTCCTCTTGTGCATGACTATGCATTGATCCATTGTGTGTTCATTAGGAAAGAATAATCTAATTCCACTCACTATCTGATTTATTAGTGCAGCCCAAGCATAACCACATTTTTTCCACCACAAACGAATCTTTCAGCAGTGAAGAGTACTCCCTCCTACCTTGGCTCTGTATGAGTGAGACCCTCCCTGGAAGTTGATGACACCGTAAGCATCGGTGGGGTTCGTCTCTGTGTGCTTTTCTACTGACCACTCCTCCAGCTCGGGCATGGGCAAGTTGGGATTTTCACCCAACTTCACATCCGAGTACTTGGTGGCCAAGCTGGCTGTGAAACCAGCATGCTGTCGCACCAGCCGCCCACAACAGCACCTATGGGTGGGAACAGAACCAATATTCAAAATATCAACATAAACATTAAATTCTGCCTTATTTGACCAATCACATGGAAACTTATTGTCCATGATGCCAAATCAGAAACTCATGCACTATGGGTATTGTAGTGCGTCATATCATCATCACAATTTTCAACTATAATATTGCGCCACCCCATATAAAACCTTTTCATTGCACCATGTGAAACAATAAAAATATTTTATATCAGCCGTGAGATGATGAACTGTCATGATCTAAGCATTTCCTCAAGATGCACTCGATTACATTTTATGCATTTGGCCTTCCTGTACAATAAATTCAATAAAACTAAGTTGCTATGTCGTATACACTTAAGACCACAATCATTCATGGTGAGGCAACAACAGCTAATGACTTTGAAGACGCCCTTTACTGTATCTTTAAATGAGACAGGAATAGACACACTGACAATGCAGCATTCAGAGCGTAAAACCTGAATGTTGATGTATCCACCTCCTTCAACTGCTTTAGAAAAAAACAAAAAGAAAGGTTTGGCACACTGGAAGCCAACTGTTTCCCCAAGGGATTTATGTTGCTTCGTGGAATTATCATTTCTAAAAATCTGACACCCCGTTTCTGGTATGAGAAGACCTGTTGGAACAGATTTTTCCATGTTGCTCTGACCAGTTAATGCTGGTGGATTAAAGAAAGAGAATCTAGTATCAAACAATCACTTACCGCACCAGCTGTTGGCAGATCTGGCATCCTGGAAGGCATCTGGATAGAAGTTTACAACAAAATTATGACATGCTAATCTCAATTTATATACATTTATGCAACATAAATAATGTGTATAATGCTACTACAATTGATTTATGTACATACAATGTTTACATTAGACAGCAGTGCTTAAGGAAACCAAGTTAGGCCATCTGTGAGCTGGGAATGTCCCAGTTCTTCTGGCCTTTAGCTAAGAGAGCTATAAACTCGGTGGATGAAACTCACTGATTGCTGTCATATGCAAACCCTTTGACCTAATGTTACAAACGTTTCTGTACATTAACGCCTCTGTCATCAAGTAGCAAGATTGGTAGTTTTTTTTTTTTTTTTCTTCTTTCTTTTTTTTGGCCGAAAGCCAGTAGGAAATAATTGATGCAAAAGAAAACCAAGGACGGCATGAACCGGCAGGGCTGCGAGTTAACAAGAAGAAAGAAAGGCTCCAACTTCGTGGAAATGTAACAGAAATGGTTTACAGTCAAAGGAAGCTGTTAAACAGTAAATACTGATGCAGCAGGGAGACACTTATTTTGTAAGCACCTTTTGTGCATTCAGTGGACTCAGTTGTCCTTAAAACAGGCCAAGAAGAGGTCTAGATACAATTTCATGACTGCTTTGGAAGATTCCAGAAAAACGTTTGATACATATGACATCAGAACATCAGTCTAAGTGTCCCACAGATGCACGCAGAAGATACTTTAAAATTAATAACATTAATTATTGATGTCACTGGATTAAATAAAATATCCAAAATGAGTAAAAACCCACTTTTTAATCATAGCAAATTAGGGGAGGGAAGAAAAAAAAAAAGCTATAGTACACAGGTTCGTGTTTGCCCTTCCTCTCAATGACATAATTATAGTGACAGACACAAACATTAAAAACAGACTCATTTTAGCTTTAGGAGAGCAGTGGTTAGGGTTTGGGTCTACTTTAACACACACACACACACCCCATGTAATTACATCGTTTCCATGGTGATCAACAGAGGACACATCAGACTCTGTCTCAGCGCATACCTGTGGGGGTCCTTTGACACTGGAAGTATGTACACACATTCCCTCTTGGTGAAAGTGATTTCTATCCAGGGTTTCTGGGACTGTGGACAAAGAGAAAGAGTTCTGAGCATTAATTAAGCTAAATTTATTTCATTTTGTAATTAAAATAAAAAGTCCTCTGAGAATCCCTTAAAATCACTGACTATTATTGACTGGAGTTTCAAAGAAGAAATACATGGTACACAAAGTGTATGTACGACTCTTACAACAGTGTTCTGTGTAAATAAATCTTAAACATAAAATAAGGCATATGGGAACAAACGCTCATTAATCCAAGAATTAAAAAGATGAAGAAAAATAAATGAACAAATGATACAACCAGGGGATGGGGTTAATTTCGGGCTTCAAAAAAATTAAAATGAAATCACGATAACACGAGTTATCAGAGGTGTAAACTGCAATAACACAATCTCATTCTTTAACACCATTCTTTCAAAAAAGATCCTAAGAAAAAGGAATTTTCAATTAATGCCTGAAGCTTTGTTTTTTTTTCCACACAGCACAGCTCAGAAAAATCCAGGGGCGATTAGCACCATTAATCCCCACCAGCACAAAAAGAAGAATCCTGCAAACACCTACAAACAGCATTTCAACAATTCCTGAAACTTAGCAAATCATTTCTGTACAAGTTAGACATATGACCCTTATAAACATGGAAACAAAGACAAACAAACATAGAATAGTGACTTATCTTTTTTTTTTTGAGTCTAGTGATACAATATTTAGATCATAAATCTACTTTACAAAGTTACAGCCATTATTACAGTTTTTTTTCCTACTCTACATAAAACTCCCTTGAAGGTTCTGCATGAAAGAGGTCATCCAAGCACTTGACCAATGATGCCGAGCAACTGTGTGTACCTGGATGTCCTCTTCTTCATCTCTGTGTCTAAGGGCTTTGTACAGGAACATACCAAGGATTCTTCATGCCTCTCCAAGACAAACCACTGCCACCACAGCCTCCCCTGAGCACTAGAGCATCAGCAACAACTCTCTAGACTCTTGGCCTCTGAAGATCTGCACGCAATTTCCATTTAGGTCTCAAAGTCTACAGCACTTCAGTTAGCATACAGAGCCAGTCTGAGTTAAAAGCTGAGTGATCAGTGAGAGGTTGCTGCTCCAAACTCCTTACTCCTTGCACTGTTAATCTGTATAAAAGCCACTCAGGGGGCAGATGAATGTGTCTGAGACAAACTAGATATTATACTAAGGCTGGGGAGAAAGAGGAAAGGGAGGGGGAGGGGGGTGTGTGGGAGAGGATTAGTAAATAGGCAGAGGCCTCAGTGATATATACCTAGTTGTCTACTGATGACACACCACCGTGATTCACGCTGTCGACACAAAACGTTTCCCAACAACTCAGACCCTCTTTAAGCAGCCTCTTTTATTTTGAAACTCATTAACCAGAGAACAACCATACAGCATTAAAAGTAATGCCACAAAATATATTTTTGAAATCCACTGGCCACAGCACGTCATTTAACAGACAAGGGAGCACAACACAACACCATCCACATTTGTAACTTCTGCAATCAATGCACCACCGGATGACCCAGGCAAATTAAAAAAAAATAAGTGTTTCATATAGGTCTTAGTTTTTAGACATTTCTTTAACCTTTCAAATTCATTTTTCATTTGCCAATGCAAACTGCTGGCTTCAGACCTGTGATGATGATTGCTTTTTCCCTTAATGTAAGTTATTATCTAAGATGGAATGTACACTCAGGTCCATTTGAATATATGTTTTGCCTGCAGCTTGCAAAGAACCCTAAATTAACAGTGCAGTGCATATGAAGTCATTTATTAGTGCAACTGGCAATAATCCCAAACATTCACATGCACAGGTGTGCTGACATAACCAACATAGAAATAATATAAAAAAAAAAAAAAGGGGGGAGTCGTGTCTGTGTTTAATCAACATGTTTGGTCTCATCATTCTAACTATGCACATCTTTATATGACTGCAACTTTTAATCTGGGTATAAAAGTGCTATTGTATTACGTTACCAAGGAACACGTGAAGTTTAGGGAAACAAAAAAAAAGTTTTGATATTGCTTATCAAAATCAGCGGGGCTCTTTGCAGCACTGTCACGGTTGGCTTGTTTAAGGCTCAAATCTGCCGCTGAAATTCCCATCTGGATATCTTTTCTTAAAGGAATATTCCAGAGTTATAATAATCCAAGGTCTACTTTTATGTGGTGAAGAGTGTAAACCTTTGTTAGGGACCAAACTCACATGAATCAAAGAAGTTTTTAGTTAGGAGCAAAGAGCACTTTGGAGCTAAATGGCAATTAAATGTTACCACAGGGGAGAAATAGACCTAGGTCAAAAATAAATTTCTATTTTAATCCTCTAAAATGTCATTTCACTTAACTGATAGTCTCCCGACAAACAAACCAAGGTAAATATAACTTTGACTCTCAAATCAGGATCATGATTAATTGAAAATGTCATTTCAATTACATTTAAAGAGTGGTTATTTTTAAACATATTTAGTTATGTTTTTGCCGTCATAGTATACCACCAACAAGCCATTTGCTGCAAATACACTCAACTATTAAAACTGACAGTTTTCTTAACGAAAGAATATTAAGAATTTTAAGTAAGTGAAGGGAAACAGACTAATGTTTATAGTCATTTATTGAATATTTCAAGCAACTGATATGGGCAAGAGTTCACTGGTTAAAAATTCTCAGTGTCATCTGAGTAATTTTCTATTAACTGTCTTTGTATGTATACAGTTATTTAATATATAGTCTGAACAGACAACTCTCTTCATATAAATGCACAGACCTACACAGATAGTGAGCATCCCAAAACAAATTTGAATTGTTTTAGTTCTAATTTACATTATGCATGTTTTATTTTCAATATAAGACAAGGAAGAGGAGCTAAGGTTAACTTAACCACTTGATTATTTAGCCACTTGCTTAATAATCAAATGCAAATACTCTGTGCATATGCGCATTTTCACCTAAGCCAACTGAGTCACTTATCTTGAAAGCCATTCTTTTTCCATTACCGTAGTAAAATATCACTGCTGTGTCCCTAGGAGGTTAAAGTTTTACTGGTGGCGGTGGATGTTCCCAAAATGCCTCATCCCCCAACAAGCTACAATTATGTAAATACAACAGTAAACAACTTCAAAATAAAGAAAAGTCCCACCCAAACAACTTCCAAGGAGATAAAGTTTTTTCCTGTGGTCTGTGGCAACGCTTCGACCAGGATGGACAGAATGTAATAATACATGTCAAATAATCGGTGGCTGAAGTAGCAAATATGAGGCGAATGCAATGAACTGGAGCTGTTGCGCTACACTGCAGAATAAAATCCTCCATCTTTTAGATTCAATACAAAGCATCAGTGAGGTAGATAAAGCAGGGCTGTGCTCTGCTAACCCACAAGTGTGGTACCTGAGAATGTCGGGCAACAAAAGACTGGAACTTTACAGCCCCTGCCAAAAAACACATTAGACTTTAACTCTCCCACTTCCTCGCCTCCTCCCTTTTCCTCTCTGGCTTCTCTCTCCATGCTCAATGTTTTATCGTTTCTTTGTTCGTGTAGAAAGTGTAGCCGGCACCTTTCTCTGCTTCCCAACGTTAAGATGCTGCTGACTTTTGTTTGTTGGCAGTCATGTGTATCAGTGTGAGTTTCGCCGTTCACATCAAAGGGAAGAAATCTGATCACGTCCTGCGTCACATCTTCAGACCGTCAATTCCCACCAACTCACAAGAATGTCCACTATTGATTTAGAGTAGTTTCAAACCAACAATGACATTTAGATGACAAATATATGATATTTTTATGAAAAAGAACAAAACCGAATTACTACTGCACCACTTGTGTATGACTGGAAGCAAAGATTCAGAACTAGGGCATCGTCCACGGTACAGTGAGCACAGTACTTGTCACGAGTTTTCCCATGTCATAACCTTTATTCTTTACTGCTGTTCTCTTTATATGGAACTACATCTTTGCAAAAAAATAAAGAAGATATATCATACTGATTTAAAGCTTACAAGGTCTGCACATGCAATAATTTATTGGCCTAATATGACAGTAAATTGAGTGTATTTGGTCTAGTTGGACTGAAAATTTAATATGGAGTTTCTGGGAAAATTTTAATCTTTTTTATTACAATAAACAGATGTAATACTAAGTAGTCATAAGTTATAATTCAAAGTCATTTGAAGGCAGTTGCTCATATCAAGAGCACAGAAGATGCAGAGGTCCAAAAAGACAAGTCAAATCTAAGATCATTTAAGACTAATTCCAAAATGTAGCGTTTCACATCCATGACATACACATTAATACCAGATGTTGAATGATCATGTCCTAACAAGTTATTGTAATAAAATCTAAAAAGTCCAAACTTTTCCTCACCTGAGTATTATTAATCAAATGCAAGGGCAATGATTTAGGGAATGCCAGGCTTCAAGAAAACATTTGTGATCCAGGTACAGTTGTTTGGACCAATCAAGATCCTTGCTAGTAACAAAGAGGAAGATGCTACACAAGGCAACAGGACATAAATTATTACAGAATATCATCTGGAAAGTGTTTCTTCATGAACAGAAGCAAAATGATGATAAGACATTGAGTGACAAAATGTTAAATCTTGAAAGTTTGCTTCCCTAACTCCCTGTCAGCGGTTTGTCGATCTGATTAGTAGGGCTGTCAAAATAATTACATTTTATTTACTTTTGTTATACAAATAAAAGCTGTTAACAGTTTGTGTGCTGACTTTATGCCACTTGCACAGCAGACAGGGGAAGAAAGAAAATAAAAATGATGTAAACTCACACTTGAATCCATCAGTCAATCATGCAGCTGTGACATATCTTAAAGCAACACAAAGGAACTTTCATAATTTTTAAATCAATCCCCATTTAGGTATGGAGATTAAGTCGCTTTTACAATGCTGTTCAAATTTTTTTTGCTTGGTCTGTTGCTCTGATTTTCTCTGCCGTCATTACCTTCTTGAATCACTTAGTCACCTCTGCCATGATGTCCACTGCAGCTCTGATCTAGTTTCATTGTTGCTGATATGTGAAAAAGTGAAATTAGGTGATACGCAGTTGTTGTGAGATATGCCTGGGAAGGGAATCTAAAGTTATTTTGGCTGGTTTATGCCAAAAGTAAGGACATGAGATAGCAGGGGCTAGTGGATGCTTCATAGAAGTAAACAGATATTCCTTCAAATGAAGTTGAAAATTGTATTTTAAAACAAACAAAAAAAAGTATTTTGTGGCTGCTTTAAAAACATTCATTCCAGTTTCACCAAGACCCTTTTCTACATTTTACCAGAATGATCCCAGTGAGTGTGCAGACATTAAGATCATCTCCAATAATGTTGATCACAAGATTAAATATTAACTGCGAAAGGCCTGTTGATTGTCTGAAGCTCATTGGTGATATGCAGTTGGTTGAATCCCCTTTATTTCTTTTTTTTCCCTTCAGCAATCTCTTTAATAGTATGCAATGATGACTTTCTAGATGGCTTCATGTGACAAACCATCTGGCAAGTAAAGCTAGGATTTAGCAGTCTGTAACGTAAAATTGCAATAAACTGTTTTCTACGAAAGCAAAGTTTGACAGATGACAGATAAGATAAAAATCAAACTTTATTGAACCCACAGCAGGGAAATTTGCTTGTTAAAGCAGCTCACAGGACAATATAAAATGCAAAAATATATTAAGTGGAAAACAAATTGTTAAATTAGCTATATAAAATATAAAAAATTAAAGACAATATACAAATTTTTTTTAATACAGTTAACACTGTTGAAATGTGGTGCATATTCAAGTCTGAGCTTTACTACTCTGTTCAGCCAACTCAGTAAGATATATAATCCCTAATGTGAAATGATGTGCTAATATACTATGATATTTTCATTAAGGTACAAGTGGGGTGAAACTAGGCCTTCACATAGTCATCTACACGCTAAAAGGTATTTTAGCTGAAATAAGCCTTATCAATTTGCAATAACTGCCACATCAAAGTTGTTCTTAAGATCTTGGCATATAAAGAATGTTAAATGGAGGGGGCATCAAGTTCAATAAACTCTTAAGATAAGATTCCAGGAAGGCTGCATACAGAACTCCATATGGTCATGAGACCTACGTGTGACGGCTCTCCAGCTTTCACACTTCTGCTCCCAGGGCAAATCTCTGAAGGGCTGCACAGCACGAGCAAATGAAAAGCTAGCAAACCACCCCGAGTGCTGCCTCCAAAAACTAGTGTTACCCAGTGTTCCACAACATGTGATGGCTTCCCCTCTACATCTGGTACTCATGATCACCTGAGACTATGAAAACCACACTTCAAGCAGTTCGAAGTTAGGAGATGGTATCACAGGCACCACGTTACTACTTCAAAACACTGTCTTCTGATAAAACAGAGGGCCCACTACAAAAGTTAGACTGCACACATACAAACACACAACGTCTGAATTCTCAGTATTGTTTCTCAGGCTTTTCCTAGTTCATGACAGACATGTGCTTAAGAAGTACAGCCCTGCAGAAGCACTAGATAGTACCATTCATTCATAAAAATCCTCAAGATGCAACTTTGACCAACCATTATTTTAAATTTCCAATTCAGGGGCAGTTTTTTTTTTTTTTTAAAACAAACAAACAAAAAAAAAAACTATCAGCTTTCTTCAAATGAGCTCCTGTGTGACGCAAGAGGACTGGCCCATGAGATATCAAAAGTCAGACACAGATACTACAGTGAACAGGCTCAAAAACACAGTACTCCCAGAAAAACAAACACTAGTTGTCTGTATTGTGGGACGCAAACTTTCAGAAGGACAAATTCTGCTATTTTCATTAGGCACGACTACCCAAGCCGATGACCACTTAACAGCACCCAACGTCTGAGAGTGTAAGACAAAGCTCGATCAGAGAGTGGTGATAGTGCTTATCTGATGAATCAGCATTAGTTCTAATCATAGAGTTGTTATCAGACCGCTCACAGCGTTAACTCGGAGTATCTCTCATCCAGAGGTAAGCTGGAGCATGTGACCAGCTCAGGACAGCAGTACAGGAAATGAAAGGCCAAAGACAGGCTCTGGATCCTGATTAAACAAAGGCATATTACATGGAGGAAAGAAACAAATATATCGGGCTGGGCCTCAAATATTTGTCATGATTAATAAAAAAAACATTACTCCGATTGCCATTAAGCGCAAATATGCTCAACTTTTAAAAACACACACACAAAAAAAAACATTTTTTAATGAAAGAGTGTATACATTTTTATGATTTTAAAATTATTTGAAATTTTGCAAATTTCAAACAATTGAAATAAATGACATGGACAAGATTATGTCGGTTATAGATTCTGAATGTCAAAAATATTGTATTATATAATGTAGAAATATAGTAAAAAGACATTTACCCCAATTGCAACACTGTCTACAATTCATCCTGGCTCACCACTTATTTATCCACATCCCCAAGGATGCCCTCTGTCATCAACAGCCTGATGAGCGTCTATCTATGCTGTAACAGTAAGATCGTTACCATAAAATCTTCTTAAACTACACTGTCAACAATATCAAAATACAGAAACTCACATTATCGTTAGTTTTAGTTTTATCCAGACTGTACTTAAGTTTGACTCGCAACCGTGGCTGCACGACAATGTTTTTTTTTTTTTTTCCAGACTCTCTAAAACATCTTGTCCCACTGGATGAAGGGGAAAAAAAGGAAAATACGGGAAGTTCTTGTGAAAAGAGGAGGTCGTGTTTTCCAAGAAGTCGAAAATTACAACATAGAAACTTCACGAGCAGAGAGGAGTTTTCTCCACCTTCACCCTTCATAAAGTCACGAGCGGCCGTACGAGGGTTGAATTTTAGGACAATAAACGCCTCATTGTCTCAAGACCACTTTTAACTTTTGCCAGCGCAGGGTGAATTATTAAGAATAAGAAAAAAATAAAAATAAATAGTTGAGATTGAAGAGACTTGGCAGCCTGCCAGCCATTGACTTGTTTACTGGCAATGACCTCTGAGACTGCTGGAAATGTGTATAACAAGTGCTGCTGGATGTACACCTGACTATGTGGTGGACGAAAGCCGACATCTATAAGGCCAACATCTGTAAGGCTAACAGCAGGCAGCTAGTTAGCTCGGGTTAAGTGCCTAGCTTCAGCGCTAGCGAGCTAGCTATTTAGCCCGCTAACGTTACACCCGGGTGTGATTTGGGGGTTCGTTTGTTTTTCTTTTCCCCAGACACTGTGTCATCTTCATCCGTGCTTCGCTTGTTACGTAAAAACCGCGGCGTTTCAGCCGCAGGACCAGACAGTCGACAAACACGGCAAATATAGCGCCGAGGTCTTGCGGCTCGCGTGCCTCCCAGGCAGCGTGCATACCTGCCGCTCAGATCACTGCCGGTCACGACGGTCCTCCAGTTTAACCCCCACTATTAAACCACGAGGAGCCGGCCGGTTACGTACCATCCTCTTCACCGTTCAGACTCAGGAAGAGCTTCGTCGTGGCTCCTATCCATCTATCGGCGGTGCTCTCGGTTGGCCTCGGAGTGAAATCCCGCTGGAGGTTGGAGAGATCCGCTTCGGCTGCAGCTCCAACGGAAGGTTGCTTTTTCATAATTGTGCGACTCCAGACTGACGCTGCGTGACGAGCCGGCTGACTCAGCCTGCTCCCTGTCAGGAGGCTGAGGCGGAGCTACCGGCCACATGTGTGCTTTGTTTTAGTCGCTGATAAATGCAATCGGCACGTAGATGCTGTTTCTCTTGTTACACCAGCGATTGAAACCAGAATTTTACATACGCTCACTAAATCAGACAAAACCGTTCTTATTTTACGTCAGTCAGGATTACCAAACCATCCTTATTTGTCAAATGCCAGAATAATAAAATGCTTTTTCAAAATTACTTTCTTCAGACACGAACGTTTATACACTATGCCTTTAAACTATTTGAGAAAGCTCAGATGATGATGGCATTACTTTGGAAGCTTCTGATTGGTTAATTGACGACATTTTAGTTAATTTGAGGCACATCTGTGTATACATTTTAAGACACACCCCAAACATGCTGCTTCCTTGTTGTGACATCATGAGAAAACTCAAAATAAATCAGCCAAGATATCAGGAAGAAAATTGTAGAACCCCTCAAATCTGGTTCATCTTCAAGTACAATTTCCAGATGCCTGAAGATGCCATGTTCACCTGTTCGAACAATTGTACACGTATAAACACCATGGGAATGTCCAGCCATGATACCGCTCAGGAAGGACACGGATTCTGTGTCCCAGAGATGAATGTGCTTTAGTGTGTATCAATCCTGGAATAAAAGTAAAACACCGGCTGAAGCTGGCAAGTGTCAGATTATCAACAGTTAAACATTCCTGTACCAACATCAGCTTACAGGCCTCTCAGCCAGGAAGAAGCCGTTACTCCAAAAGCAACATTTAAGAAAAAAGAAAAAGAAGTCAGATTACAGTTTGCTAATGCACACAGGGAGAAAGACCTTCATTTCTGGAGGCATGTCCTGTGGTCTGATGACACTAAAATTAAACTATTTTATAGAGATAAAGAGAGAAGCATACAAGTCTGAGTGCATCAACGTATCCATGAAGTAGGGGGGTGGAAGCAGGGTGAGAAGGGTCTTTTGTTGCAGGAGTAACTGGTGCACTTCAAATAAATGTCATTGAGGAAAGATCATTATGTAGGAATATTGAAGCAACATTTTAACTAGACATCAGCTAGGAAGACAGAGAAAGAGCAACATGTTGTTTGTTTGATTTTTATGACATGGAACAGTGTCTTGAGATGGAAAAATGGAAGGGGATGTGCTCAGGACAAACAGCAGAATCAAACAGTTATCCTGAGAACCTGCTTGTCGTCAGTAACATTGATCCTTATTACCTGTCAG
>JBAMYA010000018.1:14656359-14687171 GCA_037176975.1 Arrhamphus sclerolepis | reverse complement strand
ACTGCAGGAAGGCCACACAAGCGAACATCCAACAGCAGCATCCAATCGACAGGTGTAGTTGAATGGCAGCTTCACCACGACGGCATCACCACCAGAGCATCACTAGCCTAGTGTAACCTTTAAGCTTCATGTATAGCCTTTTAGCCTAATTGGCTTCAGAACATCAAGCATGTGCAGCAGGTCAATGCTAATTCAAGCACTGAGTTTAGTTTGTTATTTGAGAACCATGCTTTGATTTACCCATTCACACAAACAATCATACTATCTATAAAGTGTATCCCATAATATAGACCCAGTGCTTTTCTATACAATAACTCAGCGAAGGGCCATGTGGAGTTCACGGTGGAGTCACATGTTGTGTGCGATGTCTGCTTCCATCCTCACAGACTTTGAATGAGGCAATGTCATTGTTGCCATAATGAATTGTGGGTTTTCTGTGTTGGGGTGGATCCGATGCTCTCATCAAAAGTTAGGAAATTTTGAACTTTTGATGCATCATCTCATGCGTCTGCAAATCAAGTTGCAGCTAGGCAGCAAGTGCAAGCTAATGAAATTGTATGTAAATATGTATGCTTGCCGTTTACAACATCATGGCTGACATGCATATCCCGTGTCTGTCCCGTGTCATTCATGCAATTCCTCCAACAAATACCCAACCTTTACGTGAGCTGCAATATCAAGTTGAATACTAGAGGCGCTGATGTAGGTCAGAGCAACAGTTGACCAAAAGTGACTGTCACGAAGCTCTTTTGCAAATACAAGCCTTAAATACAACCACTAGGATGGCAGCCTGACGCAACAAGTTGCCAAATATTTCAAAGGATGTTTCCCACATTTGTAAAATTAAACAAATGGACCATTATCCTGATGACATTCATTTATGGTCTAACATAACTTCTTCATTGCTAGTGTTATTTTTTTTTCTAGCTGTGACCACAACATAAAACAAAAGATGGGCATGGGAATTGCCAATGTCAAAAAACTCTCAAGTTGGCCAGGCTCCAGGGTCCACCAAGGCCCCATCAGGGTCCAGGTGCAGCGCCCATGCCCCCCATGAAAAACATTTAATAAAAAAATTTGTACCCCATTTTCAAGTGTTTTCCTGAAAGAAAATAATACAGACAAAAAAAAAATACTGTGACCAAAAAGCAAAAATAACAGACCAAAAAAAAGATCTTATTTTGTTTATTTTTAAATCAGAAGACCTGGATACTAAACTTGAAGTTTAAAGCCAGTGTTCACACATTTTCATCAGCTACCAAAACATGACAAATTGCAAAGCGTTAACATCTTCTTGAAGAGGGGTTTACTGTACTTTCCTAGCAGCAGCAGCAGCCAGTGTCCAGACATTATTGTCAACAAACCACAAAAATGTCACAATGGCTGTACCACTAAGAGTATTAATATCACTCCTAACTCAATATTAGTGCACTACACAGTGCACTCATCATGTTGTAGTGATTTTCAAATATGAAGTGAGAATTGTCATACTCTACATAGTGCACTCAATGAATCCCACAATGTATCATAAGTAGCATACAACTAGTCTGTTACATTTCATGTGAGACAGCAGTGATGCTGATGATGAGTTCACTTCATTGTACCCTATGACTATGGAATGATGAGGATATGATGGGGATTATGTTGGACACAACCAGGGCTGCTCCTTTCAGTTTCAGGCTGGGTCAAAAAGAAAGGTGCTAGCATCATCATTCAATGTTGGACATTTCATATCCTGCACCAATGGGTCCCACTTCACAGTAGGTATAGGTCCCATTTGTTCCATTTGAAACAATTATAAAGACAGAGTGAGTGGGTGCTGCCATGGTGATGTTGTGACCTACCATGGTGATGTTGGGTCCTACCATGGTGATGCTAGGTCCTACCATGGAGATGCTGGATCCTATCATGGAGATGCTTGGTCCTACCATGGTGATGTTAGGTCCTACAATGGTGATGCTGGGCCGTACCATGGAGATGCTGGGTCCTACCATGGAGATGCTGGGTCCTACCATGGTGATGTTAGGTTCTACAATGGTGATGTTGGGTCCTACCATGGAGATGTTAGGTCCCACCGTGGTGATGTTGGGCCGTACCATGGAGATGCTGGATCCTATCATGGAGATGCTGGGTCCTACCATGGTGATGTTAGGTCCTACCATGGAGATTCTGGGTCCTACCATGGTGATGCTGGGCCCTACCATGGAGATGCTGGGCCCTACCATGGAGATGTTAGGTCCTACCATGGTGATGTTGGGTTGTACCATGGAGATGCAGTGGTTTGCCCTTCACAGCAACAAGGTTCAGTTGGATCTTGGTTCACTGTTTTTTCTGTATGGAGTTTACATGTTCTGGCTGTATCTTGCTTTTTACTCAGAACTGAAGTTGGAAGATTCAGTCTCATCAGTAGACTGGTTTTGTGTAGAGCCTTTGGTGGTAGATAGTTTTTCATGCAACACAGCTGGGATTAATATGCATCTCTGCCACGATTTATCAAAGCTTGATTGAACATCTAATAGCAAACGCACTTTCTATTAGAAGGTAAGGGTCAACATTTAATAACATTGTTAACTTCGTCCACAGCTGGAAGATGAGTTTGAGTTAGTCATTTTAGTTCACTTAAATTCAACTATATACTGTATAATTGTCAACGGCATCTTTTACTGTAATATGAGACACCACAATTACATTTTTCTAATTTGTGTTTGTATTAATATTTCAGTAAACAACATGGCTGATTCACACATTAACAGCATGGGGGTCAATTACATCAACATCAAGAATGTCCTCTGAGCATCCCAGAGGCACCAACACTAGAGATCTGACACACAGAAACAGCTACAGAGATGAGAGACGAGCTTCAGGCACTGTCGATGACATATATTCCATTCAGTCATTCAAAAGGCTTGAAATGCCTTTGAGGGAACCAACACATTGTTGCATCTTACTTCCTAACACTCGCATACATGCAAGCCCGTAAAAATCAAGGACAGAATCAGGTTTTCCAAAGATTTTCCATCAGAACCACAAAGCTTCCTCCAAGGTCGTGGAGAGAAGAAGTTCTGAAAGCCGCAGACGGGAACCAGATACTGGGATGGGATGGGTCTAACCCATGTTGGTTTAATGTTTCCAATTGGGAGTTGGAGTGTTGTGAAGGTCGGTGCAGCTCTTTGAATAAAAAGGGATTTGCACATCTAAATTTAGACAGAGTGAGCATTTGAATTCATTTCCTGGCTTCACTTTCTAAATCCTTGGACATAGTCTTGCACTTATAAATCATATGTAATTTGTACAGTTTTATTAAAGTTTGAGTGTGATTTTTACCCCACACAGGGATCCATAAACTGTTATGTGCAGAATCTCATGGGGGATGAACTAAACGGATACAAAGGGATGAGACAAAATGTGAGGATGTTAATAAAGAAGAATGATGATGGTTTGAGAAGCAAAAGATAGAAAAGACAAGGATAAGAGATATAAAGGTAGAATAAAAAGAAGCATAATGATGAATGTTGATGGGTAATGGTTATTGGAAAGTGCTCAGCACCAGCTATTACAACAAGCTTAACGGTATCAGCACGTAAATCTGCAAATCAATTGCCTGGAAGTCAGAACAAGCTGCACCTCATGGTGACTTTAAAGAATGACCTTAACAACACAGCACAGACGGAGAATTTTACTGATGTCATTTACACGTACAGTGCCATAAAGGTCCGTTTCCCTCCAGTGATGATTTCTCAGTTGTACTCTTTTATTATTAGTACTATTTGAGAAATTGAATATCTTGCTAATTTGCTGTCTTTCTTGGAGTTAGAGAACAGGCGGTGTATTAGTTGGGATTAGCTTTCACACTGAAAACCAGGGGAGACATCCTGCCAGGCTTTTTGTTGGAGCGTCTTAATCTGGACACTAAAATCTAGAATCTGCTGGTAGCATGGTAAAGTAGTGATATAAATAGCAAAATACTCAGAAACTACTTCTCTCATTCAAGAAACAACATAAAACTTATCTCAGCTGCAGCCCATATACCAGGGTAATCATCACCATTAAAGGGCCAGTTATCCTTTGTTTTCTGCACTGATATATTCTAAACACAGCATAACGTGCTAATGCACTGACTCTAAAATTAGAGTTGTTGTAGTGGTGTTCGTGTGCTTTGAAAAGAAAATAAATAAAATCAAGAAAAAGAAGTGTCTTTCTTATTCATTTGAGTTGACATTTTTCTTCCTGTTTTTATTAATTAAACATTATTTTTGTCTATCTTGGGCCTTTTCAGGAAGTGGCAGTTACACTCCAAAACTGGAAAAAAGCATACATATTCCATGGACAAAAAACAGCACGTTTTCCACTATAATGTCAGTTTATTCCTTTCTAAAATCACCATTTCCCTTGCATGAGCTTGAAATGTTTCCATACCCAATGCTGAAACTTATTTAGATGTATACAACTCTGGGCCATCTTAATTCTTTTCCTCTTTTATACAAAAATAGACTTTGATTTCCAGGGTGAAATACCATCAGATGAAGAAGAAACTGCTCTTGGGTGCCATTGGCTAGATGGATCAACGAAAGAAACTAATTATGTGACAGCTGAGATCTTGTTTGTTTTGGTAAAAAAAAACATATATTATAATACAATATATGCCTTATAAGAACCATAACAGTGTTGAAAGAACATTGTGTCCTTACAAAAGCACCATTAATTTCACCCTTTAGTCTTCAGGCTTTCGCTGAAATTAAAGTCCAGAAGTTTCTGCCCTTCTTCCACTGATGAGTGGCCAACTTAATTATAATGCATCAGACTGCAAGATGAACATCACAGCATCAGCTCCTTCGCAAGCCAAAAAAGATCTTTGTGTTAATAAATGCCATGCTGGTATAGATTTTACTGTATCAGGTTCAATGTGCTGTATTAATTCTTATTCTAAGGTAATTGTTATGTCAATCATGAAACTAAATGTTACATTCCTGGTAACAGAACATTGTTGTCTTTTGTCTCAAATACAGGCTGGTAATTATTGGAGGAAGTGGATAAACTGTAGCACTGAAAAACATTTGTGAAAAGCACTTTCAACACTAGTCCCCAAAGAAATGAAGCCTGCTCTAAATAGACTCCTTATACTTAAACCTGATAGATGACAAGAGTCTCTGCATTTCTGTTCTCATCTGAAAGGTTTTAAGATACAACACTCCATTGAGGATAGGCCAAGAGGAGAAAATGTTTTTCTCAAGCTCCTCAACTTTGTGGTTAAATTAATAAAATAAAATAAATTGTGATTTTTTTTTTTTTTACATAAAATCTTTTTTTTTCTTTGGAATGTATCAACTTTTCCCTAATTTTTAACATAAAATTGCAAATTGTATAATTTCAGGCTTTATAAAGGGATAGATGGATTCATACTTTGTGTTTGACCACATTTATTTGGGCATTGGAAGCAGTTCAACATAAAATGTTGTTTTCTTTGGTCGTCCATGCTAGAGGCAACACCTGCTTTTTCGAGACAATGGCGGCGTTGTAAAGTTGTATTTAAGTACATCGCAGTTAAATTACTTTAATACATTTAACGTTCTAACTACTTGAGTCTCTGAAGTCACAAGAAAGCCATTCAAGCCCCTCATAGATGCATTTTTAAGTCTGACATTTTAGCCAAAGAGTGTGTTTTATTTAGTCAAGGAAGATTTGAACTTCTGTCTGCTTCGTACCTTGCTTTAAAAGGCATCCAAGACAATCCAATCCAAAGTCACCAATACTGATGCATGATCTGGGATTCCAGGATGGATTCAGACCTGATCTCTCAGGTGGTGTCAGAGATACTTTGTCTACATTCTCTTTGTAGTTTGAACATGAAAGGGTTCATGAAACACAAATGACTGCAATACAGCTGTATTTCTTCTTCATGTCTGTGACGGATCTTTCCTTGTTTTTCATGGACAGATTTGTATTCTACCTCTCCTCCCTCTTTTTTCTCCTGTGTTAGCAAGCATGTTTAGCCTTTGTCCGTGGTAAAACCTAGAAACCTGGAACTGTAACCATGCCAACCTCCTTCTCCATCCTTTCAGCTGTCGTGTCTGAAAGCAGGTAGGACGTACAGACCACCAGTTCACACCACCTGGTGGTGGTAGTGCACCATTTCAACTGTCTTCCAAACTCCAATAAAAATAGAAGAAGAAGCTGAGGATATATGCACTATGTATTGGTCATCTTTCATTTACTGGTGATCTGAATTTTCAGGACACCTTTTAATGCAAGGTCTGACCAGGGTATAAAACCCAGGACCTTCATCCATCCATCCATCCATCCATCCATCACCTGATGGAGGGATTTGGGTCACGGGGGTGGGGGCTTAAGCAGAGAGGCCCAGATCTTCCTCTCCTCAGCCTCCTCCAGCTCTTCCAGGAGGACACCAAGGCATTCCTACCCCAGCCAGGAGATGTTGTCTCTCCAGCGTGTCTTGGATCTGCCTCGTGGTATTCTCCTCATTGGACGTACACAAAAGGCATCCAGGAGAAATCCTGACCAGATGCCCAAACTACCTGAACAGGCTTATTTTCTATACATCTAATTATATAACAATGTTCTCTTTGGCATATTGGTGATTTTGGTTCAAAAACTGATGTTACAGTTCCATCTCATGTGGATGCAATCAGAATGTTATGACTCATTGTTACTTGAAACAATCAACCAGACTCCATCATACATTTTTTAAGAATATGACACCTTCAATGATCCAATAAGAAGCATCAGTATTTTAAGACTGACGTGGCTGCTACTCATCACCGTCACAAAACCTCTAAATTTTTAATGATATTACATTTTCTTGCTCCATCAGTTGTTATTTGTCTGACAGTGAATTTTGCCAAATAGGTGCTGTCGGTGTGACGAACATGCACGAAACACAAGTACTAAAATCTAACCAGAACAGTCAGGTTGTCATGGTCCGCTCTGCTTACGGCTTCTCAGAGTGACACCCCATATCCTCTGTGACATCACCCCAGCCCCCCATCTCATCTACTGGACTCCCTCTTCTGTCACACCAGCTTCTCGTCACCGCCATCTTCTGCTTACCAACTGTCCACCCCCACAATGCGCACAGGCGGAAATCACAGAGGAGGGGCAAGGGAGGGTCAGGACCCCTTCATCTTAGGAAAAAAAGCCGAGATTTTCTCAACCAATGTATCATTGTAACCCTGACTATGTTATTTTATATAACTGAGTAAAATACATATGAAATCTAGATACACCCCCGTTGACTTATTTGTTGTATTATTGTTTTGTCTTCTCACAGAAATGTTGCGTTTGCTGTTCATTTCATTCATCCATCTCCATCCATTTTATAGCAAATTTCATTTCTTACAATTTAATTATCAATTATTTCAATCTGACACTCAAATACATGCCATCCAGTTGAACTTACAATGCCATAATTTTCTGAGATTCCAGTAAAACAGGGGTGTCAAACTCTGGTTCCTCCTTCTTTTCAAACAGATTCCCTGCTAGTTCCCAGACTTGGTCATAACATTCCAAAAGCAAAGAAAAAAAATTAAAAAGTTAATTTTGTCATAAAATCTCAAATTACACAAAATCTGTGACTTTTATCATAAGACTGAGGCTTTTATGCTAAAATCACACATTTTTTGAAATGCAATTTTCAAAAAAAGTGTAACGGTAATAAAAATGTATTATTTTTGTAAGAACAAAACAAAAATTGTGGTGAAACGGCACATTTTGAAAGATCATTTTGAAAGATTTGTCCAACAACCAAGGTTTTTTATTGTGCCATTTTTTGTTGGAAAATATAAATTATATATTTTATTACATAAAATTGCAACAGTCGTAAAATTGCAAATTCTTTTTGTCCTAAAATCACGTTGTAAAATCTTTTTCAAACATTTGCTAAAAAATGACATTTTAACATAAACCAGCTGCTCTCCCCCACAGTTCGTCCACTTTTTGATGTCAGTACTGACTCAAACGGGCAGTTGTATTGAAATTTCCTCAATAATGTTTTACTGATTGTCTTTACACACTCTGTGTATTAAAAGATGGAAGGAAAAACATGACTTCAGGCCAATCCCCTGATCCGAGCTGTGCAGCTGGCCTCACCTACTTAAATGTCATTTGTGCACATTAGAAAACCTGTGTGTGAAGGAGAAAAAGAGAAAGCAGCAGCAGACAGGATGTAGCTGTAACAGCCTGTGCTAACAAGATGAAGCCCGTGCCAGCGTGTGCATGTGCATGTGAATGTGCATGTGCATTTCAAGTGCCCGTGCATCTCCGCCTCTCCGTCCTCCGCTCTCTTGTCTGATGAGGCCTTGGTGCTGGCACGCTAAATGTCTTGGCTCTTTTCCTCCCTCCCTGGCACTAATGTCTGAGTGGCTGAAATGTGGCTCTGGGTAAGAGCAAAAATTAGCAAATTAGAAAAAGGAGGGTTGGAGACTATTCTGGGGTAAAACTGGAGGGGGTGCGGTTGATCTGTTCAGTTGTTATCAGATAATTTATATGCTCTGAGGTCTCTTTAATGGTAACAGGAACCGCTCATGAAAATATCTTGTGTACTTTTTGTGTTGTGTGGAGAACATATTATTTATTTATTTTTGATTATTATTATAAGCTTATGACCAAAAGAAGCCATTTCCAGACAAACATGTGGCACCTCACTGCAGCAGTCTGACCTTCCAATCATCTCAGACATTATAGGAACATTTGATGAGTTTATAAGTTTACGTCCCATACGATAACGCTTTGGCTTGAAGTCCTTTAAATGACCCACTATGCTTAAAGACAGCCAGTTGGTGACACTGAAGTGTAGCATGTATTCATTTGACCAGCCATTTGTGGAAAAAAGAGAAACACAGAAGAGTTGAAAACCAAAGGCCTGCAGTGGCAAAAAAAAAAAAGAAAAAAATATTAGAGGGAAGACTTGTGATGAGTAAGAAAACCAGATGTGCAAACTAGGGTCTTGGTTACACATATGGAACAGGAGAATATCTGGTTTTCAGTTTTAAGCAATGAATACTGCAATATTTTTCAAGCAAGGCAAATATTCCCATTATATTTTACTGAAACTATTATATTTCTATTTCTGTATTTACATCATTGTATTCACATTCAGTCTGCTCTTCCCCCTCTGCACATAAAGCCAACTGGCCTTTCCGCTGACAAATATCCACATGTATCATGCTCTTATGCAAGTATTTTTCTACCACAGGGGCCTCTAGGTTAATCTTACTTGGATGTGTGGCTCCAGGTTTGATTTCAATGGCAGAGCGGCTCCAGCTGTCCTTTTCCACCTGAGACATCCTCTCACGGGTGATCTGGTACGAGTCGTCCGTGGCGCACACAGTGATCTTGTCCTGGATGCTGCCTTGGCCTTCCAGCTGTTCACGGCCGTCACTGTGAGACACAGTATATAAATAAGTAAATAAATAACTAAATAAGTAGATAATAGATATATTCCAGTAAACTATCTTAGAGCAGTGGTGTCCACGCTGCCTAACGTGGCTCTGTGATTAAAGCTAGCTAAGACAGATCTATGGTTACTGTACGTTATGTCACAGACTAGATATAACTCTGTAGTCTGGTTCAAAGCAGGACAAAGCCTGTGGAAAATCACTAGGATTACCTCGGCTCCATTTAGCAGACTTTCAAAACAAGTATCATCTTGGAAAATAGTTTTATACATGAAGCTAGGGATTTGTGAATGCCGTAAAGGGCTTATTGAGCTGTAGAATTTATTTTTTTCCATACTGTATCTGTATTGTGAGCTTTTTGATCTCAGTTCAATATAAAATTTTACAACGCATTTACATGTGACCACTTTCTTCTCTGTTCCTTCAGATATGAAAATACATGTGGGGACACAGCAGGTGAGGTCTCATCCTCACACTGTTGCCTTTTTTCTCTTTATTGTAGTGAGACTCCATGTTGAATACAGCAAGCTGGGAGACAGATGCCTTCACACATGAGTGTACAGAAAGAGTTAAGGAATCTTTTTCTTTTCTTTCTTTTAATATGTGCCAAATAATTGGTGACAGATGAAAATGAGAAGTAGCTTCCATCTGGGATCATGTGTACCCCAACCATCAGATCAGATTGTCCTCAATGTGTATAAATAATAATAATAATAATTTAAAAAAAAGCTTGCTGATTTATGTGGGGCTAAAGAAAATGAATACTGAAGCAAGAGGAAGTAGCAGCAGTGTGTAAAAATAACAGGTTTGATTTCCAAAACTGCATACCTCGAGGCATACTGGTGAATGCACTCAAAGCTGGCTTGAGGCTGGTCTTTGCTGTCACTGGACAAGTAGAAGGAGAAGATGCGGAGAGCAGAAGGTGACTCTGACGTGGGAGCTGGGATTTTGATGCACTATTTGAGACATATCAGAAAAACAGGGAGATTTCAGGCATGAAACAAGCACGAAGACCAACAGATATGCAGGCAAATGACTGACAAAAATGTAGAAGCTCTGATGGAAGCTAAATGAAAGAAGAGCATGTAAGAGAAAATTCACTGAAATGGTACAGTCACGTTCCTCAAAGAGTGATTGGAAGGTTGTTTTTTAAAAAAAATATTTTTCCTTCTATAGCGCACAATACTTTCAAAGATTCAAAGAATTAGGAGGAATCTTAGTACATAAACAGCACGGATGCAAACCTAAGCTAGATCTTCAATCCCAGCACCGAAATGCATCAAGGATGTCATTCATCAATAGACGATATAATCACATGGGCGAGGGGTTACTGTGAGAAACACATTCACAAATGCCACGTCTTACCCTGCAAAACGTAAGGCTAATGGTTAAACTGGTCCAGTATCAGATATTCTTGGCATGGAGGTCCAATGAGCCAGTATTTGGGTGCTTTGTGTTTCAGAGCAGAAAAGGGACCATCCTGGTTGTTATCATGGTCAAGTGCAAAAGTCAGGCTCTGGCAATGGAAATCTACATTCTGCACTCGTTAAAGATGTGACTGAAAGAATGAGGCAAAAACACTGGAAACACTTCATCACTTGCTATGCTCCATGCCAGAACACCTTCCCCTCAAACAAAGTGTTACAGGAAGGAATGGTAACGTGATCAAGTAGTTTAAAACTCTGTCACAACTTTTTTTGGAATCCGCTTCAAGGCATAAGTCACAGGAATTAATGGAGATAATTTATCAAATATCTTCTGTTTAAATTGGACTGAACTGACAAAAGCCACAGTAGGTATATGAAAAACTTTTAAACAAAATCTTTATTTTCCATAATATCCCGACTCTTTGAGGTTTTATAATAATGTCTTAAAAAGGTTATATATAGAATAAAAAGAGAGGAATATTCAAGAAAAAATAAGCTGGTAACATTAAGCTTTCAAACTTCTCAGAGGAAGCCCTGGACGTAGCTCTGTGAGACTGTTCTCGAGCTTGTGGAATCACTGGCGGACATGCCTGTATGTGGGACAATGAAAAATGAGAGCTATGCAATATCTGGTTTTTTTGTTTGTTTGTTTTGTTTGTTTGTTTTTTAACTTTTACTATGCTGTGATATGGATGCCCCTGGGTCTGGAATAAAGAATTGAATTGAATTGAATGCACATTTTATTGTCCTTCAAACTGTCAGTTTATTCAAGTCAAAAGAAATCATATACTCAGCAGAATTGCAGACGAATGCTGCCAAATGCATTGTTACTCTGCAGGGCTGTCAAGTCAAGGTTTGTGCAATCACCGTAAATCAGGGCTTATGTGCTTTTGCAGCCTGTGGCAAATATTTTAACCCGTAATAAGACTGTCAGTTCGATAGCATTGTTCGTGTCATCCAACAATACTTAAGTGTTAAATATACCAAATGCACAGAGACGCTGTATGATGATTTTTTTTTTGTTCCCTTTCCCTTTTTAAGAAGTGCCACAGAGTGTTGGTTTGGTGGTTGACTCTGTTGCCCCCTGACTTAAATCTCAGCTGAGATTCACATATTCTGCCCACACTTGTGTGAGTTTTCTCCAGGTACTCCAGAGTCAGGCTGTTTCTCTTTTTATCATGGTTATCCCTCATGATCTATCCAGAGTGCACCCCCTTCTTTCAGTCTCGAGGCCCTCAGAGCCCTGAACAGGATACAGCAGGTTTACAAGATCAATGATGGATTGAATGTTTAAAACGTGCAGAGAAATTCTGATGCCCTGGCATCTGATTAAAATAAAATACCCGGGAACTTCTCAAAACATCTTTTCAAAATCAGTATTTTAATATATGTTTTGCCCTAAACGATGCTTACACTGCAGTATATGTTGTCTGATATGCACCAAAGTAGGACAGAAAAAAAAAACATGCTTATCTTCATTTAGGAATAGCAGAGAATTCTAATTCATATGTAGTATACAAAAAAATCCCCTCAAAAAGTCCTTTTTCTCAGCACCTCCTAATCTGGCATGTAGAGTTGACTAAACAGAATAACACTCACTTTGATCTTGTTCCTCAGCCTTAAAAAAAGAAATTCATGAATCAGATAATTATCAAAGCATACAGCATTATTTGAGCAGCTATAACCTGGCAATAATCATCTCTGAATAGTAAGCTAACCATGTCAAAAATGTTATTATATATGGTTCCACTTCTGAAACTTCAGAGATTTATTCTTGAAGCTAAATTGAGGCTGGACGATATATTATGATATAAATGTTTGCCATGTTCCTGCAGCCAATACGATATAGTCTCAGTGTCGATATGAATAATATGAAAACCACAGAGAAAACTGAGAAAACCAAGAATGTTCAGAAAGGATATATGTAACAAACTTTGTAATGCGTTTTCATAATATTAATGTATGTTATAACATTGAAAATGTGTTTAAAAGTCATAATCATTATTGAAATATTTTATATTGCCATATACAGTGTTTGTATTATTGTCCGGCTCCAATCTAAGTCTTTATTGTTTCTGCCTTTTTTTTTTATTTTATTTAAATTTTCTGACATACAACTTCACTGTTTTGGTTCATTCTCACTGCTCTCATCAGCAAACAGGTAGCTGGAATGGTTTGGCCTCAAAATGGCTCAAATCCAGTAGGACAGGCTGATGCAGCTCAGCACGGTATAAAGAGTTTTCTGCCTCAGTACACTGGTCAAAGTCTGTGTACTGGAACCCAAAAAGGTCTTTATGTTGTTCATATTCAGATAATCACATATAGTTCCAGTGTCAGTCCAAAAGTGGCTAAAAGTGGCCTTTTGCTGACCAAAGGTTCCCCCAAAAGTGCTCCCAAAGTAATCCAGTACAAGAGCAAAGTAATAAGACTGAATTATCACAAAATCACTTTCTACCTTGAACTGTTTAAAGCCCATAACATGCATCTATTTTTATTGCACTCTAAACAGCTGCTGGGTTCTTAAACCAGACCCAGACTAGATGGAGTTTTTGCTCACTTTTAAGAAGCATCTAACTCTTGTGATCTCCCATCTCTACTATTCGGGAGACCCAGCCAAAATGGACTCCCATCCCTGTAGTATCTTATGATAATGGTCATCACTTTACGTCCAATGTCCGACATCTTGGACTTGAACTTATCTCCATGACTGAACTTAAAGTTAGTTCCTTTAAAGGAATATTCCATTCCTTTAAAGCAGCACAGAGTAAAATCAACCCTGGGTCTTCTGCTGGATTCCAATGAGTGTGAACTGTCGTGCAGGACCAAAACAGCATGAATCAAAGCTTTTCTGAGTTAAAGCTGTGTATGTTTACAGCATAATAGATTTAGAATGAGCCCAGGAAGCAAGTGGCAATGCCAGAATACATTACTATTTTAAGACTCAAAATCCAAAAATGTCATGTGAATGGGTCCATGTTGATGAATCATGAACTAGAGGTGGTTTTAACTTAGTGAGTGTACAAAAAAATAAAAAATGACCACTGCATCTCTAGAACAGTCATACTGATCTGGTTCCAGGGAGGCAGTGGCCAAGGAACTTTCATCCTCATTTTACATCTATCGACGGTAGTATATCAGATGGAAATCAATTAAGCTAAGATGGTAGCAACCTGCTGTTTATGCATGGTAAAAAAAACAAAAACATACCTTTAATATACACTTTTCTGCAAAATAACAGAGTTGAAATTACCTATGTTGTCTGCAGGGATCCCATCCACAGTATCACTGAACTGAAATGACATTTTTAAGTCTTGTCAGAGGCTTAAATAAGCCGTTTATGACATTGCTACTTGTTTCCTGAGCTAATTCTAAATCCGTTATGCAGAAAACAAATATTCTGCTCCAACTAAAAAAATGCATCGATTCCCAACATTTTGCTGCCTAGCAACAACTTACACTCATTACCATCTAGTAAAAGGCCTCGCGTTGATTTAATCCATTAGTTTCCCAGTATTTATTGGTCATAAATGACCGTCTAAATGACTATTATTGCTTACAAAGTGTCTGTGTATTATTAAATTAACAGCATACTTACTTACACTTTTATAGCAGGATACAAATTAAAATACAAAATCGTTCATCAAAACTAATTGTGTGACAACTAATTAAGTGCAATTTTATTTGCTGCATTTTTGTTTTCATGGCATCTCAATGCAGCCTTGTATGTGCAAGTACAAACACACACACACACTCACACACACACACACACACACGCACACACAGAGCAAGACAGAGAGAGTGAACCTAGAGACAGATTTTGTGCTTCTCTGCAACTGTAAATAAATCTCATTGGGTAAGCAGTGTTTTCAAGAGTTTGCTACACTGAGGCGCCCTCAAGATCTTGGCAGACTCAGTAGAGCGCAGCTAAGCCAAGGCTGCAACCTCCAGGGCAGACCAATGCACGAATCCAAAAATACACGCACACATACACACAAAAAGAGACCCAGCATCAGGAGAAGAAAAAAAAAGTTATGATCAGCATTGGCTTGTCCAGTGTAAAAGATGTAATTGCAGGTCTGTGAGGCCACGTATTTGAAATATTCACTCGCATTCCCAGTTATATGGGATATTTGTAGTATTGCACTACAGGAGGTCCAGGAGAGATGTAAGTGATTAAAGGGAAAACCCATCACAAGCTACAGTAGTTACAAGCAACTGCTTGAGAGAGAAGAATCGGGCGGCACAAGAGATACAACGGTGTCATCACAAATATTCTCAACTGTCCACTAAATGTAGCAGAGGGTTAAGCAGTTTCCTATCAGTTCCATTCTTTGTGCTGCCGACAGCTGTGCTTTTTTGGGGGGGCTGGAAAGCAGCTTAAAAGCTCAGTTATCTGCTGCTGTGGCCTTCACTACTCCACGCTCAGATATTTTCCACTTGCAAATGTAAAATGTGAAATTTGGGGCAAAGAAGGGCGCAAAATAATGCAAATACATACAAAAATGGGCATTTCAAAATGACTAAACCTGCAAAGCTGGAAACTGTAATCACAACAACAGTCCATTATACCACTAATGTTAATGTTTTCATCTGTGTGTGCTGGTGTAAACGAAACTGAACGACAGAAGGTTTCAACTTGTGTATCACCGTTTACTATAGTATTACACCTTCCGTCTTGATTGAGCTCACAAATTTCATTCCTGCTTATGAAAATATACAGTCCATGGTTAAAATGACAAATTTGTTAGGTAAGTTGTGAACTTGATCTCAACTAATGCTGTGAATGATGACCAGTTCACACTCAGCGAGGGTATTTTGTTCCCTTTTACATCCATGTTTTTGTCGCCCATATAGGTCATCCCAGTTTCACACAACTGTGTGACAAAGCAACCCAGACGTTGGCTCTTATTTTCTTATCAGCCTGCTGCACATGTTTTTACAGGAAGGCTTTGACCACAGGAATTTATATTAACTTTATACAACTTAACTTTAACACCACACAGCAGCTTGTATGCAGCTGCTCAGGTGGATCTCAGTTTCTCACATAACCTATGTTTCAATGTGTCCTGTGCTGGACTGTGTAATGTTTACCTGTGGTAGCCACACTTGAGTCCTACAATCTAGCACTGGAGTCCCAATGTTTGCTAGACAGAAAAGAAAGTACATACGTTTTTATTATGCTGGAATGATCACCATGAGGACTATTTAACAGAGAGTCAGTTCAGTGAATATTTCATAAAGGCTGTGTGTATCATCATTTAAATCATTAAGCTGTTTATACTGTACTTATGAACTAAAAATATATCCTAAAGCCTTGATATTAAATACATGAACAATACCAATGAAACTGACATATAAATACGCAAGTAAATACACCACTAAAAGGGACCTATTAGACCCCTTTTTCAACATGTTAGAACAGATCTATGGACTATTCCAGTGGTCCCCAACTCCAGGCCTTGAGGGCCACAGTCCTGCATGTCTTGCATGTTTCCCTGTCACAACACACATCATTCAAATGAATGAATCACCATCAGCTTGTCATCCAGGTCTGCACAAGTCTGTTAACGACATATTCATTTGTATCAGGTGTGTTGTGGCAGGGAAACATGCAAGACATGCAGCACTGTGGCCCTCGAGGCCTGCAGTTGGGGACCACTGGGCTATACCAAATATCTTCATAAAGTTCTTTACTCAAAATCAGTCTCTTTCTTGCTGTTTAAGGGCTCTGTCACTTTAATGCAAATAAGCTGTTGCTGGCCACGCCCCACCGAGGCCTATTCCATCATAGACATATAAACATAGACACCTCATTGAGCTGGTTGGCCCGTTGCTGCAATACATCAGCGCGTCCGCCATATTGGATGTGGCAGATCTGTCCTGTAAACTAATGCAAAGAAATGGACCAAACCTCATAAAGTGCCTTTCTACAAAGTGATTTAGGTGAATGTCTTTTATTCACTCACAAATATATTTGGGAATCAAATAGGCATCAAAAACAACATATATAACTTTTAATGTTAATGATTATAAATGTAAGCAAATGTCAGCAAAACCATAAGCCACGCCCTCCTGAACCATAACAAACATTTCTCTGGTTAATCACTGACAGGAGGAGGGTCTTTGCTCATGATGGTGCGCTGGAGGGAGAGCTAGCTCTTTGTGTGTTGTTCAAATATCAGCAGATGTGACATCATCCAGAAATTGTTTTTTGTCGTACCTTTAGATCACAGAAGCAGTCAGAGCTCAGCAAGATTCAATGGCAAACTATTGCTTGAACCAAAAAAAAACCCAAAACTATACATTAAAAAAACTCTAATCACTGATTAAACCTATATAACATAATAAACTTAAAAGTGACAAACACAGACAGATATAAAACAGCCCTGGAAAGAGACTTAATCAATTGGATTTATGCGCAGCAGCGATTGTATGTGAAGGCAACAAAGTAGTTGTAACAACAGAGGCAACAAACCAAAGAAAACTCTTGCTGGTTCATGATAACAAATGGCTTCCACTTTGGAAGATTTTCTTATCATACCAAACATTTGTTTTGATTTTCTTGCTCCACTGACTTTGGCATAGCTTGTTTCATTTTAGGTCTTGGCGGCAGTTCAGGTTTGGACACTTAAAACCTCTCACAGTGTAGTGTCTTTTCATCTATTAACATTTCAACTAAATAAAACTACAATAATGAACAATGATTGTAACAAAAACAATAGAGGTGTTAAAAGGATTGCATTAAAAAAAAGTAAATAAAAGTGTTATATCAGTTATATCACTTTCAAAGAGCTTTGTCTGAACTGAACAAAAAGAAGTGGGGGCGTCTTCCACTACACACAGATATCCAGTCCATTAGACTGACACATATAGTGTATACATGTTAAAAACTATGTTGAATATATGAGAAGACCTCTCAGCTTCACACACCGTTCAGATTCAATCAAACATGACTTGCAGTCCTTTGGACTCTGGGTATTGACATCTGACACATTGTGTGAAAACAAGAAATACGAGTTTGTACAGCAATATTAGCAACTGTTTAATGCATTTATCTTTTTTTTTTTTTTGTAATTCCCACCTCAATGATTCATACCCACTCAGCAGTAATGGACACTGAGTCAAAACATCAAATTAATAATCTAATCACAGATGTTTTTCCAGCATAGTTTCTTCACTGCATTCTGAGATGATGTTAATCTTTCCCAAAGGAAAAAAAATGTTGTGATATTCATGCACATATTGACACAGTGGTAAAGAAACTTTAGAATAAAAACTCCTTTTTTTAGTATATTTCACCAAATTCTGGTGATCAAGAAAAAGCATAGGTACATTACACAATGAAGATGAGCTTGTTTTTCACCAATAAAAGCAAAGATGATAACCAAAAACTAGTATGGGAGTCCAGAATTTCAGTAAGTTTGGACTTTATGGATTTTATGAAGGAGTTTGGAGGATTGCTCTAAATCCTTGCTTCTGGAATACTTGATACCAAAGTATCAATACGACAAAGAATGTCAATGTAATAATTTATGCAATATTAATTAATTTTAAGGGTTAGCTAACAACAAGGATTCTGCTTGGATCAAACCACGACACTTGTTTTACAGTCTGCTCTTGCAGGTCCATCCATCCATCCATCATCTATACCCGCTATTTCCTGTTCAGGGTCACGGGGGTCTGCTGGAACCTTCTTGCTGTGAGGCAACAGTGCTAACCACTAAGCCACCGTGCTGCCCAATCTTGCAGGTCATCTCACCTAAATACAACTTTGCCAAAACAGCTTGCATTTACAAATGCAGACATGCCTCCATCAGAACCTTTTCACCATAGGGTAACCATAGGAACCTCAGGAAATGGCGGTAAATTCTAACATTCGCTGCCAAACAGTCAAACCAATGGTAATACAGCTCTCACAGTAGACACAACAGATAGGGGATATGAGCCGCTTTAGACCTGGCTCCATGTATAATTTCACTGGCTAGCACTTTCTGCCTAGTTGCAACTTGATTGGCTGACGCATGCCTTGATGTGTCGAAAGTTCAACATTTCTCAAATTTCGACTGACGTCTTGGACCTGCCATGACTCACTCGACCCACAATTAATTTTGGTGATGGACAACCTCGCCCCATTCAATGTCTATGGAGACGAATGCAGGAGATGGACGCAGATGCTGCACACACCATGTAAGTGTGAATACACCGTAACACCGAAGTGTGAATGCACTGTAACCAAAACAAGAAAGTTTGTGTATTAGTCTGTGGCATAAGACACAATAAAGTGCACTTCTAGTGGTACAAACTGGTATTATATTCCTAGTGGTGCAGAACCGCTACAAAGGAGGTGTGGTAGTTTTTCAGGGGCTGAATCATTGACATGTGTCTCCATTACCAGAAACGGGCCTGCAAGAGAGGCAAGGAACCTTTGCGTTCGTTGCCAGAATGACGTATGGTTGTGCGTGTCGCGGCAGGTCCGATGCTTCGATCAGAAGATTCAAACTTTTCAACTTTTGACACATCAACACGTACGTCAGCCAATCAGGTTGCGGCTACGCAGAAAGTGCTAGCCAATGAAATCATATGTGGGGGTTAGTCTATAGTAGCTTGTAAAACTTCTATGATCAGACCTCCCTACAGGAATGTGGAGGAAAAAAATAGTAATAGTGGCGTTTGTGGTCACACAGACACAAGGCTCAGAAATAAAGCATGGGAGGAAGTAGTGGGTGAATCTGGTGTGACTGCGTTTGAATGTGGACCGCAGTGATGTGTTGCTGGCAAATGGGCCATCTTGAGTCGATGTTTTTAAAGCCGATGTAGCAGCGGCTATCAGAAGAGCCGACTCTCGTTGAGTGAGAACCTGGTCTCCTGTCATTCAGCCCCTTGGCGACTTTTCCATAGAACATAGTTACAAGCAGTTAGCTGCACGACACAACATATAACCCTCTTCCTGGATATTGTAGCAGCAGTGTGTATCATCATGACAAGAAAATAAAACAAAACCCAATCAATAGGATGCGTTGGACTCCTCCTCCGGCATGCGTTGCCACAACGCGTATGTGAATGCACCGTTAGTGGAGAAAGAGGGTGAAAGGGCTGAGGAGGTTCCCATAACCCCCGCTAATGTAAACACACCTAGAGTGGCTTTAACTTATAGAGATTGATATAAATAACAGTGCTGATAAGTATACACATCGATAAGCTATACTGTATTAACACAGCTTAACAGCGAAGATACCTAATGCATGAAGGCATCTCCATCCAGCAAAGTACCGGATTGCTAATCTGTATCAGTTAAAAAAAAAAAAAAGTATCAGCGCAACTACTTCATTTTAAAACTGCACAAATATTTAAAGTTCATCATGCATCTCTCTTTTTTTCATTACTGTCATTTAAGCACAAGTCTGTAGACATAATATCACAAATTAATTTGACGACTTGATGTTTTTAATCACAAAACTACCAACTGACTTGCATCACATAAAACTCCATCGTGACAATACACCCAAAAGTTCACTTTTAAAGTTTCCATACAATAGAAGTCCAGACTGTCAAGTTTACCACATCTTAATAAGTCCCAGTTCACTCTCAACTGTCATAAAATGTTGAAGCTGTACAAGGGGAAAAGGTCATTCTCCTAGCTTTATCAAAGTATAAAGTCGATTGAACAAAAACTGTGAGAGACTGCTGTCGGTGCACAGCGGCTTATGTTTCCTGCAAGCTTTTGGTTAAATGTGGGGTCTGGGTGCAGATCTCATGCAGGCCATTGTTTCCACATCCTCTGCAGTCTGAGTAATGGCCTTCTGAAAACAGGCCATCTTTTGTCCCAGCCTCCTCAACTCCGGAGTGAGATACCATGGCACTGCTTCCCCATTTCTGGTAGCTGGGAGGAGAGGGAGGACATGCAGACAGAGGAGGAGGGAGTGAAACCTGTCGCCACCACCGCCGTCTGTCGTAAACAGGCAATGAAGTAACTCTGGACCGACAGGGAATGCAAACTTTTGAATGCAAGTTTGTGTGTTAATCCAGCATGAGTAAACAGGGGCTCTGCTCCAGTTTCTCTCATTAGCGAGTAATCTGCATTACTGCCAGTCATGAGGGTGAGGAGAAAGTAAGAGCAAAATCTCACACACCCACCCACGAGCTCAGCCAGTCAGCCAGCCACTGCCCTCACACTTCAGTAAACACTACTTCTCATCATCTCATCGCAAACAAAAGAGGCGAATTGTTCCCAGGACCACAAGTTGACACATGCCACTAAAGACAAGTCGCCCCTTCAATGGAGGGCAGAGATACAAAACACAATGTGTGTCTGTGTGTCTGGTTGCATGGGAGAGAGAGAAGGATCAGAGTAGTAAAGCTAGAGAAAAAAACAACTAGAATTTTTGTGTGTTTTTATGCCAACGCATATTTATGATCCTAAAGTCGATCAGTCAGCGCTTGGAATTGCAGAGTCTTCTCCCTTGCTGAGTTCCACATGCTGACACCGGGTGATTAATGTGGCTGCCTCGAGTGGGAGACAGTGCATGTAATCAAGCCCCAGCCTGTAATCACCTTTCATTCCTTCTCATTTGCAGTTTCACAGAAAGGCAGAGTTGGTGCGAGCTGCTGCACTGGGGCAGAAGAGGGCACGCAGACAGGGGTACAGTGCCACAAGCATCCCCCGTTAACCCCTCTGCTGCCAAGACTGATACATCTCCAGCAAGTGCCTGGGGGCCAAACTGTCAACTTCAACAAATTATGGGTCACAGTGTGAGGCGGGGGCCTCATCAGAATGCCATGTTTCCAGACATGTAGAGCCATACTGTACTGGAGAGAGTGAAAAAACAAACAAACAAACAAGCAAACAGAAAAACAACAACCTTCATGCCTCATTAACTTTACTGAGTTTTCATATGAGGCAATTAGATGGGACTCCTTCCTTAGCGCGCTCCAGGCTCCTTTATCGGACATGGAACCCATTTTTCCAGAGCTGCCATTGGATCTCATGGGCATATTTGTTTTCTTCCTGCACTCATACTCTTGTTAAACCAATATGCAGTCTGGCGAATGATAAAAGATTTTCAATTGCAGCTTTTCAGAAGTAGCAACAACCTGAGCTGTTTAAAATATCATAAACCCACAACAGTCTTCCCCCAACAGGCCAGCACTAATTAACGTGATCAGGAAGATGACACAAACCTACTCAGTAAACACAATATAATCAAAACATAATTGGAAATTTTATAGTGTGAAAAACATATATCTAATAATCCAGATGAGTCGCGCATCATTGAGATATATATTTCAGTGTGAAGTTTGTAGAAACTATTCATTTATTTGAAAAATAAATATTAAACAGGAAAACGCAGGCATCAAATTTTGATGATGATTTAAAAGAAAAAAGTTTATGATCAAGAAAATCTGCGGCGTTCTGGGAATGAAGTTTCCGCTTCATTAGAGCCACAGCAGGACCACTTCTGTCACGTCGGGCACAAACAAGCCCTCCAGGCAGGACACACCACATCTGGATTCACAGCAGTGCATAAGGCTGAAAAATGTGCTTCATTTTGGATGTTTCAGGCAGGATAACAACTCGAAACTGCATTCTCCTGCTCATTGTTATTCAAATCAGAGGAGACAGCACATAATCAGAGGGGACTCACAGGATCTCAGCACAAGCAGGCTACACATACAGAGGAAATAAAAAAATAAAATAAAATAAAGGATGGTGAGGTCCACAGAGGATCCACAAGGGTCCTGCTGACTGAAGACTACAATACAATGTGTATGGAAAAAAAAAAAAAACAGGAAAAAGGTGGCGGGACATGAATAAATCATGTCAATAGACCACACTGGACAAAGTACAAACAAACCATAAATTAAAAAAAAAAAAAATTTAAACAAAACAAAAAACACCGCAACCATTCATACCCACAAAGAACTGTAACAATACTACAGCATGATTATGTGCACAGGGCATACATAATGTATATTTTACTGTATAGCGACTGTCCAGTCTAACCTTCTCAGCCACGGAGGACAGAAACCTTACTGTTACTGCAGAAACTTTGCCAGCAATAGACAAACATTTAAGACTATAAGAATACAGCGTTTTCCATCGGGTGACAACTGAAAATGTTGGTGTCAAATCTAAATGTGGATCCTGGTGTGCTGGTGCTTTTCCAGAAGATTTTGCAGCAGCAGTTTAACAACATAAGGAATGTGGAAAGGCTGTGGTCTGGTTTTACAGTGATTTTGCTCCGTCTTCGGCTCAATCTCAAGTCCCACGGGGCACATTTCAAAAGCGGAGAGCTTGCAAACGCTGCCTGCTCAGCTGGATTTGTGAGGTTGCAAATTTACCCAAAGGGTTTTGGGATCACACGACACTCGTGTAGGAATCTGCATGATGTTTAAAGACACATCTTACGATGTCTTGCTCCTTCTAGAATTATATCTTTAAAAAGGATGAGCAGTGTCAAATAAAATCTGCCATTTGACTTCTAACCTGACCTCTTCTCATATGCGTTTCAAATCTCTTCCAAAAACCTCTGAATCCTTTACACACAGCTTCCACTGATGTATTGTCGATATACTGGTCGCTCCGCTTGTACTGATTTATTTTGAAAATTAACTAGATTCTCTCTTCCATTTTCATGTCTAACAGTGGAGAAGAGTGGAAGGTCGCTTCTAAACCGCTGCGGGGCACCTCTGGTGAGACTACTCTATTCAATGGCCATTACTCCCAGTGGCCGGGATGTTGCTGCCGTTCCGCAGCTGTTCGGTGATCTGTGGGACTTGAGACTGACTCTAGTAAATGTTTTGTGTGATGATGCAGCTCCTCATTTGACCAATAGCTGTGACTGTACTCACAAAAGTTATCACTGACTGATCTATTAACTTTAACAAGTGAGAAAGTGATCTTCTGTTTCCATCCACCACCAGGATGTTTTATAATCACTGTGAGCTTAACAGTCATATAGAAATTGTTCTGGCAATGACATGAAGCGGAGGAGATGGTGCTCTGAGATCTTCAGTGACTTTATTTGCTGCTTTATGGGTATTGCAGGCGTGACACAAGCACCGTGGCTTTCTGCACTTCTTTCACATGAACATCTAAGTATATCTGGATGCCATTCATAACATGTTCATGAGTTGTGTTTTTTTTTTATAACATATCTTTGGTTGTACACACGAAAATCAATTCTATGGCTGCAGAATTCAGCTTTAAATCTACAAACCACCAACTACAGTCTCAGGAAGGCAAATTTAAACAGGACATATGTTCCACATTAATAACCCTTTTAAAGAACCAATCTTGACTTTGCGAGAACTGGAGCTTTTCAGCTAATTTGCATGCTCGGTGAGGATCTGCTAAAATGAGAAGCTATTTGTAACCGTCATTGAAAAATGTGCACTTTTCCTTTCTATACACCCCTCAAATAAGGTTTTTTTTTGGCCGTATATTTTTTTCAATAGTGCGTTTGCATTTTTTTGTGGTTTAGTTGCGGTCGTTTAAGCTGTAAGTGACACCTACTGAGTGGACATATAAGTTGAATGATATGATCACGTGATTTCTGTTACTAATGCTGTTCATACTTTCTTTTGGGACTGCAGAGCTCAGAGTGGAGGTTTTTCTTCAGCAGGACTTTAGCAGCTCCTGAGATCTGCTTAAGAGGCTCACATGGTGTTGTGTTGTTCTGCTCTGAATGTCATGTTGATGCTGTAGATGTTTGGGTGTTAGAGAAAAGTTCATTCATGACGAATGAAGGTGCAAATGGTGTTAAAAAGTTGCTGAAAGATATCTAAAGTGCCAAAAAGGATGATAAAGCAACAGTAGCCATCAGTTGGAGCGTGTTTTTGTACAAACCAGAGGGGAAAAAAAAAAACTTTACTAGTTAATATTTTGATTTGATACGTGCACTCACATGCAAACATACATCTCTGGCTCAGGGAATAAATAATAGAACTGGACATCAACGTGACAGATGATTTGTGTATTCACAAATCCCTCCTTCACTGCATGGAGATGAAGGAATGTGGCTTTTCAAGTCACAAAAGGGCTTTTTGTGGCAAAAAAATTTTGAAATGAGTTTTTAGGAGATTATCAACAGTTAAGAGTGAGACTTTCAGAGTTTGATGAGAGCATTAATGTTATAAATCTCATGTCTGAAAAGGGCTCTATGGATGTCTGAGTCAGGCAGACAGCGAAAGCTAATGAAAACTGTAGTCATGATGTCTCGCTCTGTAATCAAGAGCATTACACCTCCTGTAATTACCTCTAAACATTCATTTGGCTCATAACTTCAGCTCTCTGTGCCATATTCAGCCATGTGAGATGCCCTGCAATCAAAGCCTTCAGAAACTTGAAGAACTGTCAAAGAAGGAAGAGAGGAAAAACAGGCACATCTCTTCTCACCCGTGTCTCCGCACATATTTCAGGCTTTCACATTAAATCTCACTTGCTTGGAAATAGAAAAAAAAATGCCACGTCTCTCTTCCATGCACCAAAACGAAAAAGCCTCTGAAATGTAAAAATAAAAGCCCTACACTGACTTTTGTCTGTTTTACAGCACTTTGGTTTATAAGAAGAGTAGTTTCTCCTGGTACACTTGAATTACACCTTCAGGTTTAGTTTTATTTATCTAGCATTTCATAGCACACATTCAGTCACACTGAATTCTGCCTAATATAGTTGCGACATGTATCTCAATTCTTTGTGCACTGGGAGTTGCAAGTTGCTATCAGCAGAGCTCAAACTCCTGCTAAACAAACACATCTGACTGGCTGACCTTTCACCTCCAACACCTCACCCCTTCACACAGAACCATCAGTCTGACAATAAACCCTACGAGACAGTTTTAGCAATGCCAGTTCAGAAATGACCAGAACTTTTCCAGCTTAGAGACACGCACCACAGTGGACTGTAACAATTATGCTCAAAGGTCACAAAGTAAAAATACATACTTCTCTTTTTAAGTTAAAATGAACCTTTTAAGAGTATCCACGTGCTTCAGTTTTAGACAAATGCAGAGAGCTGCATACTCTCACACCACTACCACCACCATCATCATTACTAAGCACCCATACAGGTTTGATCCAGTCTGTTAACCACACATTTCAAAAGTCACCAGCACTCTGCTCATCCTGTCGTGACAGGAAGGGGGTTGCAACTCTTTCCAACAAGCCTGTGCAATTAGCATTGACTGAAAAGTAAGTATTCCCCAAGGACACAGCTGCTCCTCAATCAAGTCAAAACACACATAGCTAAGGCTGTTTACTGCACATTACTGCATGATATCACAAGAGGCAAAGAAATCTGCTAATATATTGTGTCTTTTTGCATTATGCATGCAGATATAGCGTCACAGAGAATTTCCACAAAGGAGAATGACATTTGACTCCCTTTTCGACTCATAACTCCTCTGCTCATGTTGACTCTGCTCTGACAATGAATATGCACACCCCTCCTTCTCTCTCCCCTCTTCATCCATTTCCCAGGGCTGCTTGCTGATCCAACAAAACCTCTGCACAGTCACCGGCCTGACCCAGTAACCTGCATGCAGCCTGTCTGCGGGAGAGGTACCGCTTTAGACATCCACCCCAGAGCTCCGAGGGTGGCAGCATGATGAAAAGTCGAGAGCAAAGAGTTTTTGAATGAAAAAAAGAAAAGAAAAATGCCTCAGTGACATTAACTGCCTGCTTAAGACTTAACACTCACCCTATAATGCAGTTTCATCCATTTAGGCAAATCAGCTAAAGCTGCATGGTATGCAGATGAGTACAACCTGCTGCATATCACTGATAAAGGGTTTGAAAGGTGATTAATCATTCTACAACTTCAACGGAATTCTTTCCTAAGTTGCATTAACATGCATATAAAACAGCTGTCAGGGTTAAAAAAAAATCTAACTTACCCCTTGGTTGCCTTTAAAACAGATTGATGGTTCACTCTGTAAAGCTCCCTAAAGTGAGAAGAAGAAAAAAAGACACTTATTTCTCCTTTGTTGCTGTTTTGGACGTGTGTGTTTTTCTGTTTGTCCCGTAAACATGTTATCTGTTTAAATGCAAGTTGATGGTACACAAGTCAATAATGCCCGTCTGCTTTTAATGGGCTGGAGCTAATTATGAGACAAACTAACCTGTATGTCAGTTAGATAACCTAGTTAGTTTCCTTCTAAGCAAACAGCTGAGGGTCTCTTCTGTCCTGATCTGCTGCTCAACTCAAGTCAGTGACAAATAACCTCCTCTGTAGGTTTATAAACCAAAATAATTAACCTACACATTGTAAGAGAAAAAACAAAACAAAACAAACAGTCTAAAGAATTAGCAGAACGGTTATTTAAGAAAGATCAAGAGGAAAACAAATTGGAAGAAAAGCTCTAATGCAAACTTTGAGTTGTGTGTGAGAGTTCATCTCCAGACAAACACAGCAGAGGAAATTCTACCTTGAGACTCTGGAAAGCCTCCAGCGCTCTGATCGCCGTGTCCGTCAGCTTGACGTGGTACAGCGTTATACCGGGGCCGTTTTTGTTGTTTTTTCCGCAGGAGAGGCCGTAGCGGATCTCCTCCCTGAGTGAAGCCATCGCTGGCTCTTCTCTGTGTGTCTCAGCCAAAGCTGATGTCTCCTCTCAGCTCAGCGCTTCCCCGTCTACGTCACTGCGTGGGCGGGACCTCGTCGGCAGCGTGAAGAGTGCGCACAGCCAAACTACGAGTAGAGCTGAATTTCTATGACACCCTTTAACATCCGTTCTTTGTCATCCACACATTTACTTCTCCAAGGACAAATCATCTGCAGGTGTATTATTATTTCTTAAAGTGGAAGCAATCAGGGTTATAATAGTTTTGATTTTGTTTTAATATTGCAAAAGAAACAGTAGTGGATGTCATCAAACGTCAAAAAACAAGGCAGCATTTTTATTTAAATTTTAAGACAAAATTCTTTGCATGTTTGGGGACCAATATTGAAAAAATAATTAATGATTAAAAATATAATCAAAGTTGTGTGGAGGTCAATGTGAGTCTGCACGTGACTATAACAAACATATGAACAGGAACACACAAAAGCACTAGTGGCACTCCCTCTACATGTCTTCAGTTAGGTATTTTATTGTTAAATTTAAGGAAACCATTTTGCTCAAGAGAAGTATCCAGATGATAGGACAGACAGAGAAAACACGTTCATAAAATCTTGGGCAGGTGGGAGACCTGATAAATCTAAAGCTACTGAGGTAGTTATGTCCTGACCTGCTCCATTTCAGTTAGTATTGCAGTTTTATTTAGTTTTTGTATAATAATTAAAAAAAACTTTAGTTTTTATTTTATTTAAGCCAGTGAAGACAGTTGAGACTGTGAAACTTACCCCCCGCGCGCGCACACACACACAAAGAAAAGAAAAAAAAAGCATGCACTGCCATTACAAGAGGAGTGGAGTGGTGTGTTATATTTACAACCTTCCAACATTTTGTACAGCTCCTTTTTAGCCATCTTTGAAGGCAGACTATAATAAGTTAATGCACCTTCCTCATTAAAGTTTACATCCTAAACCGAATGCCTCAATTTAGGCATTCGGTTTTGTATTTGATCAAATTTGGACAAGAGGGTGGGCATGGTGAGAGACCCACCACCCTTACATTTATCAAAGGGAGTGAATTCCCCTCACCAGCAACTCAATTTATGCTTCATGTTTTAGAATCCAAGACTACGCCAACTCTTAAAACAGGATCTTTTCCTTGCCATCAGTCTGGTCTTTAATTCCTGTTAAAGCAGGAAGTCAAACAAGATCACCGCAATGGGAAAAACAACCACTAAGGGCCTATTTTGGCTGACCACGTCCATGACCACGATTATATGACTACATACAATCCTGATGCATTACTTTTTGTGAGTACTGGCTGCATACCCAAAGTTAGTCATAGTATTGTACCTGGGCTGACCTTTTTCTATCACTAGGCATAATGACATTAATCTTTATTGCTATACAAATTATACCTTTCATTGCTATGCTAATAGATAGGTATGCTCATCCAGGTAAGACCGTTCAGTTAGCTGGAATGCAAAAACTTGTCTAAGTGACACAAAGGCTTCATGACCGCTACTTTCCCACCACTAAACTCAGATAAGAGTGAGGATGTTATCTTTGGACTAACTACGTTTCTAGCCATGTAGTTACCCTGGATGGCATCACATTGGCATTTAGTACTGCTAGGAGGAATTTTGTGTATTTCAGCTGGAATTATTCTTTCATTCACACACAAAACAAATTTCTAAAAGCCCATTCCTTTACCCTCATACTATTAGAAATATGGAAAATCTGATCTCAGAGTGATCCAGGGAAACTAGTCCATGAATTTGCTACTTCGGGAGTGTACGACTGAAATCTCTTTATTTGTAGGCTGTCCTAAAATGACTCTGAACTGCCTCCAGCTGATCAACTGGTGAAAGGGAGGTTTTTTTCCCCCTCCACTGTCATCTTGTGTACACTTAAAACGAAAGATTGAATCAAAGTGAAGATTCAATACACTGATATGATATTCTTGGGTATATTTTGATAGGCTGCATTTTAGAAATAGATTTATGAATTTTATTGGTACTGAATTGGAATTCATTGCATAATATTGATTAGGAATTATGGTTTAATTCATGTATGAATAAATGCAAATTGTATATGTATATATTTAAATATTGTGTATATTTGTGTGTGTAGAAAGAAAGAAAGAAGTGTGGATATTTATAAAGTTACTTACTTTTATATGCATACTATGTTGTGTTACTGAGCTTTATATTACATTATTATTACACTTATTGTGCTTGAGATGACAGTCTCAATGTGGGTCAGTTTACATATGATCCTGGAGGGAAAGAATTTTATCCCAGTGAGTTAATGGGCTTAGTTATCGTCATTTATGGCACCAAAGCCAACTTTGCTTTTTTTCTGAAGACCAAACAAAAGCACCGAAACTCACATTTAATGGTGTTGTTTAATAGCTACCTTACCTCGCCATTAAGGTTATTCACATGCTAAGTTGGGTGTCTCGCATCTGATACAACCACACCGAATGATAGCAAATCAAAGCAACCTAAATGTTTGCATAACTGTGAGAAAGTGCACAAGTGAGGGTGGAGGCTGGCAAAGCAGATGAGTCTGTCATGTAAGCCTATTTAGCTAAACAGATAAGCTACTGTCTGAATGAAAGTACATATGGGGGAGGGGCCAGGTGTGTGTAGGAGAGGTGGGGGTTGTAGGGTGTTGGTCAGCAGTAGACTGAGTGTGCTGCATCTTTTATATCAAATACAGTGGTTATGGTAAGTATTGAACACGTCAACACTTTTCTCAGTAAGTTAATGTTTAAAGGTGCTGCTTCCATGAAACTTTCTCCAAATGTTGGAGCAGCCCATGTAATCCACACATGCAAAGAAATCAAGCCACAGAAATCCATAAATTATTTGTTACAAAGTAAAATCATACTGGGAAATAGTACACATTTATTGGAATGTATTTAACACTTTGTCCACAAGTCTTTGTTGGTAATAATAGAGACGCCTCCTGTAAGTCACATATATTGCTCTGGTGGGATTTTGGTCCATTTGAAGACCAACAGTCTTCAAATCTTTAATTTCTTTGAACTCTGATCTTCATTTCTTTCCATAGATTTGGGATTCAAGTCAGACGACTGGCTTGGCTATCCTAACAGCTTTATTGTCTTTCTCCGCACACCACTTGAGTTTCCTTGGCTGCTTGTTTTCGATGATTGTCTTGCTGAAATGTCAGCCCTTGTTTCAGATATAGATCCAGCAGCATATGTAGATGGCACCGCTTTTTTTTTTCTTTTCTTTTTTATCAAGATTGTCTGTACATTTTTCCAGTCATCCTTCCTTGAATTATATAAAGTTTGCCAGTACCATATATGCTGAAAAACAGTGCCATACCATGATGTTCATGCCTCTGAACTTCATTGTCAGTATGGTGTTTTTGGGATGATGTGCAGTAGCATTTTTC
>JBAMYA010000018.1:14628207-14656259 GCA_037176975.1 Arrhamphus sclerolepis | reverse complement strand
GGTCTTTGTAATAAGTGATCTTTATAACAAAAAAAAAAAAAGAGAGAGAGAAATCATCCTTAGCAGCCACACCTCCCATCACAGTAGTTGCATCTATAAAAGTATGGTCCACTTTTACTGAAATGTGCAAACCTGTAACCCTGATTACTTGTGCTTTCACATTAGCATCACCTTGGCCTCGGACTGTGGTGAATGCCATGTAGGTCAGACATGTAACCTGGTCAGCTGGGCGTAAATTACTGTTGTACAAAGCTGGGCATCTACCTCATTACATGATGAAGTTGCAGTCTGGCTAAGAGGCCAATACATTTGATTTCCTTCCTTCTTATTTAACTTTAAAAAAAAAAACAAAAAAAACATTGATTGGACTTCTCAGTACTTAAACCAACCAAAAAGCTTGCACTGTTGGTGCAGTACAAAAGCAGCTTTGGCTAGTTGTGTCTTGGCAAACAAAAGGGAAAAACTGGAATATTGACAACCACATGACAGGTAGTCTCCATGCCATGTCCTTTGGCCCCATTTCATATTTGACTTTATCGATTATTTTGCCCAAAACATTCTATAAAGTCTGCTGTGAGCTAACAGTCTTAGCGAAATTCCCAATATTGAACTTCACATTTATTATTAGTGCCACAATACTTTTAGTGAAACCCAGCCCTGGGTCCATCACCATGTGCTCTTCGACAGTGATCAATGCTAACACAAAGCATGAGATAGTCATGACAGAATGGCACTATTGCATTTAGATAAGACAATCAAGTCATTTCTGTTTTGTTTTTTTCTCCTTTCTTCTTGGCACAGTACACATGATGGTTTCGGTGCTGCCCTGAACATGGAGAAGGGGGTGGATGCCCCCATTTATCCCCCACCCGCAGATAGCCCCTTTGCATTTCATGCCAGGCCCCCCTTTTCTTTCTTTTTGCCCTTAAAAATTAGGCATCCGTGTCTCCATTCATTAACCCATCATGGTACTTTCAGGCTAATACTGTAGAACATTGTCCTTGGTGCAGTTTTGTGTCAAACAGACCATCTTCAAACAACATACATTCAGGAGGTAAATGTCAGTGATTAGGCCCGTTTAGGCCTTGTGATCTCCTGTCACAACGTTGCTCCGACAGCTGGCTCTTGAGCGATGCAGTCCTCCATTCTTCCTCACCTTTTGTCATATCAGTCCTCATATGATCATAACATTTAATCAGGAAAAAGGGGAACAACTGTGCGTAAGACTTGCCTCCATAATTTGTGATTCAAATGAAAATGGATGACATGTACTGTATAATATTCACCTATACCTGAACTCCTGGACACCATGTAGCTGTAGCTTGGTTCTAGTGTGCATAATAACAGAAGTGTGGCAGCCACCTTCTGCAGAAAATGTGCAATATTACTAAAGCAGGGTCATCAATACCTTTGATCTATCAGTTCTCCTTATAGTTTATGTGACAGATATCTAGATAGGGCAATCTACTGATGTATACCTAAAAAGATACTGTGATAATACAAGGTTTTCCATTCGTATCCCTACTTAATACCACCCATCTCTGTTCTCATACACACATCAAGATGAGTCAAAACAGACAGTTATAATCATTCCTAGCAGCTGCCATGGATATCCTAGTGGAAACCAGAGTGTTGTGCTACCTCCTCTCCTTTCTGTAGCAGCAAACCAGACCAATCTCTGGCTTTGGAGTAGTAATGGTTAAATGTAATGACCTCCGCACTGATCACAGAACCAAGAAGGCTAAAAGAAACAAAATGTGCTGTGATGTAGGAGCATGTGAGGGTCTCCTCTCCTGTGCTTGGTGGCCTTTATCTCTCATGGAGATGCAGGGTGTTATCTTTGAGTGAACGCTATGCTCTCATACGATAGAGTCTTTGATTTCCGAGCCTAACCTTACTCTAGGCCGAGGACAGGTTGGGGAGTATTCCACGTGGCTTTCTTTCAGGTTAAGCGGCCGCCTGTCGGAGGACTCTGAAAAGCTCTTGCTGTTGTCTGGTGAGGACTCGTGTGTGGGCGTGCTGCAGATGTAGTTATCATTTAATGTCTGGTAACCCTTGTGATCTGACGTAGAAACAGGGATGGTGTTGCCGTTGAGGGGTAAGCTCTCAGTGGGCTTTCCCACTATTCTTGGCTTCTTCTGCTGTATGTTGGGGCACTCCCCCTGTTTCAGCATGGACTTCATGTGATCACGGTTCCTGTAGATGACGAACAAGGAGAATACCACAAGAGAGAACGCCAAGAGGGTGCATACCACAATCAGCTCGTTCCAGTACGTCTTTGTGTGGACCTGCTCGGAGCGGGACTCGCCAGGCAGGATGATGCTCTCCTCCTGGGTAATGTGGGGTGTGCGCGAGTGACCAATTAGAGTTGTACTTTCCTGCCGGGGCTCTGCTCTTACGCAGTAGTTGGCCAAAAGCTGCCGGAATCCCTCTTCTTCTGACCAGCACTCGTAGGTCTCAATCTTGTCAAACTGAGCCACCACCACCAGGTTTCCCTCTGAAGTAGCGTAGAGGAACTTGCTGGCGCTGTTACTGTAATGCCACCTCCTCTGGGCTAAGTTGGACCGCAGCTTACAGGGCAGGACTCTGAATGTGTTGGCTGGCATTGTAATGAGCTTGCAATGGGAGCTACCTGTAAAAGGACAAGAATGCCATTTCAAAATACTGAAGACCACAAAGAAAATGAGGACCAAGTCCATATTAATGCAGGGAGCTGAACAAGATAAATTTGCCCGTCAAAGAAATCACAGTTTCTCTCTCCTAGTTTCCTTTTCTGGTTTGTGTCAGATTTAAGCAACTCTAATCCCGTGTCTTGTAATTGGAAGTTCTGAAGACACTGTAGGGTTCACACTATGTGACTCATCGATGACAAGGGGACCCACACTACACAGACAATGACTTGGTTGCCCTTCTGACCTCCAAAAACAAACAACAAAAACATACAGAAAATTAAGTGTCAAACAGGAGTTGTTAATTTGAAAGCAGACCAAGAAAGAAAATGGTAGTGCACGCTGTTTGTGCCATACAGTGCTTTACGTAGGCTGCAGTCCTCCTGCAGTGGGTGTGGGTTCGACTCCCAGTTTGCGACCCTTTGCTGCATCTCTCTGCTCCACTCTCCTGCCACTATACTTTGAATAAAGGCTACTAGAGCAAAAAACAAACTAAAGAGTATTATTGTCTGACAGGTGTTCACTCTTTAGTCGTTGACACAGAACTGCCATGTTTTACAGAATGCATGACAAGTATAAAATGCATTTTCTACATTAAAGAACTGACCAGTCGCTAAGCCCCGCTCCCCTTGGTTACTGCTACTAGATCTGACAATCAGACCCCTGGGAGTCTAGTAAGAGACAGTAAGATCGCCATGCTAGGTTGGACCTAGCATGGTGATCTCACTGTCTCTTATTCCAGATTTCCCCAGCAGTCAGTACCCTCCTTTGACCTTTCAAAGGAGGGTACTGACTGCTGGGGAAATCTGGAATAAGTACTGCTGGGGTACTGGCAGTATTAATGGTATTAATGGGGGTACTGACCCCAGCAGTCATCCATGAACAAAGGGCTGTCCAACTGTCTCACCACCACAGCCCCCCAGCAGTCTCATAGTCGTTAGCCAGTTGTTAGACTCACCTGACACTGCGCCACCACCACACCCCCCAGTAGTCCCATAGTCGTTAGTCGGTCATTAGACTCACCAATACTGAGGTTGTCCACCACATATAAACCTGGTTCCCCACCAAACAGTTAGAACTAAGGAAGCTGCTTGGATGAGCAGCGAAAAGTCTTCAAGAAAATTCTACAAGTCCAGTTGCCTTGCTTCAACCTTTTGGATACAGTTCTTCAATGTTATTTTTCATGTCCACATCAACGCCATGAGGCTAAAAGTTAATAAAAGTGTCTCCATGACACTTTGAATTTGCCTCATGTGGATTTGATTTAGAAGTGACTCTGTTCTGTGGTGCTTTGTAATTTCTGTACAATAAAACTATTGATCTATAGATTGATAGACAGATCTACATATAAATATCATCCATGTTTTTGTCCCATATTTGTATGATAGACTGACAACAGGTCATTAGGGGAGTACTGGCACTTATTTTTCTTCCCATTTAAAGAACTGATTATTACAAAGCAACAGCAGTAGGCCTGTGTAACGTAACAGTCGGGAACAGGTTAGCTAGTCCACAGTCTAATCCACAGCCTACACTTTTCGGGGTTTGATGTCAGTTTTGAGAAGGTAAAAAAAAAGAACACCCCTTTTCAATCTCTCGGGGTAACGCGAGCATGTTTAACCATTAATATAAAACAAAAAGCAACGTCCGAACCAGCTCCAAATGAAGAAAAGTATGCTATGTTTATATTGAAGTCAACAGGGTTTTTTCTAAAGTTGTTGGACTTCTGGTGGGAACCTCTTCTGTATTGCACTGATACTGGTCCGTCTGCATTTTGGGGGCGTGGCTTAGCGATAGGTCAAGTCTAGTTGACTCTAAAGATAAAAATGTGTAACCTGTGTAACAAAATGAACAAATGTGAAAAGATAAAGCCTCATAAAGACTGAATGCAGGGAGGAAATGGGAATGATGGAAGAGGAGAACACGCAATTTGTATTCTGTTTCTTTCACTTTATATAATCAAGTGTTTTTTTTTTTGTTTTTTTTTGTCTCTATGCCAGCTGTCACAGACATGTGGCAGTTATGTCACATGTCTGTGACAGTTTCTACTGTTTGTCTGTGTTCACACCATTAAGTTTCCTGGTCTGGTAAAAGCAGAAGTTCCTCTTGGTTCACTTTGCTGTCCATTCTAGCATCATTTTTAGACTGAACCACCAGATGCCTCATAAAAGACCTGTGAATTAAAGCCTCACTCTGGAAAACGTCTCTGACATTTGTGTTGTTGATGGAAACTTCAAAAGCAACGCTGCACGTTTGATTCTTGCAGGCTCTATTTGGTGGCTGAGATGCTCAGCACCAAGATGCCCTGTTGAAGGAATGCTCCTGCTCTGCTCCGCTCCTTTAAAAAACTGAAAGATGCAACACCACTACAACATTTAAAAGAACAATGCCAGCTCGAAACTGCAAATCAAGTGCTATATTTTTGCTTTTTGGTTTGTCATGCTTTTATATTCTGTTTGAAAAATCATGCCAGAGCTCATTTGTAAGCGGACTGAGTCTGTTTTCAGCAGATCTCAGTCTGATAGCAAATTCACCAAGACTCATCAAATCATAACATGGCTATCATAAGAAACCAAAACTGTCTAGTGAGGGTCCCTCAGCTCAGCACTAGAAAGCTGTGAAAACATTTTATAAAAAAAATATAAAAATATTTGAATTACAAGTGGCCGTGTAAGAGCAGAAAGCTCTGTAGCTATAAACTAGACTTTTGTTGGCTTTGTTACCCGACATGTTTCTTTAAAGTATTGTTTGCGGTGTGTACGAGCACTTAAATCAAAGACCGGGACACAGACGGAGCAGAGCACACTCACGAGAAGATGCTGGCCTGGCAGATCTGGGGCTGGGAACAGTCCTGTTACAAATCGCTGATGTGTCAGCCTCCTCCACGTCCTGCTGCCAGTGGCTGAAACAAAACATAGCAAACAAAACAACAGGGTGAGAAGCAGCAGCTGGAATGAGGAGAACCTTATATGGATGCGCCGTCTCCTGCTAAATCTTATCTGTACAGCTCCATCAGCATGACTGAAAGACCAATCTTCTTTAGAAAGCAGCTTTTACAAGCACAAGTGCTTAGCTCATGAGTTCTACTGAATATGTGTAGAAAAAATTAATAATAAAAAAAAAGTAATGTCATGCTGCTAAAGCAAATTAGAGTGCGTATCATACAGATTTTCACTTCGATGCAGATTAAATGATTGCGCTCAACTACTTTAGGTCCAGTCTGAAATATCATCATGAATGGATGGAGTGACATTGCTTGTCCCCAAGAGAAGAACCTCTATAACCAAAGAAAACATCCTGATTTTTCAATAAGCATCACCATGTCATTCACAGAAATATGTTAACTCTTTCCTGTCTTAGTATTTCATTTAATTCAGGTCATCACCTTATGTCTAAAAGACAGCAAAACAGAATGAATGTTAAATCTGAATCATCGTGCTAACGCTGTGGTTGTCCACTTGTAATCGAACTGCTTGAGGATCAAAGTAAATATCTAACTGTGGACCGCTCACCTGTCAGGTGGAGCCATTCTGACGTCTCGACACAGCCGCCCTGTCCAGGCGCAGTAGGGGTCTCTGGACAGCACGCACTCGCCACAGCTCAGGTAGTTGGAGCAGTTGGCCACAGGAACCTCCACCAGGCCTGAGTACGACGACACGAACAAAAGTCCCTGCAGAGGAGGAAAAACATCTGTGAGTGTGTGGGCCATACAATAGGTTTCTGATTTATGAAAAAAGAAAAGAAACCAGATTGAAACAATTACTTGAGACAAACAGAGGAGTACAACTATGACCTACACAACAGACTAACTCTGACCAGCTGTTCTCATTCATACCATCTGAGCAGCATGAACATTATCGTCATGTGTTTAATGGACACATGTTCGAGGTGTCAGTAACGGTTATGAAATACTTTGTTCATTTTCTGTTTATTCTTTTGCAGTTTGATCATTTTTCATATCAACATGTGTGCAACACATGCGTTTTCTCCACCTATGTTACAGTCAAACTAACACACAGTCTATTTTTAGGCCAGCTTATCTACCATTATTTTACAACAGACATGGGGTCTGTCTTAGTCTTCCATCTCACTATCTGGAGCGAAGAATATACTGACAAATATCTGAGTTTATTAGTATTACATAATCACAGATAAGATTTCAGTTTGGCAGCTTTGGTGCAGAGAGAGGGCTTTATGTAATAAAGACAAAAGGTAATGTAATTTAGGTCTGGGTAAAATGCCAGAGAGGATAATAAACTCTCTTCCAGGCAGTGCTATAACTTACAACAAAGTTCAACTGAATGGACCCTGTGGAGGGAAACTACTTGTAGCCAGTTTGTGCCTCCATATTCTTATTAAAGATGAATTTAACATGATTAAATAAATAGCAAATAGGAGCACAACAATATTAATTACTAGAAATGAATACCAAGTAAGTATTCCTCTGTTTAACCCTGTTAATGACTTACCCGCTGAGGATCTAGTTCAATGTGTTGCACTGGCTGAGGCTCAGCAAACAGAGTCATCTCCTCTATGATGTGCATCTTATCGTTGGCATTGATGGCTTTGTGAAGCTTTCCATCATCTGGGGGAGAAGTAAATTGAGAATTTTTAATATTTGCAGGGGCATTTTGTGTTTAAAACAAAGCACAAGTGACTTTCTGATGTTATTGCTTTGCTTTTTTTGTGTTTTTTTTTTTGCACCTGTCCCAATGAAAAGCACATCATAAGCCTTCTCCATTCCCTGAATCTTGTGCACAGCAATCTGGGTGTAGCGCACGCTGCGTTTCAGCAGCAGGGGAGCACTGCGGATCACGCTGTCCATCAGGAAATGGTCCTTGACGAAGTTGAGCACTTTATCAGGCATGTGCAATGATGACTGGATACCCATTTGCCTGGCGTGGTTGTTCACGCACTGTTGGGGAATAAAAGAGATATGGGGAGATTTGAGAAAAAAAAGAAAGAAAGAAGAGAAATCAACTACAGCTGCCAAGTGCATGATTGCTAGTATTTTATTACGTTGATGCAATTTACAGCCATGCTTCCATCTGAACTCTTTAATCAATAGACAATATTTTACTTAATCCTAATGTTAAAAGCTGGTGTTTTTTTTGTTTTTTTTTTGCATTTTTTGCAACCATCCTTGACTTCTCCACAAACTTTCTCACGTCTTTTTCTGAAGTCTCAATCACTGAGCAGCATGGAGGATCGACCTTTAGTTTCAACTACCTGGAACTCTTTGCAACACATCCTAAAAAAATTATTGCTTAGTAACCTTTTGTTATTAGAGATGCAGTGAAAAGAGGTACTATTAATCTGAGTGAAGGACCTGGATCCACTGCCCACTCAGGAAGTTGGGCACACATTTCTTTTGGTTGCTTTGTTGTTTCCTTTGTTCCATTAGAAAGAAAGAAAGAATGAAAGAAAGAAAGATAGATAGAAAGAAAAAAACAACAATGGCAAAGCGCCGTTTTTGGATCTTATCAGGTAAAGAAAATAAAAGGATAGTATCTTCCGTAAATCCAGCTCATGGGTTGACCGGTCCCAAATCAAATTAAGTCTGTTGGCAGCAGGAACCTGTATTATAGCTTTGGTGTGTGTGATGAGAATCAGGTATTTGGTTCGACCTCTTAATTTAGCTGTCTTTGAAGCCTGTTGCCACTTAAATGAAGGGGGACAAACTGAAGCAAAACAAATCATGCTGTAACACTGAATTCTGCTTCCTGTCGCAGGGTGTTTGCTCTCACCGCTCCGGGCCGTGGCTCTGGTACTGGGTGGTTATAGGTGTACCACTGCTGGGTCTCTCTGTTGACCTCTCGGTAGCGGCCGCTGAAAGCTCTTTCCACCTCTGCCATACTGAAGGCACATACTGCTGAGCTGCCAGAAGCCCCTTTATACCTGCAATAAATAAATTAATAATGACTAAATACATTAAATGGAAACAAAAAATAACCTGAAATGACATATTCTTTTACTTTGGTTGGATTTGTGAATATGCATAAAAAAAAGCTCCTGTCAATATACATTCAGTTTTGCAATACGTTAAAGTTTTGGAACAGTATAGCTTTTAACACTTTGCTACAATACTTAAAGACAGAATCAGATAATAATGATGTCAAGAGAAAGAGTTCAGTCGTTTTCTTGTCCCATTCTTCTTTTTCATCAGACACATCTAAAGTTGTAAATAACCTGCACTCAGACTAGTTTAGCACCTGTACGAGCTTCTTCTGCAGCCAAGCCTTTGTAATTGTGTGCAGAATGTGAATTTATACCATCTTGTTGTAGGAAAAGATGCATTAACATCCCCGGAAAAGATCTTGTCTTGAAGACAGCAAGTCAACAAATGTCAGTGTAAATGTCTGTCTGTTCGGCATTATTGCTGCCGTCACAAAAGTGTAAATGATCTTTTTCAAAGGCACTGGCACAATGAGAAACGCTGCTGTATACTCTGTCATCCAGGTCAGGGTTAACTCTAAAAGGCTTGAATCAAGGCAAGAGGATTCAAAGACTTGTGGATAGAAGAAGATATAGGTCCAGCTGCCTTGATTTAAATCTGTGAGAAACACAGTGACATGCCATCACAGGCTTTTGGACTTGTGTGCACATTTCTTCCAAAAAAGATCTTGAATACAGATTCATCTGATCATAATTCATGACTAATCCCAGTAAAAGTTTTAAGTAGCATTTGTGAATGGAGATCACGAGTTTCCAAATTTAAGTCACAACAAATTTTAGGTCACCTTAAAATCAATATTATCCTCTATGGAGTGAGAAATATCCAAATCCTAACGATTCTTTTTCATGTTCTGTTAATTTTTTGCTCTGTTTTTCTCAAATATATCAATAAAACTTAGCCACTCAGCCTGTGGTGGACACTTATCCAGGCCAATTCATGACCTGTTTGAAATAACATCCTTAATATTTTCATTTTTACCTAATTCCTGACCCTAAATTAACCTTTCCAATTTTTTGTAATCTGTTTCAAACCTCAAATCTTTAATTTTCCCTCACAAATGAAATGGAGCTGAGACAAAAAAACAACAACAAACAAACAAACAAAAACTTTGGATTCACAACATCTGTGACAAAATAAATGTTGAAAAAGTAAAATAAAATGCATTTTATGAAAAAGAAAAAGAAAAAAAGTGAAATTTCCCTCATCCCAGCTTTGTCTAATCTGAGACTGTATTAAACTGTTATTTTGCTGTCAGGATTGTGTGTGTGAGCTGCATCTTGTGTGTAAGATCAGCTGTGACAGTGACATGAGTCATAATGTGAAACAGATGACAGCTGACATGCAACAGAGTCACAGCATGAACATCTTCCTGCTCTTGTGTCTCACCACTGAGAAGTGAAGACGCCGTAGAACACAGTGCTCTCCCAGCTGTCTCCCATGGGTTTCAAGACAAACATGTCCTGGATGATATTGAAGGGGAAGCCGTCATCAGGGAGGGAACACAGGAGCTGAGCCTTCAGGAAGGTGGTCCATTTCTTCTGCAGCACCCGCTCACCTCCTTTATCACCCTGAATGGACATGCACATTATACAATATCTCATAAAGGCTTTATGTTGCAAGCTGGAGTGTCTGCCTATTCTGACAGCAGCTAAAGATGTTTTGATAATCCAGTGGTGAGGGTTGACAGAGTTCAAGGGGATTGGGTTTCACATGCTGGTGATGCTGCGACAGGTGACCCACTTGAAAGAAGCTCAGAGTTTGACTCTTCTAAGATTAAAATCAGATTTCAGCTGAAGAGGCTGCAGCTGGGAGGGAGGATGCCACAGCATCTGACTTGGCTGCTTTCAGAAAACAGCAGTGAGAAGATTAGAAACTTACCAGCTCACTGCAAGTAAGTGCTCAGCTAGCTTTCCAATGTACACCTGTTCATGAGATGAGGGCGACTCATCTATGAAGGCGAAAGGTTTAGTACCTGCATTTGGAGCCCACTGAACCTACTACATGCAGTCAAAGGAGCACACATAAGTTGAAGTGTGGCGATCCGGTCCTTCCGAAATATAAATGATGCAAAAAAGAAAAAAGGGCTTTTTGGTCCATGTTTTATATTGCCTCTTAACTTGATGACAGCAAAGAGTGCTGCCAATGTTCAGACTGGATGAATAACCTTCGATTCAGCAACGGGTCTGAAATGCAGCATTTTTTTGATAGCAGAAGCTCACTTGTAATTAATGCATCAGGAAAGAAAAGAAAGCTGGCACAAAATGTTGCGATTTTACTCACTATTTGTTATAAGTATCGATTAACTGGCAGAATGTTTGACAAGTCAAGTTAGTGTCGCTGTGTTCAAAGAGATCGCCAATGCAGTTTTCAGCCAAGCATATAAATCATAATCTCTGATGCGGACAGAAGAAAAATCCCTGATATGACTTTCAAAACTAATACACATGCAGAAAATGTTTACGGAACAAAAGCATCAACAAAATAGCTGTGGTAGTTAACTAAAAAGCTTACTGAAATTGAAACAGCCTTAAAATGAATAAAAATTATTGAACGAAGGAGCAGGTAAACTCAGCTCATGCTTTAATGAAATCATCCAATGTGTGGCCCTTTGTGTGACTTTAACTGTGAGAATATGGCCGTATTAAAGAGAGAAAAAAAAATAAGTTGCCCGCCATTGTTTTTAGCTGCAGAAACAGAAAACAATTATAAAGATACCACAGAGATTAGAAATGACTCAATGAGTAGTTTGGTGTCGTCCTGAGTCAAATCAAAACCATCTAATAACTTGTAGCCAAGTCAAGAACAAATCGCTGGAAGCAGATATGACATGATTCATGTTTACAATGTAAAGAAGACTTAACCAGAATGAATGCAGAGTTCACCACGAGGTGCAAAACATTCATCAGTCACAACAAAAGAAACGCCAAGTTGTAAGAAAGGGGAAAACATTTTTAACATAAAATAAATCAAAGCATGTAATATCTCTTATAAAATATGTGAGATGTTTCAGTGGCAGTGACTTTCTGGTGCTTGATAAAGACAGATGATTAAACTGGATAATTTCCACATAAATACTCAAGTATCGGCATATACATCATCTGCTCAGAAAGCCTTGAATGCAGCAAAGTTGACTGTATGATACTTTATGGATCAGCAGCAGCCCAAAATATCCAGCAAAAGCATTCCTGCACTCTTGTGTCCTTGAATGCAAAGATGTAGAAACTCTGCAGCAACAGAATCAATCATCTGATCTTAACCCGACTGATCTCTCTGCCTCTGCTTTTGTCATAAATAAAAATGTATGCTCCAACACACTAAAAAGACTAAAAGGCAGCTGCATCAAAGACCTGGGGAAATATCTAAAAGGTAGAAACCCATTCTTTGTGACGTCCTTGGGCTGAAGGCTTCAAGAAAGAGCACTCAGCAGATCCATGTGAAGATGCCCTTCAAGTGTCAGACAGACAGCCAGATTAAGCAAATCACAAATTGAGCACTGAAGCTACAATGAGATTTCTGCTGAAAAGACTGATTGCAGATCATGCTGCAATCCATGCTCTTGTGCTGAAATCCCTCCCTGCAGAAGATATTTAACAGAGGATATTTCTCTGGAGAGGAGATGTGGAAACAAAAAACTAGTTATCAGTTACAGCTCTGAAATCAAGATCCGTGGTTCATGCCTCACTTCCCCTCACAATACACAGGTAAAGCATTCACTTCCCCTAAAGATGACCCAAAATATTCCCATAAGCATTTTTGAGATGACTTAGCCAGGACCAGCAATTATCAAGGAGCTTGTAAACACACACTAAAGACAGCCTTCATGCAGAAGGAGGAGCGGGACCAAAACAAGTGGTTGCACCCAATCTCAAGTCCTTGCCTCAGATCCAAACTATCCCATCAGCACCTCCTCCCTAAACCCAGAAGGACTCCCACACAACAGAACGAGGAGTGAATCACCTCTGGGCAGATAAAAAGTGCAAAACTATAACTACCTCCTCCTACGTGTGCTGTCACACAAACAATCATGCAGTTCCTCCGCAGTGAGCTGAACTCTTATGGGACTGTTGCAAAGCCTGGGAGCCAATTATGAAGCTGAGCTCGCAGCCTGTCCACATAATGAGGAGACCACATTCCTGCTCTCTCAAGCTGCCCACTGCTGTTGTTACTGTGCTCTGCTGCACAGCTTGAACTTTCAGTCGCTTCGACCACTCCCCTCCAATAGCAGCACTCCAAAAACATGCTCCCTGCTCTGTGCTGTGTTGCCCCAGCTCTTACGAGTACGATTATCAAATTCAGGAGTAGATGAACGTAAAGTGAGGAAAATGCTGTTGCGCAGTGTTCAAAACCTGCTTGTTTTCCACGGTTCCTCTGGGAGCACACCTGAATAAACACAAGAAAGAGGGAGTAGAAGAATGGGAGGGGACAGATAGGAGGAAAGGAGGGAGAAAAAACAACTCGGAAGCAGGATTACTTGGCAAACCCAAGTACAACAATAGTTAGAATTCCTTCAAAAAGAAAAAAAAAAATGAAAAGAAAAGAAAAAATGAAACTAGTTTTTCCATTTCTCTTATCTGTCAGAAGGCCTGTCCTCTTTTCTAAGCGTCTGCCAAGAAATGATTCAGATATTAAATAAAACCACATTCCAACACATGCGACCTTTGGCCTGGTATACATGGAAAAAATGGGAGGGCATGCTTTCCCTCAGTTTGCATAAGTGCGTTAGATGTAGAGCCTGCTAACAGGGAGGGTTCGTCACACCGCGTTTTTAGCCAAACCTAATCTGACTTCAGCACTTTCTGCACACATTATAGGATGAAACGAAAGGTAAAACTGCACATAACAGTGTAGATTTTGAAATTTAGCCACCAGCTTTCCCTCCATTCACCTACATGGCTCACAGACCCAATAAATGCACTTGAAACCCTTAGAGCTCTATTGTCAACCCTTGTGAGAAAACATTACACCCTCCCTAGATCATATTTGATGCTTCATATGTGGACAAACGTGTTTATACTGACAGTATTGAAAGATAGAAGACTCCATCAAATCAGTCAAATTTAAATGTGTTAACCTGTTTTGTTCAAAATGAAAAGCAACTTCTTGTGACTCATGATGCATTCATGTTCTTCACCATTCACCTAGTAAATTGGAAAGGAAAAAAGGAGCTGCTGCATTCCAGTGAAATAAAAGGTGCCTTACAGAGCAGAGAAAGCTACTCTGCTGCCTCAATTGCACAGTTCAGCTGCAGAGAGTTGCCACAGTCTGGGGGCCTTTCTGTCAATGATTTCCATATATAGAACCCAGGAGGTGCTCTGCCGGCTGTGAGAGGTGTCGCAGCACCAAATGCCAAAGCCTTGCAGGACTAAGTCATTTAGCTGTCACTTGAGATTACATACAGTCTCCACGATTACTCACATTATTGCTTCCATGAACAAAGAGGCAACAGTCAGGGAGGGATGCTGAGTGCATGTATATCACAGTTTCATAGCCATTTAATTGATCTGACGACAGAACAGAAAGGATGTGAGAGGAGGCGAGAGGTCTGCGACTGATTTTCCAGTTTAATCGATCAAACATAACTCTCGAGGAGGCGGGTTAGGGAGGTGGATGGCGTAGATTGGCTAAACGATCGGAGTGACATCTGCAGTTGTCACAGTTTACATGCTTTGCCTAGAAAAAAAAAAGGCTGCATAGGGGAGAGGGAAAACGCATTTAATTTTTCTGTGAAGCACCCTTGAATACTAATAACGGCTGCAAAGCTCAAAGGGCTGGTGGAGGAAGGCGAAGAGCTGGTGGGATGGACGACTGCAGCTGACATTGTGAGGGAGATGACATTGCAGAGAAATCGGAGGGGTGGGGGTGGGGGTGACAAGGGGAAACAAAATCTGTTGAAAACGTATTTGTACAGTCAAATGTAGAAGGTGCTTTAACACACATTTTTTTTCCATTGCATCCACACAGGCATGAGATACAGTTACATGTTATCCAACATGCTTTGAAATGGGAGCGCCTGTTCTTGTTTTGAGGCAATTGTGATGGTATTAAGGACAGGAAGCTAAACCCTGCTGCACCTCTTACTATTACATGGCCATCTTATGTAAACACCTCACCTTCAACACCCCTAAGTGTCTTACCTTACACACACGAGCAATCCTCGAGACGATGGTGTTGTCAAAAAAGTCAAATTCTTTTCCTGCCTCGCTGAAGAAGAAGTAAATTTTGTCGTCATCGCCCACAGGGTTACCTGCTGGCTGACTCTCCTCGATGTATGCCGAACCCACAAAGACTGGATCTGCCAAAATGAAAAACACAAGGTATATATTGAGTTAAAATCATCCTTTTTGTGTAATAAAGTCAGGTAGTTGCATCATACGATCCTGCAAGAACAAAGTATTATTATCTGTATAATTGTACTCAGATGTCACATTAGAAGTGCTCAGCATGGATTACCAAGAGATCAAAAGACAACAGAGGTCTTAATTGTGTGCAAAGTTGTGTGGCAGTCGCTGGCTCAGACTGTTAATGTGTGTGTGTGTGTGTGTGTGTGTGTGTGTGTGTGTGTGTGTGTGTGTGTGTGTGTGTGTGTGTGTGTGGGAGGGTGGGGGGGCTGATAAGACCGGGCTCCTGCAATCTACAAGCCCTCGACTTTACTCATGCTCTACATGCATTAGTGACTGTGCCTCACTAATGATCACTACTCTTCAAGGCCTATCTGCTGTGGTCAGTTCATAAATGATGATGTGTAGAAAGAATGAAGAGAAAAAAAAAAAAAAAAACAGCTCATCATCGAATGGGAGTTTACCTTGCAGCCACTTTAAGGAGTTTTCCGTCTTCAGTGCAGTTCCCTGACCCAAACTTTTATAAATGACCGGCTCATTTCCTTGGAAGTTACTGACAGTACCAGTATACAACTCACCATCTGGAAGAAAGAGAAAAAGACAACGGTTGGAGTCAACAGCAATTATGAAAACACCAATATGAAGCCGGTGATAAAGGGAACGGTTAGAACCAATACGAGCGTCTGAGTGATTACTCCTGCCTCATATCCATCCAACATCCAGCTCAATTATTCACTGATTGCTTGTTAAAGAAGTTGAACACAAACAGCGTATTTGTTAAAGCAGTTATTTATTAGAGTCTGACTCAGACAGACAGCATTAGTAGGCACATCAGGATTCTTTACCAAAGTAAATAGAGTTAATATTAAAGAAAAGCCTTCGGAGATTAAATAATTAAACCCATTTATAACCAGAATTTATACACCTCGACATACCGACAATGATGGCAGTGGATTTGTACTCTGGATTGAAAGGGCAGCGACTGCGGCCATCTTCCATCACGACCTCGCCCATCTCATCCCTCTCCAGCATGAACGTGGTCGTGTTCTGGGGGGCAAACAGAAAATGTCCGTCAGGCGCTGTTTAATCATAATTTCACTCCCAAGTTAAAAAGAGCCTAGCAACCCGCAGCTCATTCTCAACACTAAAATGTGCATAAGTTTGGTCATAACTGACTGCAGCTCCAGCCGATTAACTAACCAAAGAGTTTTGTACCCAGTATGATCCTCGTGTTATAAATGTTCACCAATGTGTGCTAATCTCTTGCTCAAAATAGTCCCTGAAATGCAGCATTTACTGCTTTTTAAGTAACATCTGCTAAATGCCACAGTAACCAGATGTTACTGCCTTTTTCTAAAGATGTAATACATATGTGACCTATTTTTCTTTTTTTAAGATTTATATCATAAGACAGAACAGAGAATTAAAGGCAGCATACAGTGAACGTGTCAGCACTAGTGGCTTTGGTCTTTTAGTGGGATTATCTGATCATACATAGGACAGGATTTGTGCAGTTTAAGTACTTTTCAAAAGCCAGATATGAAAGAGGAAAAAAGGCATCAAATTGTCACATTTACAGAAGAGGAATTGATGGGATACTTGAGAGAGACAGTTAACTTCATTCAAACGGAAAATATTATGAATAAAATAAAAATAAAAGTGCATTCCACTTAAGCGCACGTATTTGAATGCTGCAAGGGATAAATAACTGATAAATCACAACCCTGGCACTTCGTTCTGGGCCATGCGACATCACAGATTCACATCAGAGTATTATTACCCAGCTTAAGCGTGCTTTTGTGTTGAGTCTCTCAGGTATTTAGGCCAAAGTATATCATACATTTCATGAAATCATGAGGAAATTGTGCTACCTTTCTTAAAAACAGACATCAAATGACCACCTTAATTTTCCATGTTTTGATAAAAATCAACCAATTTAGATATCCAAACTTCTTCAGTTTAGTAAACTATAAAACTATAAAAACTTTCATGGACGAGATGATAATAAAAAGGGGTCATGAACAATATGCAGACTGTGAAACAACATTTGTGCAGAGGAATATGTTCCTCAAGTTTCTGTTCACATGCCTACAATTTCTGGAATAAAAATCAGTCAACAGATCCCAGGAGTGGACTTTGGGCTGCGATGGTATTTGGCTGTAAGCAGTGGGAAAAGTTTTCCTTGTTTCTGGTACTTGGCTACATCAGTGGCTCTTGTAGTTTGATTCTGAACCACACAACAACAAGAGCAACACATTTGAATATAATTAAAATAAAGTGAAAATTTCTGTCACATATGAAAGTTATTGAAGTAGGCCTGAAAACCAATGTGGAGGCTTTCACCTGTCGTATTATAGTTTGCATCCACATGAAAATCTTACTTGGTTTGGTAATTTGGGCCTGTGCAGGTTAGGGTTTTGTGCTGACAGGCACATGAAGAATATATACATTAGACCGTTTGCAGTAGGAGCAATAACCTGTTGTTATGGTTCATAATCAAATCAGAGGCGACAGAATGAAGTGTTTCCACTGCTTGGAAAATCTAATTCTTCTTCATTATGGGAAGTTGTTTTACACAGATCTTGTTGTAGTTTCATTCCCGTCTGTCATTTTCAATGTTTATTGTGTTGTCGAAGTCATTAATACTGTGCCTTATTACACTGTTTTCAAGACTTGTTATAAGAACAAATGTTTATCAATGTTCATTTGCATCTCTGAGAGCCCGGCTGCTTGGAAACACACATGTACACACACATTTGAGGGTTGTGTCAACATGACGCTTGCTCGCGCAGACCAACAGGGCTCAGGCTTGCTTGGAATCCCAGCTAAGAGCCAAAAGTCCAGCCAAGTCATCTTAAATCTGAGCTATTCTATGTTTCTTTTCTTTCCCCTCTGACGTCAAAGGGGCGAGTTTAATGCCCCTACTTAAAACGCTGAGCAGTCTCTTTGCTCCCTATCAGTGAAATCAATGTTCTGTGGTGGTTACCACCACTCCAGATGTTCTCACTGGCAAGATAAACAGATCTATTGCTTCCCATTTTCTGGAAACTACACAGCTTCTGTACCCCCCCCCTGTCATCTTGTCTGGCTAAAGAGTTTCAGCAGGATTTGGCAACGCGTAGATAACAGATCCAATACAGACAGAGGGAATACGGGAAGCTGATTTGCAAAAAAAAGGTTCAAACTTGCCCTACTAGGAGAAAAGGAAGGAAATAAAAATCAAGATTTCTTCTTAACAGAGGGAGAAAAATCATTGCTTGTGTGTGGAAAAACTGAGATGTCATTACTTACTATGTAAGCACAAACAGGACTGAAGGCATATGTGCCACACACATAGAGATGAGTGCTATTGAGCCGCAGGAGAATTTTGATGTAGTTGAAGCAATCAGTCTGGAAGCGAACAAACGAAGAGAGTCAGACAATAATTTTCACATGAAATTCTAAACCGACTTTTCTTGAACGATCCTTAAGCCCTTGGTCTGAAATAATTGTAAAGAAATCCCTGCGAACATGCAAATATATCAACGTTTAACAGAAACCGTTCTAAATGTATTCCCCGTCTGCTCAAACACTGCTGGGAAAACCTCCCAGCATCACTCGGCAGTTGCCTGGAGAGCTTTTTGTAATACACAGACCAGAGTTGTACACGGCAACACATGGATTACCAAGGCTTGTCGCCCAGGGATACAACAGCTGGCATGACAACAAGGTAACTGACAGACTGAAGAAGAAAAGAGCAATTCCACAGAGAGCCTGCACACTTGATGCATCTATTTGCAACTGGTGGAAAGGTTTGTCAACACACACTTCTCCGCCAGTTTTACTGGTGAACATGTGAAACGAATTAAAGATTGTAACAAATGCCATGTACAGAAAAGAAATTATTTTTGGAACTATAAAAACACTAAAATAAAAACCATCCCTCACCTCCAAGTTCTTCCCTTTGAAACTGCACTCTTCTCTTTTTCCAGCAGGAGTGCCCCACGTCAGCTGAAGATGCGAGAAGAAAAAAACAAAACTGAATAAGTCCTATAAAATACAGGCCATGTGGATTCTGAGCCTCACCCCGAATTATCTGCTAGCTACATATTACACATTTCTGATGAGCTATATGTTCTTGCGCCACCAGTTTGAGTTTGGCAATCTGGCCGGCATTTTGTCAGAACTAACATTCTTCTGCAGTTTGGCCTTGCTGATGTCCGAGAGGCTGAGGGCGAACAGAGCCTCTCTGGCTCCGACGTACAGCATGTCGTCCTCCTGGCTGAGCAGCAGAGAGGTGTAATTGAAGACACTGTCCACTGAGAATCTCTTGGCTGATCTCTCCTTTGCATCTGGACGGAGTAGAAAAGAACATATACAAAGCACAGAGCAGATTATCATCACATAGCAGGACAGAACAGAACAGAACATCTCCTGACAGTCAGGGTACAACAAGTCTCTGATGTGCTCTGGTTTGTCTCTCTGTGAAAGGGGAAAAAGAACTTAAGATTTCTTTCCACAGATGTACACGTTTGTTATTGCATAGTCACTCACACCTGTTTCTCCCCCAAAACTTCAGTCGCCACCGAAATGTTCATAAAATGGGCAAAGAGAATGATGGAATTCTTGTTTACCCATTTTCATTACTTCTAGAATATCTGGAAATCTCTTACATGCTTCAAACCCTTTTTTTTAAAAAACTAAATGAAACTGTTTATTTTTGAAAGTCTTTTGATTTACTTGTCCTCAGGACAGAGAGACCGCAGAGCCTCACTAATAAATCACTGCAAATGTCTCTTCAAGGGCCACTTTCTTCTTTTTTTTGCTTGTACCTCTGTCTACTCTAGTCTGAATTTCTACAAAGGACCATTGTCCTAGAAGCAGAGTTTCTACAAAACTGTAAAGCAAATATGACAATGTCGCTGTCAAATTTATAGGAAACGTGCACACAGAGTGAAAAACTAGCGTGCATATTGTCTCGAAGCAGTCTTGCATTAAGAAAGACCAAAGTGAGCAGACTCACAGTCGACTCAGAGAAATAAAAGAAATCTTGAGGAAGATGTGACAAGACCAGAGGCCTTGAGAATATTTGAGAAAAGTTTTTTTTTAATTTTTTTTTTTAAGTTGGTTACATTGTGACAACAATATGTTAGTGACTATTGACCATTTTTCCAATCCAGAAGTGGAAGCAGCTCATAAAAAGTCTCTTCTAATAAAGTGTAATTCCAAAGTGCGCATAAAACATGGACAGAAACACAACTACTGCCTCTTCCACTGATCACAGTGGCACTATCTCAAATGAATAGATGAAAAAAAAAAAAAAAACTGAAAATGAGACATTAAACAACCATAAAGATAATTTATGATGCCTGTGCATACAGTTTATAAATCCACCTGCATATAGTCTTGAATGCCGATCTACTCATAAATTTGTCTATGGCCATAAACGGCAGACATCCACAGTGTCGTATTTAAACAGTGGATGGGAAGGAAAATGTGATGAATAATGAGCACTGGCTTGTTACAACTACCACTTCACACCCAATCAAGTTCCTCCTAGTCTCCTGCAGTCACCATAATCGATCTCTGACGTACAGACATGAAGCGGATCTTTGCTGTCAACCAGCAAAAACTCTTGTCAGTGCGACTCCTGTTCTTTTACCATTTCAGCACGCACACGCACAAGACTGGGTACTGGATCTAAAGTAGGACTGGAATAGCCTTGGTTAAAAACAGATAAAAGAGATCCTCAGATTACAGACAAAATGCAGATGAAAGGACATCCAATTACTTCAAAGTCCAAGACAATGCATTGTGGTAAACGTTATTTACATCTGTTTAGGGAGCAAGTTAAACTCATCACGTTTGTTGAATTGTTGGAGTGGCAGCTACTGTAGCTCCAAGAGAACATGTCATATGTCTACACAAAGAAGAAGAAAAAAGAAAGACACGTCCACACTTGGCTCTGCTGGTCAGTGCTCTCTATGTCCATCTCAGTACTGGCAGCAGGTAAAAGGCACCTCTACTCAACACTAATTTAAATCTCTTTGATTCTGCTGCTACTCCAAATAGATCTGTTGAGCACTGGCCCATAAGTCTGATGAGTTGCAGCTCCCCACATCCTTTCATTCCTGCAGCTTCAAATAACTTCTGTGATGAAGTGCAGCTTCAATGTACACATCCATCCTTTTATATAGATCCTTTTAACAGCTCAGAATCATCCTTTATCCTGCTGTCACATTTCGAAAAGGACTGGATTGATTTTTCTTTTTTAAGCGGGTCCATGCAGAAAGCAAAAAAACAAACAAACCAAAAACAAACAAAAAAAAGACTATTAGACCTAATGTATGAGTCACTCATCAAAAACATTAATTTTAATAGTTGTGCCTGGTGAAAAGAAAAAAAAAAAATCAGCCATAAGATATTAAAATAAAAAAAGGAAAAATAGGCCCATCAGCCTTATGAATTCAGATTTGAAGATTTTATGTTTAATCCTGGAAAAAAGACTTGAACCTATACGGCCTAATCTAATAATGGCAGATCAAAATGGATTTATGACCGGATGGCATGGTTTTCATACAGTGAGAAGGGTCTTGAACATCTTACACAACCGGAGGGAGACATTGGACATGGCTTTCTTAGCATTATATGCTGAGAAAGCCTTTGATAGGGTGGAATGGACTTATTTATCTGAGGTTCTTAGACGATTTGGCCTGGGGAAAGGCTTTTGCAATTGGGTGAAACTACACAGAAATTATTACTAATAAAAACATTTTGAAACCAGAGGATGTAGACAAGGTTGCCCACTGCCCCCTTACTATTCTTAATTGGCAGTGAACCTTTCGCTATTGCTGTGAGAGGACACAGCAGAATCACAGGTATAGGCATCAGAGAATCGGATCACCGAATAGCTCTCTATACTGATGATGTCATTCTTTTCCTTAAAAAAAAAAAAAATCCATCACCTCTGAACCTAATTAAAGTATTTGGCAAATTGTCTGGCTATAAAATTAATAATTCCAAATCTTCCTTAACACCTCTCAACTCATGTTGGCCATTTTAGAATAGTGGATTCCTTCACATACCTAGGCATTCAAATTGTTCCTAAACTGGAAAACTTTTGTAAAAGCTAACTCTCTGCCCAATGTTGGCATCAATATCTAAATCAATTGAGGGATGGCCTGGTCTTTCTATCTCTCTGATTGGAAGAATTAATATTCTTAAAATCAACATTCTCCAGAAACTTTTATATTTATTTCAGAACATTTCCCTGCCGCCCCCTTCAGATTTTGAAAATGAATGAAATTTTTTTTCAATAACTTTATATGGAATAATAAAGACCCTAGGTTCTGTTTCTCTTTTGTATCTTCCCTACGATAGAGGAGGGTTACAATCAATGACTGAATATAATAATTGGACGAAACGTCCGGTCACATGACCCATTGGTTTCAACAGAGCCCATTTGAAACCCGAAATTTTCAGCCATGGGCATCGCCATCTTGCCTCTGCAGACCCCACCTAACCTTTTTTGGAACCGGTAGTTCCAAAAAAGGGAATGATGTGCTGCTCATCCACTGCAGGATGAATGACATGGGCCTCATTCCTTCAGTGAAGCTACTCAATATGATGGAGGATCTACATGGACTTCACACCAATCATCCAGCAATGAGTAGATGTTCTCAGCTCTGTTGCAAAGGTGCCAGAGGAGGGCTGGTGCCAATCCAGGGAAGATAGATGAGCCAAGAAGTTTGTAAATAGTGTCATCACTAATTTTATGAACACATTAAAGGGTGCTGTTATTGAGAACAGTCAAATTAGACATGGCAGTCTGGATCCGTTTTTGAAAGGTGGCGTTCATTTCATCTGTAGGGGAAATTACATTTCTTAACAGGTTTTCCTTCTAGCCTTAAAGACCACATTCAAATGTAGTGCACTGCTTATAGCCATGTTACTGCATTTAATTCTGGTCTTTATGAGCATTTTATTAGATCCAAAAATAGACCCAGCAGTCATGGCTAATTTTTTCTTCTTACATTTTAATATTTTACAAATAAAGCCACAACACTGTTGACAGAACTTCTCTTCATCATTCCCATCCCATTCTCCCTACCACTGACTGTAAATATTTTGTATATATTTTATATTTTTGAATATGTTGTATAGTTTTTTTCCCCCCAAAACATGTAAATATATTCACATTTGTATTTTTAATATTCATTTAAACAATTTTCTTTTTGTACATTAAAGGTACTTGTACTATATACACAACACTTTTGTCCTATCGTCACATTTAATTCCCTGTGACTAAAATGGAAAAAGTAACAATGTATGGATTAGAATTATTATTTTATTTCTGGTTGTGAAATAACGGCTTCCATCAACCTCTTCCAACTGATTGAAAATCACATGAATTCTCAGACATCTGCATGAGAGAAAGAAGACAGGTTCAAACATTTTACTCATTCCTTATGGACTGTCTTTGTTGAAAGGAAAACTTAAACATAATGCAAAATAAAGTCTAATATACATGGTACCAGCTTCACAGATTTACAGCAAAAAAACACAATTATTCATAGATTACAATAACTTGCTGAGGCATCTTTGTATTTGTTTCAGTCGTTTTTTTTCCCTGCAAATTATCTTCACACTGTACTGTGTATACTGAATAATTCTCTAGCAGATAATTCACTTATTTTGCTCATGCTACATTGGCATAGCATTTTCAACCCATATTTCTTCCAACTGTCCATCTTATCCTGTGATGCCTCTTTTACTGCTCGTCATCATCGCCATAACCTCACACAGTCACTAAAATATGATCAGTGGAGGAAATAACGCCTAACGTTGTCCAGGTGGTTTAATTCAAACAGGCCAACTGAAGCATAAAAGCATAGCTCGTGAAAACGTAAGGCTGTATTAATATTAATTTTACGGACTGCAGCGGTTGCCGGTGACATGCCGCTGAATCCGTGTCAATGACAGTGTTTACGCGCATTTTAAAAATGTCGGCAGCGCAAAATTATATATTTTAAATTGGTACTTTAACCATATTCCCATCCTAATACCAGCTACTTTGCCGACAATGTTTACGAAATTCAGATTAAATGCGCAACCTACGTGTGCACCAAACCGACGCACAGTAACTACAGAATCTCATAATTTAATATGTTCAAATCCATAATCAACTTTAATATCACACGTTGTTAAATGTAAATATCCATTTATAACCAAAAACCTCATAAGCATACCTGATATATTCAATGTTAAATCACGTCTTTTCCGAACACGGGCAGATTCGTCAAACTTAGCCGCTTAGCCTCAGAGCTCAGCCAGTTATGAGTCGTTAGCCACCGATGAAAGCCAACAAATTATATATTTCGGACTTTTACTATAATGTATGACGTTGTAATAATCACATTAATATTTTATTTCAGGATTAAGATAACTTAACTATATTAAGCCAACTTAGCAAGCCACTGGAGGAATCCGACATTTTGCGACTCATTTACTGCCATAAAACGAATTAAAACAAAACAAACAAAAAAAAAAAACTGAAACGCAATTCGAATTGCTTTAAAAATAAGGATTGTTCTGGTTTCGTACTTATTCACTTATCAAGTTCATCGAAATGACTAAATCAGGCTAGGGCTTTAAGAAGTTCAAACGATGATCAGAGGCTAGCCGCTGACGTACGTATCAATCAAAAGACCACGCCCCTAATTAAGTAAAACTTTGTTGCTTGATATAAATTTACCTGATTTACCTGATTCATCCCCCGTACAGTTATCATGGATGTACTATGCAGCCAAAGATGAAAAATTCGATTTTTGTACCAGGCTGTAAAGGGGTTTAATTCTGCTGCAAAGTTGGCACTTTTAACATGGGGGTTAATGGGAAATTGCTCTATTTTGGAGCCAGTGTCTAGTGGTCAGTGGAGGAACTGCAACAAAATGCATTTCTGCATAGGCTACAATACGGAAGTGGGATGGTTGCTGCTTGCAACAAACGGATCAAGGAGGCAGAGGAGAGGACTGAAAGCAGAATACAAGCTTCAGAGGAAGCTGTTAAAGCTTCAGATACAACTCAGTGACAAACTGATGAATCTGAATAGATGCTCCAGACTGGAACATATCCGAATCCATGGTCTGAAGGAAGGAGCTGAGGATAATTCACCATCAATGCTTTTGCTGAACAGCTGTTATAGCATAAGTTAGAGTTAGCTCGATAAGGTTCATTTTGTCTACTTAGTTCTAACTGTGGGAATATTTTCTTTTGATCAGACAATAAGTTATTTAACGCTTCTGAGGAAGACTGAAGTGACAGCCGAAACATGTAAAGGTAACGTTACATCCTTAAATCTGATCAAAAGAAAATATTTCCACAGTTAAGTTAGAGTTAACAGAATCAGTGGAAACGAGAGTTGAGAGGGAACACCGCACAATGGTGGGAAAAATACCTTCTGGCACTTCCCCGAGAGCCACTGTGGCAAAAATCTTGAGCTACAGGATCAAGGATGAAATACTGAAGTTGGCCTGGCATGGCAGGGTTTTCAACTGGACGGGAAGGCTGTCAACCGTGACTATGTACCGGAAATCTTGAAAAAAATAAAGGAGTACTCCGAGGCAAAAAAGGCGATAAAAGAAAAGAAAGTTCAATTCCAAACCCTGTTTCCTCCCAGCTGGCGCAGGGTCAACAAGAATAGGAATTCCAATTCTAGTACTTTTTAAGAAAAAGCTCCAAGCATTCAGGTGACAGGATCATTGACGATATTTGAGGACAAAGGGGGCTACCAACAGACACTATTCAACTACTACAGGGAGAGATTAATATACAGTTATAGTCCAATGTATGAATGCTGTCTAATTAGATCCTTAGGCTTAAACTGAGAATGATAATTGTAAATTGCAAATTACAAAAAAAGGATTAACCAGCAAAGGCTATGATGACTAATATAGGCCCTATCCCACTAACTTGGAGACGAGGCTTCACCTCAAAGTCCACACTCCACCTGGACTCACATAGGATCAAATCAAAGATCCTGTGAATGGAAGGTAACCTTTTGTGTGTTTGTTGTTTTCATGATGTCCAACCCCTGTTCACAGGCAGTTTTTATTGCAACTTTTAGTTATATGTGTAGAGGTGGTGCCTGGATTGTACCTATCAATGTTTTGACCTTTAAATTTAACAATGCAGACAATTAAGATTTGACTTACAATGTAAATGGGTTACTCAATCCATTCAGAAGAAGCAAGATATTATCTAAATTGAAAAGAGATAAAATAGGACTAGCATTTCTACAAGAAACTCATCTTTCGGAAAAGGAGCATGTCAAACTGACAGTAATGGGCTTTAAATACCAGTTTTCAGCATCTTATCCAGATGACCACAGGAGGAGAGTGTCTATACTAATCTCTAGCCAAATTGCATTTGAGCCTCTATTTGAGAAAAAGAACAAGCTGGAGAGATGTGTGTTATTAAGGGATAAACTAGGCGTATTGACAATTACATTTTTCAACATTTATCTACCTCCAAACTCGGAGTGTTTTTTTTAAAGGCACATCATTGATTTGATAATAGTTTTGTCAGACCGCAGTCCTTTATACTTAAATTTGAAACTTAAGTCAGAATGCAGACACAGTATGGAGCCTAAATATGTCCATCCTAAGTCATATGAAGGAATAAATTAAATCCAATATCAAGGAATACATACAGCAGAACAACAACGGTGAAGCTGACACTAATTCTTTGGGATGCATATAAGGCGGTCCTTAGAGGTAAATTAACTGGCTATAGTTTGAACCTTAAAAACAAATAAGGAAAAAGAATGAAATTAATGAGATCTATACAAAGGAAATCCAAAGAAGCTTATATTCACAAAGCAGACTTATTACGATCCATTTTAGATTGGTCATATAGTGCCTGCCAGCCACTATACCAAATCACAAAAAACAATCTCAAAATTGTATCAAGGTTTACAACAAACCAAGGGCAACTCAATGCATGTAAAAAGGAAAATGGGGAAAAAAATTGACAACCATTTCAGAACACAATTGAGAAAGTTGCCGTGAAACACAATGGAAAACCTCTAATTCATGTTTATGGAAAGAGTTTTGCTGGACAAACCTTATTGAATTCTTCATTACCCCTAACTCAAGGGAAGCATCACAGCAGTCCATCATCTTGTTGGAGACAATGTGGGGGACTGGGAGCAAACTATGGTCACATATTTTGGTCTTGCCCCCTAGTAATTCCATTCTGGAAAGAAGGCTTAAGGGTTTTAGAAGCGGTGTTTCAGATGATCATCCTATTTAAACTGGAGACTCTATACCTGGGTGGATTACCAAAAGACAATGCAACACGCAATGAAAAATACTTGTTTCAGATTCTTAGTGCAGCTGCCAGGAATTACCAGAAAAATGGCTTAAGTCACCAACACGTACAAAAAATGAGTGGTTTAAAATGATTCATGCCATCTTCAAAATGGAGAGGATTAAATTTAGTATTATAGTGCAACAGCATGTATTTCATGAATGCTGGCAAAGATAGACTGAGTCCATAACACCCTTCAGAGTAGATTTTACTTGAAAGGTCTTTGAGTCTCGTTCTCTAGTTGGCTGACAGCCACGTAACTTTGTTTTACTGAAAGCATTCCCCACTGTTCTACTTTGTTGTTATTTTTCTTTTGTATTTTTTTCCGTTACACTTGTGTTTGTGTATAAGCATATGAAAAATAAATAAAGTATAATAAAGAATTAAAAAAATAAAAGATCTGAAGTTAGAAATTAAAAAGTCAAGACATAATGCAAACCTTTGAGAAATTAATTTAATTTGCATTAACACAGGTAAAATGGTCCAACAATTTAGAGTGATGTGGACACATATGGCCAGGATAGAACCCAGAGGGTTAAACAGCATTTTAAGATGTAAACTTGAATAAAAAGTATGGACACATTCAGATAAGATTTAGGTAGAGACCATATTTGGAAGGGGCTAACGTACCTGCTTACCAGGCTTAGTGCCACGACTACTTCCTGAAATTCTAGATTTCTAATCTGATATTGGCTTACTAACATGAAGCTTATACACACACATATACATATATGTATATAT
>JBAMYA010000018.1:14612029-14628107 GCA_037176975.1 Arrhamphus sclerolepis | reverse complement strand
CCTTGGAGGGGGGGAGGAGGGGGGGTGGGGGAAAAAAAAAAGACCCCCCCCACAAAAAAAAAAAAAAACAAAAAAAAAAAAAAAGGACCATAAGGCATAGGTATAATATCAATAAGACCTGTTAATGGGTTCTCTGTATCCTGCAAACACCATACTTGCCACAGAAAATGGATCTTTCTGAATGAGCTACAGATACTTTAGTGTCTGAGATGATCTTTTATATATCTCGATTTGCTCCCCTTTTTTTTTCACTATATTTATATCTGCATCCTTGAAAATAAAGACTTGAACACCTCAGAACATTGTCATCAGCACTGGAACACAGAAGCAACTGACTGCTGACAGTCAGTTGCTTCTTTTACTTTTGTGCTTGAAAAAAAAAAAGTGTGTTATGTATAATAAGTCTGCTCATGTGTTTATTTTCATAAAACTACAAAGCATAATTCTGATGGCGTATAAATGACAAATAGGTCAAAGGCAACATGCACCATTTTCTGGTTACCATAAAATGTTCTGCATCCTGCCATGATGTATATTCCCTGATTCTGGGCCCTTCAGCTTCAGACACTCTCTAAACAGAACAGTTTATGATTCAGTTTAGGTGCTTCGAAAAGATTGTTTCTACTCCCCTTTAGACGGGAGTGTGGAGTATCTTCATGCACAAAGGTGTTCCTTGGCATCTCAGGTATCCCTATCAGCAAAGACCTCCTCCTCTTTCACCACCATGTATGCAATGATCCCTGTTGCCTTGGCAACCTTATGGCCAGTCAGGCCTCTCTCTTTCCCTCTCTCTCTCCCTCCCTCTCTCTCTCTCTCTCTCTGTGGATACACAGCAACTTCTGTTCTTGCCCTCAAGCAGCTGAAGGAGTATTCACTTAGGTGGTGCAGAGGAAAAGGTACTTGCATGTCCCTTTTCTTCTCTCCCCAATGATTCACTTGCATGAGCACATGAAGGAAAATAGCTCCACACAGACCAAGATCAAGTCTTTTTAAAATTTAATTCCATTTGGTGCTCAAATGTATGCCCTGCATACATTTGAAAACCTGCATATATAAAGCAGGCTCTGTGATGATGCAGCAACAAGTTTAAATAAAAACAAACAAAAAATCAATTATTTCAGACAAAAAAAGAAGAGATGGACAAGGAAACAGCAATGTCTTCTCCTATCAAGCTATCAGATGCAAGTAAACTCCAATAAACTCCAATAAACTGTCAGAGCAGAGGTCTTCTGGTGCTTTCATTCATTGCATTTTGCCGTCACTCAGTTATACAGTAAATGTTCCAATGTGAAATAATTCAAAATTGAATAGTAATTGTTATTCCTAAAGTTATAGCTGTCGTTCCATGTTAAATATGTGTTAAATTCTCCTGCTTTACACGGGTGAAACCTGCCACAGCTGAGTATAGTAAATGGTAAGTTATAAAATCTAAGAGAAGATAACCAAAACAGCTTCAGTGTAAATTGAATAAATATCATTCCTCCCTCATTAATCTGACCTGTATATCATTTTAGTTCATTTCTGCCTGTAGTTTCAGTCTTCAATACGTACATGTCGTATTTCAAAGCAAGCTCAATGAGGCAAAAAAAATCAATGTACATGAATATTATAGTAAGGGAACAGTGTCTTCTGCACTTTCTGTGATGTTGAAGGACCAATGCTGCTGCTGAGATGTGTGAAAATCCAGATGTTCAGACTTCTTCCTGTGTTTAAAGAAACTGTGCTGAATGTGTTTTTTTATTTTAATTAAATCTTTAAGCCCTCCATTTCTTTGGTGTCTGAATAGTGTCAGAATGTGAAGAAAAGCCTGAACCTTTCTTAAGTGTGAGAGCTGGCAACCCCTCTCAAGGTCAAGCATGGTTTCATTTTCACATGATTTTTATTTAATCATTTCCCATGCCTCATGGGCTCTATGTGCAATTCAACCCTTGTGTTTTGAGCCTGTGCAAGCATGATACTGTGTTTGCCAGTTACATGCAAGACAGAGGTATATTTCAAAATCCTTGTAGCAGAGTTTTCTCTGTTCCACACTGGCATGACAATTTATGCGAGCAAGTGTGCTTTAGTAGTGTAAAACATATGATTGGATCGGGGGGCGCTGAATGTATTTTCTGCTTGCTGAAGCTTACTAAACAGTCTTACTACATTTACACTTCCAGCCACACTGTTGATTGATTTTTTTTTTCCTGCATTGTCGGTATAATGCTGAATCCTGTAAGCCTTCAGAGAAATGAATCCTGTGTGCATGCATGAATCGTCATGGCATCCTATTGGACCAATTAAGTTTACCCAGACCTCCACCAGGACAAAGCTCTGAACAGTCCTGAGGGACCAAAAACCGAACCAAAACAAGTACGCAAACAAATAGCCATGACATTATTACATTATGATGATAAAGTCCAACTACCTTTAGTTTTTGGCTCCTGTTTGGTTCTCATTCATTTTAAAAAGAAAAAAAGGAAAGAACTAGCCTTTAAAATGTATTTAAGCATCGTTTCAAGCCTTTGTGATGCTTAAGTATAACCAAGGAGTATGAATGGTTGGCATGGTGACATGGATGTCATTTACCTTGAGGATCACATCTGTAAGTGTCCCCAAAAGCAAATTACACATCAAATTAAAAGTGCACACCCATGTGTGTCCATTTGTTAATGTGAAAACATGCCATGTAGATTTGTGTAATCTTGAAAGTGATGTAAATGTTACCTGGTCCAACCTAGAGAGATTTTCACTGCAGACTGTTACAACAATGATTGTCGTGATTCAGAAATACAGCCAGTATTCAGAACTCATTTGGAGTTGTAATCAGTGAAACTGGTTTGTGCGTCTTTTCAAAGGAGTGTGGGAAATACCAAGACAGCCCATGTGGTGAATATATTTCTTCCACCAAAGTGAAGAGCACAAAATGCCAGCACTGATTGCTTTGTCTGCCAGTGTGCTCTTGGAAACAACACAGGTCTCCTCAGCGATGAAGGACACAAAGACGATCGTAATTGTCACACTGCTGGATTAGTACAGAGATGTGAACCTGATAACTTGAGGGCAGCTGGTGTTTCTATTCTCATGTCCAATTCCACCTTAACATCAGCTCTAAACAATGTGAACAGAACAAGGGGCCTTTTCTCATGTTCGGTTTCCAGGAATTTAATGAAGTGTCAAGAGAATGGTTATCACTTAGTCTCTTCGGCTGTGGCTCATCAGCTTTAATTGCCTGGTTTCATCTGAAAGGAGCTTTTACTTATTGTGTATATGTTTGTTCTTCCTGTGGCAGAACAAATCGTTCCATTCTTAACCAAAACTCCCTGGCTATGGGTCTCTGAGAGCTGAGAGAGGCAGGTAGCCTTCAGCTCTTCTTCTATTTCCAACCTTTAGAGGAAGAAAAAGTTGCAGCAGGGTTTATCATGGTCTGTTGCTGGTAGATTCAGACTTATCCAGAGCACAAGTAATCAAATACTGTCTACAACTGGTTGGAATTCATTGGTTTTCAAAACTTCTCTCTTTTTTCTCATGACTTAGAGTGTGCAAGAAAACAAAAGCGACAGAACGGAAGAAAGACAGACACAGGATGTCTCTGCTTTGATGCAGCAGCGAATGAGGACACAAATATGGAGCATTCTTGGAAACATCTCTCACTGTGACCCCGAGAGGGGACAGATGGACAGATCTCCAGGAACAGCTTGTTTTGTAAACACTGGCAATGAAGGCACAAATCAGCCATAACAAGGTAATTATTCCATCACGAGTCCAAACAGTGACTGAAGTAAAAGCTTTAGGAGAACAAGATAAACTGCCCCCTCCTGACTTCTTTAATCTGCTCCCATCAGTTTGATAGATAACAACCATGAACTCAGACGCTTTGTTGAAAAAACTCATATGGACTTAAGATGGCTGTGTTTGATCCTCACATTGTTACAATTTATTAACTGTTCTATCTATAAAGGTATAGGGAATAAAATCTATTGCTTTCAATTCTTTAAAAAGAAGCCAAAGTCAAGACTAGAGATCATAAAGATACAGAGAACATGTCCCTTAAACAAAGTGAAGATGGCTCCCACTTTTATTTTGACTTAGTCCTACGTGCACCTTTCTGCAGCAGCAAATGCAAGAGGAAGATGTATTATACAGGATGGATGTATTAATCTGCTGCTGCACATGGCAACAAAAGCATCCCTTCTTTCGATTTGAACAACATCTATTTGCCTTCATTTTGAGAAATTATATGTTTTTTCTCCCCTAACATAAATCAGCCATTTCTAAAATAACTTTTCCATATTTTAGCAAACATGTATTCAGTAAGATGCAATGAGATCTCAGGGTGACAGCAGTCAGTCTGTATCTGGTGCTGCCTATTTATACTTCCTTTTTTTTTCATATGGTAAACAAAATGCAAAAAAGCTTTATTTTAACTTTAACTCAGTTGGCAAGAAAATCAGCAACAACATCTCTTGGTCACCTTGATAAAAGGTCAGCAAAGTGGTTAGTCAATCATCCTTTAAAACTGACAACAAGTCAGCCATACAATCACTGTCTGACTTTACAGCAGCCAGCCAGCCAATTAATCAGCTTGGCAGCCAGCCATCCACAAGACTGATGGCAGAGTAGGAACATAAGGGAAATGGGAAAAAGCTGATGAAAGCATTTCTTTCAATGACAGCTAATATTGGCTCAGACGAGACACAGCTCAGAACTGCAGAGAGAGACTGTTTGCAAATGAGGGATTGACCGAATGAAATAGTTGATAAAATTGTTATTTAGTATAGATTTACGTTTTGGTAAAAAAAAAAAAATTGGCTTAAGAACCCTAAATCCCCCATCGTATTTTCTTTACCAGTCTCCTGCTTATGTCGTAAAAACCAAGCAAGATCATACACGAACCGCATTGTTCCCCCTCTCTGATTGGCTTACCACAAATGTGGACTTATTTAATGTTAAGACAAAAATAAGACTTGTCAAGCCATGGTAGATGTTTTCTACACCATTTTAAAAGGGAATTATTGTCATAAGCAACATGACAACAAGTGGAGCTTGAGGCGGATGACCCTGATGCTTCTCAATTGTGCTCTGTGCATGAGCTAATTCAGAAATGAATACACACACACATTGTCCCGTTGGAGCCACACACACCAACGAGAGGAAGCGGAAGCTCTTTGAGAAGCGGCGGGGGATTACAAGTGGATAGGTTCCCCATGATGTCACCCATCTGATCGTTGTCACGACGATGAGGTCAGCTGCTTTTTAACTACAGTAAATGGGAACAGATTATGGTTACTGTAGCTGTTTTAAGCTTTATCAAACAATATTTTCAAACAATCTTTTGATTTCAAATAATGGAAAGAGCATTTGTACGAAAAAATCGTGAGCCAAGACTTGAGTAGACTTTGAGTGATGCAAAACAACAAGGAAACTAAAAACTTTTCCATTTGATAGTTTCTGCATTTTTATTAATAAGCTATTACCTTTTGGAGGCCTTAAACATGCTTTCTTCTGGGTGGTGTGAGTCTAGTTTTGCAGCAAGGCTTTTTTTTTCTATTTATAATATAGCAACATCACAGCATTAAAGTAATTAAAATGCTATTTCAAACCAACCAATTTGTTATAATTACAGCTCATGATGTTTTTCCTCTTCAAAGACATAGCACAAGTTTTGGCTGAAAAACATATTACTCAACTGGTTTGTTAGAGCCAGCAACATGACTTTCTCAACTATGCTTTTAAACCCACCAATAAATTACGTGACATAAATGAATCTCCAGTTTGGGGTCCATTACATTATTTATTCAGCAGAGTATTACACTTTATTTGATTCTCTGTTCTTATTTGAATTAGAAACAACATTCCAGCAGAGTTGTGGTTCAGTTTGATCTATCTTGGCAAATTACTCTGGTTATGCCCCCCCTCCGAACAGTCAGAATATGTGCAAGGGGAAATAATTAAAATTAAAGATGTTTTTGGTGAGATCTGAATGTTTTGGGAAATGCATCCACTCTCATGATTACAATTGAAAAAGAAGAAAGTTTGTTGCAAAATGTAAGGCACATTAGAATCATCTGTTTCTCACAACAACCTGGATGATAATGAAGGTTTTGTATACTTCAGGTCTCTGGAGGCAAAGAAAATTATACAGTTTTGCAATCTTCTTTCCAGAAACAACATTGTCAGTATGCAGATAATTTAATATTAAAAGTGGTTATGTGAAAGGGCCCTCTCTCATTATCAGTGACTGGATCCTTCAGAAGGAAGATGGTGATGGGTTCATGCTGTCACTGACTGAATGGGAAACCTGCTCAGCATAATATAATCAAAAGAATCAAAGAAACACCTCCGTACATTTATAAGTCATCAACACACAGTTGAATTGTCAGAATCAGCGATGCCTATGGAAGGGTTAACATGTATGTTTGCAAATCACTGTTATTGCTGAATGAATTAAACAGGTTTGGGACCAAAGCTGTTGTCCAGTCAACTGTTTTATACAAAGCTTTTTTTTTCTTTTCTTTGTACACAGAATCCCAAATGTATTAGATATCTTTTCTCTGATTTAGTGAAAGTAAAAGTCAAAATCCGAGTCATTTCTCATCAATGTTCAGCATTTGAAGATTTAAACTTCAATATTACTTTAGACTTCTGTCATAGACAGACAACACTTATCGATGATAAAATAGAACAGGATATATGTTCTCTCTCTTTTCTTTTTTACCCACCATGTTCAACTTGAGAGATCTTTCATTTTAATTTAACTTTAAAGGGCCACGACTTACACTAAGTTGCCACTGGGCCTCCATAAAGTTTAAAAGTTCAAACCAGCCAACAAAAAAAGATGGAAGCTATCTGGCAAGGACACTTCTGACGTCTTTCTGTAAAACATCGGCACTCTGAGGTGAAAGGCTGGGCGGGAATTTAAACAGCAATTTTAAATGACATGTGTTGAAAGTATGTGAAAGAGTGGTGTATTTATTTATTTTGTGGTTTATTGTATCTGGCTCTGACAACTGAGCGCAGCTGTCAGAGCACATTTCCTCCCAGCTGGACTAAGGGGATCGTCTCGTTTTTCTAAGAGGCAATTGATTCAGGATCAGCCGTTTGGAACAGTAATACAACAGACACACATTGTTGATGTTTCCTTGTCAACTTCCAGTCAATGGGCTCTCCTCTGACTGATTGATTCATATTTACATGAAGGCTTCATTCTTTCATAATTATCTTCACTTTTGAGTCTTTGAAGCGCAGTTTTGATCAACACAGAACAGGAGTGCTCTGCTGGAGGAGTTGAAGTAAACAGAATGATTACCGGTGTTCTGTTTCATATCTCCTGTTGTAGAGACATGAATCACTGCACACATCAGATGTGTCACATCCAGGCATGAGTTTCATGCTTTTGAAACAGTGCATTTATTTGCAGTAAATCCCTATGTTTGGCCCAGTGTTCTCATAGGCCGAAGTTGACGCAACAAACTGTCATATTTTTCTGAGCTAACACTCCTGTGGAAAAGTTTGGCAATTTCAGCTGTAATATTCAACTATTCCACCCCAGTCACATCATGCTAAATGTTAAATGGAGACAGATATGTTGGAGAAGTCTGCAGACAGACACACTGAAAGCTTTTATTGAAACAGTTATTGTTCTTTGCGATTCACACAAAGGCTACGAAATATCTGTTATCAGTAGCACATTTGCGGTGTTTAAATATCCCATCCAAAAGCTGCCTTCCTGCACGCACAACTCTGTGTAAGGATTTGGGCTTAAAACAGTCTGCAAGCATAATCTCTGCCCTAAACCAAAAGTCAAGGCCAAACAAAAAGAAAGATACTGTTTTTAAGCCAGTGCTGAGGGTGTATGACCTGCTCATTTACATGAGTATGTTCCTGCAGGCGCTGGGGAGAGGAGTGTTCGCATAAAGCTTAGAGGTCTGTTGCCAAGGAAGATAAATATATTTATGCAGACTTCCATCACCTTTGGCTTCAAGAAAATGCTGATCTATGGGTGGGGAGATGCAGTTTTGCTAGTTTGTGGGGCTGCATAATTGTGCCCGCTGAGGCCGCTCCCACATAGTCAATAGACAAAACGAGGCAAGAACAGATGCAGCCTCTACAACACAATGGGCCCTGACAACATGGAATTACAGCCTCTACAGCGAAAAAGTGGCTTTTTATTTCTGTTCTCTTGGGAATGGCAATAAATGGCGAGGCACATTGAATAAAAGAACAGATTTTATAGACAAAAATTGCAAAAAGGAGAAATAGCGTAGCATCTGGACTGATCTGTCGCCCACAAATCTGTGACGAAAAAGAAACAAATAAGCAGAGGTGGAAACTCTGCAGGGAGAACAATACTGGATGTGAGATGAATCATGTTGAGACAGAGGTGTGTGATACATCAGTCTGTGGAGTTTCCAAAAACCACATCACTCCTGAGGAGCTCATGTTATACGGCGCAGAGCTGTGTGTTCCTGCATCGGGCCTGGTGCCGAGTTCACCGAGCAGCTGTGAGGCAGGCTGCAGGTGAAAGATGAGTCAAGTCCTGTGGGGAGACATCAATCATTGATGGACTGACACATATGAGAAAAAAGACAGAGAGAGACCGAAGGAGAGCCGGTACAGCAGACAACGAATGAACCCTCACACTGTTGAGTCCCGATCTTTCTAAAAAAAAAAATGGGGGAGTCATCGGTGTCCGGCCCAGCCAGGCCCATCCCTGCACATATGAATCCAATCAGTCAGGAGGAAACAGGGATATGATGCAATAGAATGACAAGAGCTTAGACAGAAAACACATCGTTCATTGTCCAGAAACAGTCATCATATCCTGTGCTTGAGCGTCATTCCATACATTGATTTCTTTTCATCACCAGCACTTTCCATTTGTGCATTTTATTTTGTTTCTTGAGTTTTACCAGGATCTAATTGAACAGTTGAGGCCTAGTGCTAGAGCAGATGGCCCATGTACAGAGGCTCAGTCCTCCTGCAGTGGTTGTGAGTTTGACTCCCAGCTTGCAACCCTTTGCTGTGTGTCCTCCCCGTTCCCTCTCTTTGCCCCTGACTGCAAATAAAGGCCACTAGAGGCAACAAAAACAACAACAAAAAACAAAAAAAAAAAACAAGAAGAAAAGAGAATTAAACAGTTTTTGTGTTCATTTAAATTTTAAATCAGATATTGTATATTATGGAATAGTTGGAGCACATAAACAGTTTCATATTTCCTAGAATAGAATAGAACAAGAAATACAAACGACTCTGTGATGCTGCCTGCTATCATTTGGAGGACAGTTTGAATTGTTATTCTTAAAGGCAGGAATTAAATGAACATTTAGTGAGTTTGTGTAAAAGACTGAAGACTAAACAACCAAAAAGATGGAAGTAAAGGGGACCCTCCAAATTAATTTGTCCTGTAATTTTGAGACTGAAAGTTCAATCACATTTATTCATGAGTCATTTGATGGTAATGGAAATTTCTTGATTAATTTGACTTTGAAATTAGATCACAAATTATCAATAGGTGTTGTCATTGTAGATGAAGCTTTGAAAAGCCTTTGATTTATATGTCTGGCACAGTTAGAAACCTTTTATGTGACACCAAGAACATTTCATACAGTTTTTGAAGTTTACTAGGCAAATTTAAATGCAAAATTAGAGGAAAAAGACTTTTGAAACTGACAAACTGGCTTCTGAAATTTTCCATAAGAATAAACAAGATCATATATCTCAAGATCCAGTCAACCAAAACTGATACTGAAACTATCTTTGACCTCACAAATTCTGACATTGAGGACTCATCCCACATCTTAGCAAACAGATCGTATTAAAATGACTCAATGTACCTTTGAGAGAAGAGAGGAGTAATAATCCTTCGCTGCCTGCAATAAAGTCAGGCAGTTGCAACCAACAAGGCTACTGGGTATTTTTTGAGTCTCCTTAACGATAAAGTATAATCGGTCTTTAAGTGCTAAAGTGACTCAGTGGTAACAGGATGTGGAGAAGCATCATCCTCTCTTTTTGATCCACTATATAACATATAACCTTTGACTGCTGCACATTAACTGGTGCATAAAGGCATGTTTGAAACTATGACACAGCATTGTGCCGCAGAGATAAATGAGTCAGCGGTCAGTGTCACACATTAGCGACTTGTAATGGATGAGGTCTTTTGATGCTGTGAAGTGATTAAACTTCCTTTCATGTTCACTTTTAAGTGTTATCTCTGAAACTTTGGAAGAAGCTAAAGAAAGAAGTCAATGATTGCTAGAGAAAAGAGATTTAAAAAAGTATGGATCTACAGAAGAAGTTGGCAAGAGAAATTTATTTGCAAGCATGAATAGAGAAATCGCACTGGATAAATGTTTTATTGGCAGTAAAATACATTTGTGATTAAAATGTGAATTTTTAACATTTTGCTTCCTGTAAGGTTTTAGACTATGTTAACTCTCAAATGGGTGCAAACACAATCATGCGTTAGTTTATTCATATCCTTTTTCGCTATTACAAAGATTCAAGGTGTCTTTATTATCCATGAAGGGCAATTTGCTTTACAGCCAGCAGTACACAAATACATCAGCAAAGAAATGTAAAAATAATAAATACAAGAAACTGTTGCAGTGGATTATTCAGCACGCTGATGACAACAGAAACAACAGTGGAAGAAATGATGTTTTGCAGCTTTCTGTTCATCATTTAGGTAGATTATGTGTGACTTTGTGTAAATGTGACTGAGCGCTGAGCTGTTTTCTCCTTTTCTGCTCTGTCTCACTAACAGACTCTCAATTCTTTGTGAACTGTGGATGTTTTATTGCATTTTGGTATAGCTGCTTTACACATTTGAGTTGAGACCACTGCTGAACCTAGAATGACGGTGAGTGATTTGTGGGCTCAGACTATATTTGAATGTGTGTGCTCTGGAGAAAAAAAAAAAAAGTCAACATTGTTTTGTGTAATTAAATAAAAGTGCAGTTTTGCCAGAGAAAGACTCGTATTCTGACATATGATACTACTCTGAAGCCTCTGAAGTGTATGAACTGCATGCAGCCCTGAGGTGTGGCCACTGATCAAACCCTCAAGTTAACTTCCTTGAAGCTTTTGCACATCAAACTGAGGCAACACCTGTTCTTGCCTCTCACCCCAGGCAACAACATGATCTCGTTTTTCAAAGCAGGAGGGACAAACCCGAGCAGGTACACCTCTTACATCACAGCTTTGTTCTGGACACCAAAACATCTCAGTCTGAACAGGATCACTTTCTCATGCATGAGCTAGCCTCAGCTTTCAGGGAGATCTTACATCTAAGTATTCAGATGGATCAGAGACAATCAATCCTCTGTATCCCTTTTCTTATCTCTGCTCGAGCTTACCACAGCTGCTGCTAACATCTGAATCTTTGACCGCACTGAAGTTACAATGCGGGGGAAACGCAGGTGCGAAGAACGTGGACTGCATTACATAAATAAGTCACAGAGCCTTTATAAACTGAATTCTGTTAAGAGACACTGTGGACATCTCAATAGTGTCATTTTAAGTTGCTGCTTTTATTTGAAAATTCGCCATCAGCTCATCTCTCTCTCACACGCAAACAGCCTTTAATGTTCAATTAGTAGATAAAGATGTAAAGAGTCAAGTAAAGCTCATGAGTAGAAAGATTTTGAACTGAAACATGTTCACCTCAAGAAAGTAAAGCCCTCTTGTTTTCTGCCGTGGTCCCAATTAATCAAATCAATGCCCATCACTATTTAAAAAGTGTTACAGTTGTTTGATATAACTTTTTCTTCTTCTTTTTTAAATGGGAGTCTTTTATGCTGGAAATGTGCGCGTGTGACAGAGAAACGATTAAGTACACCCGATTTACTGTCCTGCTGTTCTGTGGATTGCAATTAAGTGTATTAATTGAGACGAAATGGATTAATTCCTTTTGTGTTTTAGGCCTGAGGGAGTGAGGACAATTTGACAAGCTTCAGTGACAGGAATTAAACTGGTTCATAGAAGATTTGGCAGAAATAATGTTGTTGTTTTTTTTCCACATAAAACAATCAACTTGATCTAAAATTCATCTTATTTGGCTGCGGTTCTGAGAAAGTGTTCACACCAGAAATTCAGGCTGCTTATGTTTCATGTACCGCTTGTTGAAAAGCAGCAACTCAGTCTCTTCAGATTATATTTAAGCTATGTGGAGTCGCTGAGATGTGTGTCATATCAAAAATCTCACCATCTGTGTGTGACTACATACTTGGTGCATGTTAATGTTCAATGCACTTGTTTAACACTGTTACCTTGGGCTCTTGTAAAGAAGAAGAAATCTAGATGTTATTAGTCTACCGTAAATACATATCAAATGATCATCTGAGCTCACTGAATATGAAAACTCCCCTGGAAAAACAACAGACTGTTTTTTGTTTGTTTGTTTTTTTAGCTTTGCAATTAATCTGTTTTTAATATCTTCAGGTAGCACTCATATGATTTGGGTGTGATAAATCAGGGAGGGATATGTAGAGCAAAATAAAAGAGCAAAAGAGCAAAAAAAAGCAAGCAAATGTGTGAAACTACATCATCATTTCTAAATGTCCTGCAACCAGTACTGCAACAGGTCCACATTTGAAAGCTTTCATTAGCCAAATTTGCCAAACTAATATAGAAAATATAACCTTTTTTTAAAAAAAAAGTTACATGATGTAAAGGGAAAACACACTGTGGATGTTGTAAGGACCACAGGACACATAACTCAAACTCCCTGGTGTTGCTTTAAACACCAAATTGTTATAGAATAAATATACATGACGTTCGTGGTTAGGCTTAGGTTTGACTTGTAAAACATATTCGTGGTTAGTGCTTATGCTAGTGCTTATACATGTCTTAATATTTATGGATAAACGTGTACTGATTTCATGTGAATGCTACGCCACGCAAAACAACAGCTGACAGATATTTTCCTGTCACATAATGTCTTCCCACAGATTGTGAGACTAACACCTTCTGGGCAGCCATTCTCTGGTGAGACTCGAACGCAACCGGGCAATGTACAGTATTTATTGTAAAAGTTTTCAGTTTGAACTTTTCTTTGTAGTTTCACAGGCTTAAACACGTGGCGGATCATCTGATTGGCTTTTTTTTTTCTTTCGAGAATAATGTAACCAACCAATCTCTTGGCACACTCAAGAAAAGAAATCAAGAGCATTTAATAATACATCATCAGATTAAATTATATCCATCCATCCATGTATTACCTATACCCATTACTTCCAGTGCAGGGTCACAAGGGTCTGCTGGAGCCTATGCCAGCTCTCTTCAGGTGAAAGGCAGGGTACATGAGGATGTAAATGTAAAGCTTATGTAGATGTAAAGCACTTTGAATTACCTTGTGTATGAATTGTGCTCTGGAAATAAACTTGCCTTGCCTTGCCTTACACCCTGGACAGGTCTTTTACACAAATCTTTCAAGGCCATGGACATCAGGATATCTTAGGTGATTAGTTACAGATGAAGATGCCTCTTTTGTAGCAGAACAGCCCCTGTCTGCATGGTCACATGTTTCTAACAACTGTACAGAGCTGAACAAGCCTAACTGGAGTCATCTGTCCTTAAAGAGGCACAAAGTCAGGCCTTGGTGGGCCGGGGAGGAGAAGCAGGGTTGGGGAGTTTGGGGGGTCAGAATGTCACGCAGAATGAGGATGCCCCAGTCTTGATTACTGGTCACTCATGGGTGGGTGGGTGGGGATACCGTGGCTATATTAAACCTGGTGGCATTCTTCAGACACTTTGACCCCTTGGTGGCACTCTTACTGCTGTCATGCCACACATGCTTCTCCTACCACTGTGTGTAATGTCAACCATGTTTTTTGGTCCAAAACTGATGGACAAATAGGAATCTGTGCAGTCTGCTATGTCTTTAACTTTTGCAGCTCTGACTCAGTTGTACACTAACTTTCAAATTCTTCACAACACAGGATGTATTTTTTTCCCCTTCCTCCTTTTTTTTTATGTAAAAGTGTCTTACGCAATAAGCTTGTGGACTCTCAGTGGGTTTGAATTTGAACATGTGAACTTCAGTTGCCCCAACACGCCCTACGTGTACATCTCTGAAAAGCACTAAAAGCTTGGAGAGAGCTGTCAGAGGAGGAATGAGGTAATACAGTTACACCCTAATGAAAACACACTGTCAAGTGAATGGCGGAAAAAAGAGTACTACACTGCGTAGAGTGCACAGCAAACACATGTCAGCATGAAGTTAAAATTCACCAGTGTTACAAATCAATGATAATGGGATCTCATCTGGACGAAAATTTGTGAAATTAAACATTTGTGACATAATAAATGTGATACAAGTCAGTGCAGAGCTGACTGCACTTACAAGAATAATTTATTTTAGAATGATTAAAGTCTCTTTCATTTTAAGAATAAAGGTTAACTAAACACTGACATCATTATGCTAATAAGTTTGCAATTATAACACCAACCTGGGGCATTTAAGCAAGTATAATGACTAGAATTCTTTTTTCTTATTTCTTTGCAGCATCGGTAACTTGTTATACAACTCTTGCTGATGACATCATCATAATAACTGAGTCTATGTGCAGATGTACGAGAAAATTGCACTTGATCAGAGAACACGTCTCTGCCAGCTGAGGCCAATTCTCTCCCTGATGTACTGTATTTTCCTTTTAAGAGATTGTCTGTTTCACATTAATCATTGTGAAACTCCTCTCTCTTTCTGGAAAACAAGCGCAATCATGACCTAGCTTACTGTTCTCGCGTTTGTCTAGATATACAGGGCAGGGTGAACATTTAGCATTCGGTGTTGCGTGTTATTGATGATTTTACTTTGACAGCTGTGTGTATGTGTGTGTGTTTCCATGTTTGTGTATGTGTGAGAGACAATGAGAAAGAGGGAGAGGGAGAGAGAAACAGCATGCAGTGGACCATCTTAAGTGATGAAGCAGATGGTAATCACAGTGTAGACAGGCAGGACATGAAGGTGGGCGAAGAGGAGATGGGCCTTGATATTAAATAACCACCCACAGCAACATTTCAAAGCCTTTTTAAAAAACAGGACACACATTTCTGCGATGTAAAATGCAGGCAGGCAGAGCATCACCTTAGCTTATCATGATTTACCAACAGTATGAAGCCTGAATATCAATACGTTGGAAAAATGAAGCAGGCTATATCATTTTACATAAAAGATGACAGAAGGGCATATGCAGTGGCAAAAGCTGTGAGAGACCCTGAGATGACCAGTCTTTGACAGGGATGATGTACAGTTTAAACCAGCAAGCTTTACAAACACATCCACATCCCCTGTTATTCACTACAGACAGAAAAACACGCAAACTTCCCCTCTGATGAAGTGTGCAGTATTCTTATGCTTGGATCTTCTACATTGCAATCAATAAAAGCTCATCTTTGCTCTGCTGACACAGTTCTAACCAAAGTTTTGAGACCACTGGCCCGCAAACATTTAAATTACAGAGCAGCTGTATTGATGGGCCTCTGAAAACTCAAGGGCACTGGAGCATTTTTTTATGCAAAACAGGAAACTCTATCAATATTACTGGATAATCACAGGCTGCAGGTGTCTGACACCGCAGCCTCCTGGGTGGACCGATTTCACAGAATAACTGGAAAATATGCGCACAGAGTAGAGCCTCTGTTGGTTTATGATTGCCAGAAACAAAAGAAATCTGATCAGCTGTCCTCTCTGTCTTTGATGTACTGTATGCCTTAAAGCTTAACACGCTATGTCTACTTCTTGATCCTCTCTGACAGTCTACGAGATGGATACTGATGTTGTTTTGTTGCACATTAACAACCCTGATTTAATTAAGGAATCTTAATGATTTGAGATATGAACCACTTGGACACTTTTATAATCAGTCACAAGAATTCACTGGAGTGATTGTGCCCTCTAGTGTCAAACGTGTCCAGTTCTCCTATAACACAAATGTCTGGAATTCTATGTTAGAGACTTGTTTCATAAGCTTTTGTTCCCCCTTTTTTTTAATGTATGTGAATAATAAACAACATGACAGACAGATTTTGATTGGAAAATTAGTTGTTGCGGTGCTTTTGTCAGTCTTGTGCATTCTTGGATAATGCCCAATGT
>JBAMYA010000018.1:14571269-14597385 GCA_037176975.1 Arrhamphus sclerolepis | reverse complement strand
AAGGAAAGGGGAGAGGGGGGGTCATGTTGGTTGGTTTGTTGAACTTTTCCCCCCTTTTTGTTTCCAACTAGGTTTTGTTGGGGGCCTTTTTTTTTTTTTTTTTTTTTTTTTTTTTTAAATGTTCTCTGACCAGCATGCATTCCACCAACCAGATATGCGCTGTCTGGTTATTTGCTGGACGAAAAGTTCAACAGAGTGAAAACCCAGGTCGAGCAAGCCATTGACAAAGCAGACTGCATGCCGTCATCTCTGATGGGTGGTCACATGGAATTATAAACTACATTGTTGCCATACCTCAACCTGTATTCTACAAGAGCACAGACAAAAAGGACAACCGACACACAGGCTCCTACATTGCTGACCTTGGACCAGAGAAGGTTTTTGTACTTGTTACTAACAATGCCGCAAATATGAAGGTGGTCTGGACACACATGGAGGAGACCTACCCCTATAATGTCCGTTGACTATGCTGCCCACACTCTTTATGATCTCTTTAAGGATATCATGGCACTGAAGACAGTAGACACAGACGATCCTTCCACCTGGTGGAAGGGACTTTGTGGACCTGAGGCCCGTTGATTGTTCAATGAAAGAATTAAGCAATCGTTCTACTTACAAATCAAATCTTTTTATTTACATCCTTTTGAAATAGTATCTACTTAAGTCAACACAAAGTGTTTATGTTGGTATGTAAATCAGTTTCTTTAAATTTCCAGTTGATTCTCATTAATTCCCATAAATTCCCTTAATTCCCGTGGAAAGCTTCCAACTTAGAATACTTCCGAAATTCCAAGGCTAAAGTTTCCATGGAAAGTTTCTGGAAAATTTCCAGGAATATTCTGCCCTTTTACAACCCTAACACCAATTGTGGGTAAATTGTGTGATTATCTGTATTGAATATATTGTGCATGTTAACAGAACATACTGTCAACACTCATGGAATAGAAAGATGGCTGCTTCTCCTGTTGCTTCTTTCTACTATATCGTTCTGATTATATCCTAATTAAAAGCCAGCAATGAGTAGACCCATAACTGTCATTTTGTACTTACTATATTCTGCGTTGGCCTTTAATACTGAGATCTCTGCAAGCCTCTGTTCCTTTGGCTGACTAGCACTTTGGAGCAGAATGCAGAGCAGTGGCCTAGTTCATGCCCTCTTCAGTGTAATTTTAGCTGTGTGTCGGAGTGTGCATGTATGGTGGGTATGTCTCCGTTTGCCACTCTCTTTTCCCTTCTGTACCTTAATACTGTCCCTGCATCTGTTTGCCTTTGAGTGATGGGAGTTGAGTTATGACACTGCATTGCTCAGGTCAGAATTGCTGATCCATTTCCCCCAGTTGTTTTATAGTTGTTGTTGTACAGTCATGTGAAAAAAGAAAGTACATTCTCTTTCAACTCTCAGGACAATTTGGTGTCAGTAACGTCAGGACTGCCGGAGAACATCTGGCTTGTCCTTATGGTGCGTAACCCATCAAACTGAATTATTATTTCTAAGCATTGGGCTTAAATTTCCAATCAGAACATAAATTGACAAATCAGTGCATATGATTTAATGTAAGCCACAGTGAACAAGCAGTGTGTGAAAAATGAAATACTCCCAATGATCCAGTAGTTTGTGTAACCACCTTTTAGCAGTAATAACCTGAATGGTGTCTCTCACATTGTTGTGGAGGAATTTTGGTCCAATGTGCTTTACAACATTGCTTATGTTCATTGTGTTTTACGGTCACTGGTTTATGCACAGATCTTTTAAGGTCCTGCTATAGCATTTGAGTCACGTTGAAGTCTGAACTTTAACTTGACCATTGAAACACATGACTTTTTTCTAAAGATATTTGGAACCAATGTTTTCACTGTCATCGTAGGTAGTTATTCAGGAGTGTCTTTGACTCAGAGTGGTTGCGGAGATGTTAGAAGATTTTCAGCCTTTCATCATATGCAAAGAGTTAATCTTTCTCATTCTTCTTTCAACATTCACAAATAGACCCATTTTCCCTCCTTGGATTATGTATTATCTACAGTTGGTGAGCAGTGGTTAATTTCTGTGGCCAGTGAATAATTCAGTTCAGTTTCGGGACAAAAAACTTTTTTTTTCTGCCATTCCTTGGGGCACTGTTGTGTAGTAGATCCTTTCATGGTGCAAGATGAGAGAAGAGAGAGTTTGCCTTTAAGGACTTTTACTTTTTAAATTCCTGTATTGCATCCTCACCAGTACTTGGGAACGGGGGCAGAAAGATCCTGACCACCATACAGTTCACACATTGAAGGAGATCTGTAGTAGAGATATTGATTGAGGGCGAGAAATGACTGTGAAGGAAGGGTGGGGAAAACCCTGGCCCAGAACAGAGAAGAAGAAAGGTATGAAAAAAGAGGGAAAGGCATGGGGAGAAAAAGTGGGTATCCATGGAAACGTGGAGAAAAAGTGATGGGAGAGAGGGAGAGGAAGGAATGATGTAGTTTGAAACTGTAACAGCCACAAGGCACTTGAAGAAAATGGGCCCTCAGCAGCATTTAACAAAGCAGCTCTGCTCTAAAATGTGTCATTTCTCATAATTCACTGAATGTTTTCTTGTAGTATTCCAAGTTAACTTGTAACATTCTTAACCTCATTGTCATCATGACTGACGTCAGATTTAATGAGACATTTATTGATAATCTTGTTCTTATGAAATAAAATCACAGTTACCTGCCTTGTTGTTTGTATCTAAAAGGACTCAGTAGGGTGGTCTGCAAAGTTTTTTGTTTTAACAGACAAAAAAGATGAGGTTTTCAGAAACCACTAATATAACGTGTTTGGATATCTGGGATGTTGATCCCAATGTGCTGCACTTCATAGATATACCATAAGGGTGCTTCAGGCGTTGTAAGGTGATTTTTATTTTATTTTATTTTTCAGAAAGAAGTTTTTGTTTTTTGTTTTCCTTTTTTGGGGAAAAAGAGCTTTAGGAGTCACTGAACTGCAAGTTAATAAAGTTTGATCCTTATTGCATTGAGTTTACTTCTCATAACAGATGCAATTTGGGTAAGAATAAAAAAAAACACAACAAATTTGTCATGACTTTGCTGGAGGAACAAGAGGCATGCTTACAAGACATTTTCTTTATGTTGGCTGAGAACAGATTGCAGTCTGTTAATTATGATTAGAGAATATACGATGGACGTGTTCATATGTAACAAGGGCAAGCACATATGCTTTAAAGTGGAGAAAATGGAAGATTTCAACAAAATTTGAAATTGGGCAATTTCACTAATTAAATTTAGGCAACAAATGAATGTGGTCTAAATATAAAACTTGAAATTAATTTCACTTGAGTTGCATTTGTTTAAGATGACTGAGGATGTTGAGTTGAAGGGACTAAGTGGGATCTGTCCAAAAAAAACACAAATATGACCTGTATTTAAAGTACGATCCCCTTTTTAAAAAAAAATCTGATAGTGTTGAAGATTAAAAAAAAAAATTAATAGTACCGATGAGAAACAGCTTAACTCTCGTTCTCAGGTTATGTGCTGCTAAGCAGTAATGGGTAAGGTACTGGTATCTCTTGTCTTTCAAACCTAACCCTGTGGAATAAGTTTTCATTTTAAGTGGCATAAGATCAGGAAATTGCAAGTAAAAGATAAATCAATACAGAAAACCAGGGATAATCTGTTATTTGAAAAGAAGTTTCCATAGTGGAGCAGGTTAGAGGTTAGGGGTTGCTTCTTTTTGGTTTTGTCTTGCAGTTTACTTTGGTCTCTTCACTGATGCTAAGCAGGATGGTTTTAAACAGATCTGCAGGTCTGTGACTCATGTCAGTTTGTGAAGGGTCCTGTTATAATACTTCCATATGTTCTTTTGTTTCCAAACAACTAAAACTTAATTTTGTCAAGTTAGGCATCTTTTTTTTAGTTTTTTTTTTTTTTAAAGGTTTATGTTAACTACAAAAACATTATGTAAGAGTCTCTGTCCTTTGAAATAAGCAAAACGACTGTCTTAATATGCTGATATTAGCTGGAGAATAATCTTTCGAATCAAAGTGAGCCAGTGACTGTTGTGTGTGCATCCATCGGCCTGACCATACTGTCGCTATGCCAAAGTTTGAGGAAATACTGGCAAAAAATGGAGTTGAATGGAGCTGCAACAATGAAGAGAGAAAACACATATTTGAAAGTAAAGTGACTGAAGCGTTCGCTAAACCTGTGGACAAAGTCACACCATGTTGGCACCACTGAGCTCAACTGAAGTGCGACATTGATGAATGTCAGTGGAAGGGAGATATCAGATGTGTATGCTGGATTGATGCTTTTTGAAACTTCAAAACCAGAAATTTGAAAACCTTTATAACTACAGAAGAAATATAATATTGAAAGAGTGTAATATTTTTGTGCGGCTCTAATCAAAATTTAAATGTCTATGTCTATTCAGTCACCTGGTCTCTTTTACTATCTCAGGGTGGGTGTCAAGCAATGATTTCTTTCTGTTCAGGAGTTTGTTTAGTCTTATTAAGTTAAAAATACACTTTTTTTTTAATTTAAAATAAAATAGAATTCATCACAACATCACAGCTGTGGAGATAATACCAGATTGTGCTAGCAGGTGACTTTGGCTGCGACCAAGTATAGCATTGTGCTTGTCATGTTTCATACTGTTCGAAGTATCAAATACCATCACAACATATTCCTTAAGAAGTGAATAGTAGTTTATGAATACTGGCAGCTCAACATTGAGGGACCTCTTCATCTTACCATCAAGTCCAGTGGGAAAACACATGTTTAACCGCAGGCCATCTCCAGTGAGAGTTCTTTGGGAATGAAGCAAGTAATTGTTAAGATGGGTACATGAAAGTGGGGAGAGAAAGAGTGTTCAATGCAACATTATGTCTTTCATTTTAAAACAACAAAAGAATTTTGTTTGCTATTTGTGAATATTCATAAACAAAAAAAAAGGAAGGATAATTTTAACTACAAACATTTAAAGTCCTAACTTAATGACTCAGACATAAGAAATGTTAAGTGATTGTTGTCTTTGAATGTTACCTTGTTTAAATCTGGCCCTTCAAGACAAGCCCATGTTGGCATATGGCATTTGGCTATCATGGGGTTTGGTTTGATTTGAATAACTTGGGGTTAAGTCCTGTTCATGTTTCCACCCCTCTCTTGGGGTCTGCAGACAGAAAGCTCTTGACTTTGAGAACTCCTGCAGCACACCAGTAGTCTACATCAGTGGTTACACAGAGACAGCTAATAGATGAGCTGTTGAGGGCCTTAGCACCTAGAGAGAGAAAAAAAGAAAAGCCCAGAAAATTTTAGAGATGAACAGGTAATTATTATTTATGCTGGGAAGTGTTGAAAAAGAGAAGGCTCGTGAACGCCATTCTTTTCTTGTTTAGCTGCAGCCATGTTTGTCAAACCACAGAACAGACCGAGATGGGTTTTGTGCTCCTTCTTTCCTTCCTCACTCCGTTTTCTACCTCATTCTGTTTTTCTCTCTAGCTCTTTTCCCCTCCCCCTCTTTTTGTTCCTCCTCTTTCACTCTTTCATTCTCCCTCCCTCCATGTCTCTGCTTTTTTTTCATCTTCCTCTTCCATCATGTTTTGCCCCTCACTCTCCCCCTTCCTTTTTTCCTCTCTCCTTCTTGTCCTATCCCTCACATTTCACATTACCTCTCCTTCCCCCCTCTCTTTCTCACATTGCTTCGTCTCACCTCTCTTTTTTCCCTTTTTTCCTTGTCTCACTCTCTTTTTCTCTTGCTCACTCTACATCCACCCCTCCCCCACTGCTGCCTTTCATTTTCTCTCCTTTTCTCTCTCACTCCTCCATTTCGCTCACTCTCTCCCCCTCCCATCCAGCTCTCTTTATCTCCTCCCCTCCCTCCCCCTTCAATCCCTCTCTCATTCCATGCAGTCATCTGTTTTCTCCCTCTCTCTCTTTCTCTCTGGTCCCTATGTTATGCCCCCATTTTCTCTTCTGCCATTTCCCTCTTTCTCTCTTTCGTCCATGTTCTCTCTATCACGTTGTTTACCACACTTCTCCCCGATAATTATGACACAAACTTTATTAAAGAATTATTTTCTAAAAACTGTGGTAAGGTGGGAAACAGTTTCCAGAATAAGAGCTAATTTCAACATAAAATGCACTTATTTAACCCGTCAATCTGTTGTGCTATTGAATAAAATAAATGTCCATTTTCTCCAATGTGCCCCAAAGCTGGTGCTTTATCTCAGCATGGAGGTTTCGTTGTTTCCATCTATTCAACAAGTGGCCAATTTGCCAGGCTTTAAAACAATCACAAACGGCAGCGATCATCCAAACATGAATTTCAGAGCTTTTACACACCAAACCAATGTGAAGAGGAAGAAGATTAAATATGAGGTCTCTTGCTCCATCTCCATCTCTTGCTACATCACAAGCATCTGAGAGAAAATGTAGCACTTGGACACCACAAAGACAATATCCAACTCTACCAGCTATAAGTTAGGCTTGCACAAGATGACATAACTTTACACACTGTTACTGTAGCCTATATATCACATTACTCAATAAGGTAAAATATGAATAAAGCTGTATCTGAATAAGGTCAGCTTATTATTGGTTCAGTCAACTAGTAATTGGTATGTGTGAGATTAATTTTTTCTAGTTCTAGACACATTTACAAATGTTCCTGATGTTCACGACAGCTGATTTTTGGCTTGGATGGTAGGACCCTCAGTTGGATGAACCAATTACCTGCGTCACCTCTAATGTTTATGGTCATTTAATGAGCTGCTTGCTAAATATGCAATCATTCATTGATGGTTAGCCCTGGTTTTACAGCATGTGAAATGCAAGGGCATTAGCTAAGTATGGTGTTAGCTGTTGTTCAACATTTTACTGTTGCAGTGTGTGTGATCAACTGACTGTCATAGTGTCGCGATATGAAGCCATGGGCTGTATATTGTATAAAAGTTAAAGAGTTAACTCAGTTAGGGTTATAGGAGCTATAAACTCCAAAACATCTCTGACTGGTTATTAACATTTGTCCACAACTTATTACAGATCCTGTCAGACATGTAGCGGCAACTGACTATCCTGGTTTCTGTTTGTCCTTTTCTGTTTTGCAGAGTACATTGACTCAGTCTGACCTGGAAATATATAACACATCACTTGACACATATTAGCTCTTTTGCATTAAAGCAAACATGTTAGACTAACAGTTTTATTTTCATTTTTAGAAATATTTGCTTACCGTTTATGAAGTATCCTTCAGTGCCAGCAATCTTGCTATCGGCAAAAAAAACTAGTAACAAGTAACTTCATGCTCTTGTCCTGTTGGGACAACTACACTTACAGAACTATGTGCTATGCATGATGAACATTGGAAATAGCTCAGAGAGTGGACATTAAGGGAGAAGTGACTAAGATGCCCAAGAAATAAACGTAAGTGAGACTCACTCGGACTGAGGAAGAAACCAGGGGAATTTGACAGATCATAATGATAAATAACATTGTCCAAGCTTTCTTCCTCCATGATTTCAGTTTCAGCTAAATTATTGAAAGAAACCTGCTTAAAAACTGCAGCTGCTGCTCTATGATAGTGTTTTTAACTGCTCCCATGCACTATTTTTTTGTTTCAAGCATTGTACTTCTTCCCTTGATGTGAATTTCTGTTGACTCAGCCACTGTTTCTTCTCAAAACAAGCATCCATATTGTTGTTTACGCTGGTATCTCCTAATCCATGTCTGTGACAGAGATGTAGACACATCTATAAATGATACACTTAATATCTCTGGTTACAAATCTTTGGGCTGCATGAAAAGAACCAGGTTGCTCATTATGAAACACTAGTGTCACATTTAATTGCATCATACTAATAAACAGCAATACCTATCTGAAAGAAGCTTATGTGACATATGAGCAACTGGATATGTCTTTTCCATGTTCTAAACAACCTGTTTGCTTTTCCAAAGAGCCATCACAGAGCCATGTCTTTATTTCATGGTAAACATCTGTTCCAGCTCTCATTGTATGTTCCTTGAACTTCCTGCTACTCTGAATTTCTGTGCAGAAGAACAGTAGAGGGAGACAGATGATCCTCTGATCACAGTGTTTATTGCTCTGTATTTTGACGGCTTGACGTTATACCCTTCAACTTGATCTGTTGATATTCAAGACAGTCTGGGTTTTTAAACTGTTTTGGCAAAGCATGCAGGGTTTCTGATTATTTCAAGTCAGGGTCTCAAAATACTAATGAAACTCTTGCAAACAGTGATTGTGATTGGTACTCTCATCAGGATACAAGAGAGCACAGACAAATTCCAACAGCCAATTTTACTTAACAGCATGGAAAATTGAAGGAAAAATGACCTCACTGGAATACACAGTTATCTCTGCCCTGTTTTTGTTTTTGTTTTGTTTTTTTGTTTTTTTTTACCTGGATGCATGCAGGTTATGTTTGGAATCATCTAGGTCATTCTGCAGTTTACTCCGGACATTAGAATGCATCTTGAGAAGCCACATTTAGTCGGATTTAACCTTCTGCTGCAAGTCGTCTTTGTATTTAAGACCGTAACTGATGCTAAACAAACATTCATGTTGGTTCATTTCAGCCAAGAAAGCATTTTAAGCGGGCTGTTGAAGTTCAATCGTTTGGAGTATTTTATTTATTTATTTTTAGGATGCGTATCCATGTCTGTTTGGAAGGCTCCTTTTGTGCAGCTGTACTGTGAATGAGGCTGCTCAGTTTGTCCACATTTTGTTTTCAGTAAATCTTTTCTTTATTCTTGCCAGCCAACTTCAGACAATGTTTTTTTTAATGCTTTAAATACCTGGGTTTTGAAAAGGAAACGAGAGAGTCAACATTCTTCTGCTTGAAACATGAGTCAGACAACTTGTCATGCTATGCAACAACACTGGAAGTCGTCTATTCAGTTTTCTGTTTATGGAATCCAGCGATTTAAAGCCAAAGTTCATCATTTGAATTAAAACCTGGATCATTTTGATCAATAAATAAAAGTGAGTTATGCAAAAGAAACTAAGACCAAAGTGCTGCATTGTCTGCCTTGTTCTTTTTAAACAATCCATTTTTCTTCTTCAGTCAGGTGTTCTCTAGTGCTTAAACATCCACTGGTCATAGCCGATGTATGCCACACACAAAACAAACAAAAAAATAAATCAGAATTTGGACACTTGAACTCTGCAGTGTAAATTTGTCTTTGGTAATTCAACAGTACATTTCTGCTAAAGACATGAGACTCTTCCTGTTTTTAGAGATTAAAAATTATTATCAGGTCTGTTACACTTTTCTTTTCCTAATTTGCAAAAATTCTATATGTTCAGTTTCAACATTTTGAACATTTACATGATCCAATGTCACTGATGCGGAGTTTGAGCTGTGAATTTTGTTTTCTTTTCTCTTTTCTGAATCAAATAGATGTGTGTGAGAATATACATGTGACACGTTGCACATTGATATTTAACTTGCCAGCTCTTCAGTGCAAAGTTCCTATAATGTCCCCCTTTCAGGACAGAGTTGCTAATTGTCAAAATATCTGTGCTTGTAGCACTTGCTGTTTCATTTCTTTAGCTGCCTGCATAAAACTCTCCACACTTTTGTTAATAATGGAAGGTACGGTACATCCAAGTGCATATAGTATGGCTATCATCTTCAGTGTCGCCCACTGCAGCTAGAACACTGATTCCACATCACACTTTCTATATCATGATTTACCCTCCTTCATGTTCTACCCATATGGCGCTCAGGTTTCCAGGGGGGAGAATGCATCCTCAACACATGTCTTGTTGTCTTGTCCACATAAACCAGTTTGTGCAGAAAAGAGACAGTGCTCCCTGGACCCAAACAAATACATAATTACGCTAATAGTTAATTAAATCCAAAGATTATTGTCCGTGTATGTGTGTGTGTGTGTGTGTGTGTGTGTGTGTGTGTGTCATACAACATTATACTTCAAGGCAATGGCGGTTTTGTCCATTAGTGACATTTTGGTTTCATCATTTGCAGGATATGCATGAACTTTGCAGACATGAACTTGAGGCCAGCATCTCGCAGCTCCATGGCAGCATCACTAATTTGCACCAGTTGTGAGATGACTTGACAACAGATGAAAGTTCTTTACAATTAAACCTCAATGTATACTAATGTTTCAACAGGCAACTTAATATGTATATGTGTGTGTGTGATTTGTAATGTAATAGAATAAAAATAGCTTTGTTCATTCCTTTGCCTCTCATTTAGTCTTTTTCCTCCCTTCATCCATCATCCAATTCTTCTTCTTTTACCGCATTCTGCTCCCATCCCCCTCTGTCTCTTTCTCTCATTCTGTCTCTCCCCTCCCTTCTTTCTTTTGAGTATTCTTTCCATCCAGTCTGTCCTCCCTTCACTCTTTCTCTCTTCTATTTGCTCATCTTCTTGTCAGTCACTTTCCATCTCTTTGTTTCTCTTTCTCTTTTTCTCCTCTTCCTCCTCTCCTCTTATACACTTGGATATGACTGTGTGCTTGAAACAATCTTGTTACACTTTTCCATATTCATAAACCCTGCTAGATAAATGAGATAGAGATGCAGAGAGAAAGAGATGCACAGATAAAACAGAAAGACTGTAGTAGACGAAGGAAGCGAGATAGACGGGGATAGGCAGAAACAAAGACCAAGAATGACAGACAGAGACGGAGGAGAGGGTGAGTGAGGCGGGAGGCTGCCTAGTAGATCCATAAATTCACATTGACAGGATGTTGATTTTATTTTTATTGTTGTCTGTATGTGTGTGTTGTTACTTTAAGGCGACATGATGTCGTTCATGACTAGAAAATCAAGACGCCTTTTGCATCACTGATCACTGTGAGCTGAAGAGCAGTGTTTTTAAACCTGACGGCCATATGTTCATATTGGTTGAAGAACACTTTGTTTGTGTATGCTGCGTGTTTGTGTTCTGGTGTGATCAGAGACACTACCAAAACTGTGCTGAGGAAGGAGGAGAATGAGGGTATTGCTGGCCCCGCCCCTCCCCATCCCTCACATATAAGTAGGTGGGGAAGGTAGCCTATTCTCATTCAACACTTGTACTGAAGAATGAGATCCTTAAAGCACCTGAAACCTCACAGCAGGAGGAGTGTGGTGAGTTTGTGGCATGTTAAGCTAGTTTATTGAGGTGGTGGCAGCGTGAGTTTGATTCCAGTGATTCTGAAAGGTGGGGAGAGGTCTGTCTCTGAAGATGCTTTAATCCTTTTAGATTTTCTTTTATTGTAAAGTTGCCATTTGTTTTTGTTTATTTTTGGTCCTCATCAGGAATTGTCTGGCATTCAGTCAACATTACATTTTCGAGCTCTTTTGAACTCTTCCAGATTGCTTTCTTTTTCTTCCTCTTGACTGTTTCACCTGAAATTCTTCATTTAGTCTGGCTTTCATTTTGGCATTTTCTTTCTCCCTCTGTCTCCAGGTTACTCGCTGCCTCTCCCTCCCCTCCTTCACTCTGTCTCTACATATCTTTCTTTCTCTTTCTTCCTCTTGCTCTCTTTTGCCCGCTGCCTCACACTCACCCTGTCACTCTTCCACTCAGCCCTCCCTTCCTCCCTCTTCAGTGTCCTTCTGTCTCTCAACTCTCCTCCTTCTCTGCTGCCCACCTCCTTTTCTCCTTATCTCTCCTTCACTCTCTACCTTTCATTTTCTTTTTTCCTCCCCCCTCCCACCCTTCACTAGACTGTCTGCTCTCAACTCTCCCTCCCTTGCTGCTTCTATTCCTCTCCTTCTGTTTCCTTTGCTATCTTCTGTTTTTGTCTACTCCTCTATTTTTCCAAGTATTTTTTTCTTTAATTTCTTAATCTTGCTCAGTTTACTGTCTCTTTCTTTCTTTCCTCTCTTGCTCTTTGATGTGTGTGGAGATCAGTTGGCCATCTAAGGCCCCTCAACCAAGCAATGCATGGTTAGCACGCTGGATTAGGACCTGTCTTTAATAGTTCCTGTGTTGTGTCTCAGGCAGCTGATCTTAAGGTTTGCTTCAGGTCAGCCATCATTCAGGTTGACTGCTAACTAGAAAGCTCAATTTGGGAATAGGTTTGTGTCTGAGAGAGGAAATGTCTGTTATACACATCATTCTACAACAGAATAAATGATTCATGAAAATCAAAAGCTGTTTTTTTTTCCTCCTTCAATTGGAACAAGAATACAGCTGCAAGCTTCAAAATCTTTTTCACATGATCAATCCATTTTTGATGGACATGTTATGCTGTAGTTAGCTGACAATAATATAATCAGAACTTTCCTTCCTTGCTGTTCAGTTTATTGTATTGACAGATATAGGCTGAATACATAGGGCAAAGCGATCTTAGCTTTCAACTTTAAGTCTGTTTTGTTCAGAATCGTGACTTGAGAAACGTGACATGAAATGCTGATATCCTGACTACCTGCGCACATCTGTCTCTCTCTCTGTTGCAGGAGGAGGCGAGCCGGCGCCTGGGTAGATGTGAGCCCAAGGTAATGGCCAGGCTGGTGGACATAAGCACGCAGACAGATCCCGTAGTCGTGCTGTCCTTGGCCCAGGCCGCCGTGCTAGGTCTCATCTCCCAGAATGAAGTGTTTGGAGCTACCATTGCACCCAACGGCTTCTACACTGGTGAACCTAAAGAGTCTCCTGCACCCCCAGTAGACGGCGTCGACTACGAGTACGCAGACCAGCTTATCGGAGCCAACGGAGATTACCTAGGAGACAACTTGGGAGAAGACGGACAGATGCAGCCCAGCTGTAGTCAGAGGAGGTGGCAACAGGGGCCGCCTCAACATCCGGATGCTAAAATGGTCATCCCTGATCGCCATGGCCTTCAAGGCCCTGACGTGTCCTCATCCCTGGTGAAAGGGGAAGGGGTGACCTCTGGAATGTCCTCCTGTGTCCACATGCTGAACAATATGGCCCCCAGGGGGGGGTTAATTCAAGTTGATCCGGCCACTCTCCGAGGCCCCAACAAGAACTGCACAGAGTGTGAACGGGAAGTGACTAACCCACAGCAAGCTAATACACACGGCCATCCTCCTCCAACCCAGGTGACCCACAGAGGAGCTGAGCAGGCCCACAGAGGACTTCAGGGCCAGCGACCGATGGGGGGCCATGGTCGAGGTGGCAGAGAGGATGAAGAGGATGTAGAACACCAGGGGAACACCATGATGAAGCCCACACAGCAGGAGGAAGCCATTAGCAGCTACTTTCAGACTAGTGAAGTGGGCAGCTATGATTCAACAGAAATGGGCATGGGCGGTGAGTATGAAGATGGCAGCCAGAGCATGATGTGGACAGATGGGACTGGCGCAGCACAGCACCAGCAACCACCACACCCCCAGCCTCCTCGCCGACACGGTGGCCGCAGAGTAGACCGTCTAGATATCAATATCCAGATTGACGAATCTTACTGCGTAGATGTGGGAGATGGCCTGAAGCGCTGGAAGTGCCGCATGTGTGATAAATCCTATACTTCCAAGTACAACCTGGTCACTCACATTCTGGGACACAATGGCATCAAGCCACATGCCTGTCCACATTGTGGGAAACTCTTCAAGCAGCCCAGCCATCTCCAAACTCATCTGCTAACCCACCAAGGCACACGGCCCCACAAGTGCACTGTCTGCAAGAAAGGCTTCACCCAGACCAGCCACCTGAAACGACACATGCTCCAACACACCGACGTCAAGCCCTACAGCTGCCGTTTCTGCCGCCGTGGCTTTGCCTATCCTAGTGAACTGCGAGCGCACGAGGTGAAGCACGAGCGAGGACGCTGCCATGTTTGCTCGCAGTGTGGCATGGAGTTCCCTACCTACGCTCATCTCAAGCGGCACCAGACCAGTCACCAGGGCCCCCATACCTTCCAGTGCACTGAGTGCAACAAGTCTTTTGCCTATAGAAGCCAGCTCCAGAACCACCTCCTAAAGCACCAGAGCCCAAGGCCTTACACCTGCTCACAGTGTGGCCTGGAGTTTGTGCAGCTCCACCACCTCCGTCAGCACTCACTAACTCATAAGGTACGGCCAGTGGACACTTCCATTCCCACCCAGACTGTTTATAATTATAGACACACTGTAAATGTTACTTGTTTAGACCATTATTAAGTTCTTGAGTTTTTTTTCTTATCTTGTGCAAAACAAAATGATATTGGAAAGTAAAGCCAGACACAAAAAGAGAAGAGCACATTTCCATACTCATCCTTGAGCAAAAGGACCTCATCTAATTTTTTTTAATATATATATCTGTTCTGTACTCACTCATATCTGGTGAAGGTAGACGGGTAAAAACTCTCATGTTCACAAGAGCCACTCACTGTTTTTGTTAAAAAGGGCATCTGGCATAAAACTTGTACCAAACTAATCATGCACATCATACCACTGTGAATAGGAGCAGCCAAAAGGAAGTTTTTATGTTGTAGCAAAACTCCTTTTAGATTTATGAGGTGAGAATTGCAGCACAAGGTCCGACTCTAATATAGATTTATTTGCATGTAGGGTGCATCTGTGGCTTTATAATTTTTTCATCCTTTCACTATTCAGTAAAATAGGCTCCAGGATGGGTCTCCTGGGAACATCGTCAGGAAAGTCGTCAGTAGTCTAAAAATGGGCAATATTCTTCATGAAAATAACTTATAAACGCCCTTGTTATTATGTACGATGATTCTTCACACAAATGTTTTGACTTCATTGTGTGAAAAGGTCTCATCCGCAATTTGAGGAGAGATATGGTCAAAAGGCAGAAACCTTAAGAAGGAGAATAGATCTCTATGCTGAGTGTTTGGTTTTCACAAACATTTCAATAGGCACCGCACTGAGCATTTTCATGTACTCCTCAAAATAGTCCTCCTGAATGAAGTGTCTCTAATTACTCAATTCCCCTGCTTGTTCTAAGCATATTCATAAAAATGAGCAAAAAAGTAACAAGGACAAACCTTTCCAGGGAACTCAATTCAAAAACTACTCACAATGTCAACAAGACAATTTCTGCTATACCCATGTTAATGAATTAAACATGATAGATAGATAGAAAGCTCACACGTTGACAAGTAAAAATGCTGTATTACTAAGGATTTACCTAAGTACTATTCCCACCAGCTAAACTCATCACTGCTCTTGGTGGAGCTGCAGAAAAAGCATAGTGTGTTTTTCTATTGGAGGATGTTTTCTTTTGTGGTTTTATGTGTGCCTACTGTATGTTGACTGCTCCCCCTGGTGCACACCTCTAACACAACACATTTGTTTGTCAGACTGAGGGTGTATGGACAGTCTGCCAGATTTGTCTGTTCTCTGAAACACTGCATATCTGTTTGTCTTAAATTCACTTTGGTCATATTATTTTTTTCTGCTGGTGTTGACTGCAGAGTGGAGTGACCAAAGCAGGGTCACATTTCTTTAGCTGAGCCTCAAGGCCTTAGCTGCTCTGAATTGTTTCTTCATTTTACCTGCATTTCCTGTGGAGTCCAGTTGAAAGTTATAATTGCTAGAAAATGCTTTTTTCTGTAATGTAGCCATCTGTTTTGATAAATCTAAAATGGCTGCCGTAGAAGTTTTAGAATACTGGAAAAATGAGGATTACCTCACTGGCAGATGTGAGTGTCAGCATGTATTCATGACACGATGGTACCTCAAATCTGTTCAGTCTAGAGCAAACATCTTGTGGGTTCGCCTGAGTGATTGCTTTGAAGATGCAATTAGGCTTTTTGGTGACTGATTTATTTGGTGCAGCAAATTAGAAGTTTGTTTTAAAGATGAATGTTGTGGACTTAATTGTTGTGTGGTGGGATACAAAGGAAAGATGCATGGATCCACTGCGTGATGCTGTGGGCTGCAGTCTGTGTCTTGAACTCATTTAAACTTTTTTTTTCTTTTTTTGGGGTGGGTGGGGAGTTGTTTACATACTTAAATCTTGCTCTCAACGCCTTTTGTTACCTTCTCCGTTTTAGCCCTGGTCTGTTTAAAGTTTTTCTGAATTAGTGAAGTGCTGTTGAATAGTTTCATAGCATAATAGTTAATAGTCCTGCTGCGAGTGTTTAGAATGTTGTATGGATAAACTGAAGTAAATTCAAAAGTCTATTTTTTTAAGACATCTGTGTTGCAGAGTTTTGCAAGTGTGCACCTAAGACACATGTTCTCAAACAAAGAACATGTTCTCTCTTAATATGTAAGTCTGAAAAATGCCAATTTGCTGACGAAATGCATCATTAGTGCGGTATTTGTGAGGGATTTTGTGGTGTGAAAGAATTGGTGTCGATTTGTGGTCACTTTCACTTCATTCTGTGATTAAAGCGAGTAGGCTCAGGGCCTTCCGCTAATCTCCTTAAAGGTCATTGTACTGTCGCTGGTGCGGGCAGCAGCTCGTTCTTTGGTTGCAGCATGCCAGACTACCAACAAGGCAGCCATGATGCCAAAGTATTACGTGGGGATGCCATGAGGTAACAGAAGAGATGCCTGGACTACAAACTAGGTGTTTCGGCCAGTTCAGGAGGAGTCAGTTTTGGACAAGAGAATAACTGTATTTGGTGTGGATTTTGAGGATTGTAACCCTGCAGATAGTGTATATGCAGTAAGAACACTAAAGAGATGAGCAAATCCTAAAAAGCATGGTTTGACCTGATTATTTCCGTCGGCTGTAGCTATGTTTCTTCAATAGATGGTGAGTGTTGAGAAGAGAGGCAAATCAGGAGACGAGCTACAATAATGTATCTTTTGTTGTTTAAGGATGGCTTTAATTTTTTTCTCCTGTCTTACTTTGCATGGGTTAAGAAACATTGCCTGGGCCATTGCTGCATTTTGATGGCTTACCCACATGCTCTGTTTGCACTCTGCAGGGGATGAAGGGACACAAGTGTGAGGTGTGTTCCCGAGAGTTCACCCTGTCTGCCAACCTTAAGAGGCATATGCTGATCCACAACAGCGTCAGACCCTTCCAGTGTCACGTCTGCTTCAAGAGCTTCATCCAGAAGCAGACCCTCAAGACCCACATGATCGTCCACCTGCCTGTGAAGCCGTTCAAATGCAAGGTGATTATGGCAGCTCCTGGATGTTAGATCTGTTCAGTTCAATGTAATGCGACAAAATTATGTGAAAAAAAAATGCCTCCAGAAATCAACCTGATTATCAAAGACAAAAGACTTTAGAGGCATCACAACTGCTATCTGCATCTGTCTGCATGTATTTAAATTTCAGAAAATTCACCATTTTAAATGGTTATTTATTTTGTCTAGGTGTGTGGCAAGTCTTTCAACAGAATGTACAATCTGCTGGGCCACATGCACCTCCATGCTGGCAATAAGCCCTTTAAGTGCCCTTACTGCACCAGTAAGTTCAACCTGAAGGGGAACCTCAGCAGGCACATGAAGGTCAAGCATGGGATGGACGTCTCACCAGAGGGGCAAGGTCAGGCTTACTTTCCCCCCCTCCTCTATTACTTTAATCTTTTATTTTAGTGAATGTTCTTTGAATGCACTGCTACCTCCTTTAATCTAACTTGTTCTTTCACTTTTTAAATGAATGACTATTCACAGCTTTTTAAAAATATTAATACGCTTCAGCTGCAAATACAGCAAAGGCTCATTTGTTCCCCATTTCTACAAGTTGCAGTTATTTCAGTCAGTTCAGTCATGCTGTTCTAATGAAACCAGGGGAGTTTTAAGTGTTCAGTATTTAATAGAAATTGAAACACGATATTTCTAAAACTACACATGGTGGCATCGGTTGTAGTTGCCCTCCAACTGGAAGATTGTTGATGGATCTCTACCAGTGCTTAAGTGTATCAGGGCAGGATACTGGACCTCATATTGTCCCAACCAGACCTGAAAAGCAAATCCAAATAAACATGTGGGACACCATGATCTGCTATGGTGACCTCTACAAATGTAGAAAGCCAAAAGGAGGGAATATATCTAAAACCAAAGAAGTTATTAGGAGCTTTAACTGAAGCAAAAGGTTCAACAACAATATATGATTTAATTGTTGCTTTTTGTCATTGATTTAAGACTAAATTCAAAACCAATAAGTACGACCCTCAAAGCATTTCTAAAATGATTTTTTTTCACCCCCAGAAGTTATTCCAGAAATGGAAAGCCAAGGGGAGTACGAAAACCAGAACTTCAGCTTTACATCGCAAGACAACATGGACAATGGTGGCTCCCAAAACCTCACTAAACTCACTACAGCAAACATGGAGGACATGGAGGAGTACTACAATTTTGGGAAGGATACAAGCACCTACACTACACCATGAGTGTTGATGGACAAGAGAAGATATGTTTTCTTTTTCCTTCATTTTTTTTTCTCTTGAAGGCTGAGGGAAATGACAGAGTTGTTGCAGAGACTCTGGACGACTCTGGCAAAGTCGTTCTCTTTTAGGTCTGGCCTCCGTCGAGGGGAGCCAGATCTGACGGACAATGATAGGAGCCAACGAAGGAGAAGTGCTTCAAAGGAGTTTCAACTCTGTTGCAGAGACACTGAGACTGTTGACGCACCTGAAGCTCCGTTTTTATAGGATTGCTGCGCTAACTGACTCAAAGACTCGCGGATAAACCCTCAAATCTGTATGTTGTGTGTATGTATCAGTTATTTGAAAAAGAAAAAGCTGCAGCTGCAGAGCCATTGGTTACTCTTAATGTGATAGAAATGTATTGTCATCTTTGTTCATTCACAACCAATGTATGCCCTTATATTTTTTGACTGAAAGTGCCAGCTAGAGACATTTTACATCCAAGCTTCCACCTCGTCAGATATTTACTCACTGTATATTGACGTTTTGATACGTAGTCACAACATATTCATAGGTTTGAATGCTCTTATTCGTTATTATAGTTACCTGTTTTCTTCTCAGCTGTTCATTTTGTTTAAGCAGGTTCAGCTTCCAGTTTGATTTTTTTCTTTGGCAATGCACTTACTACCAAAGTTGCTACTGTCTCATGTCAGTTAAAACCTGAAAATATAACAGCTGGCATGTAAAGCCCTTCCATTGTACAAATAATTCTGCAACACACAGTGGGCCTCATTCATGAAATCTTAGTAGATCTGCACAGAAAAACGCTTCCTTTCTAAAAACCTACCTAGATTCATGAACACACACATTTTAAGAAATAAAATATGTAGCTTAATTGTTGCCTCTTCAAAGTTTGCTGGCACACAAACGGTACTCCTTTTAGAGCTGCTATAAATACATCTGCAGGAACCAAGGAAACATGTTTTATCTTTCAAAAACTACTTCCAGTGTTTAAATAGCCGAACAGTGCTGGCCAAATGAAACCACTAACCAGAGAATCATTCAGTGAGTTACTGGCTTGTCCACGTAGCTTCATTGCGGATGTCGTGAACTGGTTTTTGAGCGTTCAGGTGCGTGAGGGATCATGCCATGTCGTGCAGGACACAGCACGCCAGTTTTATTTTTCACACCCTCTTCGATGTATAGAGCCAGGGTGCCGGTGCTTGCATCCAAGCACAACCACTGCGGCTTCGTGACCTCATTGATGCGCTCTATAACGCTGCCTGGGTATCTTAGCAGCAGATCAAGTCCATTTCTTTTACCTATTGATACTTTACAAAACGCAACCTGAAGCTAAAATCTGCTAAATGGCCACTGACTATGATAAATGTTATGTTTAACATTTATTCTCATGCTTAAAATACCTTTTAAAGGTATCTAGTAAAAATAACGAATGATGAGAAATATTTTAGAGCAGCAGCTACTAACTTATATAAGCTCTCCACGTTGTCGGACGCAGGGATAGATTTTCATAAAGGCCGAAGCCCTTGCTCACACTTTACTTACACACCTGTTCATGTTTTATGAATGAGGTCCAGCGTGTTTACCCATCATTTTTGTTCCACGTGGTTCAGCTTTACCTTAATAATCTGTCCCATGTAGTGACTATACCCCTCTAGTTTTAAAAATTACTGAGTGAATAATACAAAGCACTTTTTCAATGAAACCTTTCCTTTTCCTGTGAAGGCTGTTTTCAGTAAGAATTAATTTGCCTCAAGGAGGAGAGCTTGGGGGAAAATTGTACAATCTTGAAAGCCCCATAATGGCAATATTATTAAACTCAAACAGATTTGTTTTTCCTTAAGGGTTTTGCAAACTGCGGATTTCTTGATATGGATATTCCTCAATTGTCTGTTCAAATACAGATTGAAGGATGGGCAGTTTGCAGTTCAGGCTCTTTGTGGTTTCTGCACTCTTAAACCTAGGGCTGGCTTCACTTCACCTTGAATTCTGTTTTTTGTTTTTTGTTTTCTCCTCCAGTTATTCCCAAGCCATCAAGGGAGGCAGGGAGGGGGTGAAAATGTGTTTAAAAACCTTAGATGAAATGAAAAGATGGAAATGTTATTTGGGAGTCTCATAGATTTTGAAATGACTGAATTGATAGTGGACTTGACTCTAGTCCTGCTCCTCAAATTCTGATTTGGGGATGATATTCAGTTCCCCCTGTCCTGCCATGCAGGTCAGCCTTGATATGCACACTAAACAAGAAGAATGGTCTAATAGGTTGTTTTTGTTTTTTTGAGATGACAAATATTAAACTGAGACCTCATGAAAATTGACTGAATTATTTAATAAAGGTTCTCTAGCTTAAATGAATATGACTCTTAAGTCACTGCTGAGCTGCCTGCTGAAACTAAAACTGAATCTAAAATCTAAAACTGTGGCCTGTAATGAAATAAAACCATTTCATAGAATTAGGAATTTTCATTCTTACCAGAGGATTTTTAAAAAAAAAAAAGACATTTGTGATATGCACTCATTTCCTCTCCTGTTGACATTGTGAATTAAAAAATGTTTAAACAGAATTGAATATTGAAATTCAACAGCTGTGCGACACTATTGTCTCTACTAAACAAGCTTTAGTTATCCTGCCTTACAAGTGGCAAAAACAAGAAAGAAGCTAAAGGTTGAGCACCAGTATCCTGTGGAGAACAGAACCTGGGTAGCTCAGCCTGACAATGTCGACATCTGCTGGTGCAACTCTTAAAGCTGTCCTCAAACTCCCATCAGATATGGCCCCCTGCTGGTGTAAACACCACTCCCCATCATGCACAGGAGGGTGCAGATCACAGCTGCTAAATGAGCATTCAGCACTGTGCTCTCTCTCCACTTCTCAACCAGATTATGTGGGCAAGTGCATGAAGTCAAGTGGAACGGGGAGGACACTTTTTCTGTGCTATGTGGGGCTGAGTTCATCATCTAGATTTGCTATTTGGCCAAGATCCCCCGAGAGGTAACTGCTCCACATACGTAAATGTAACCACACCCCAGTTTATACAGTGTGGTCTGTGCTGATAAGTGTGTTCTGTCTCAGCTTTCAGGGAAACGGCACTGGACTGACAAGCAGGCAGAGAGAGGCATCAACAAGCACAGTTATCAAGTAACTAGCAATAAATCTATTCACATTGATAATACAAAACATTATTGGTTGTAATCTGTACATGTATTTCCCTGAGCATAATGCTAATTAAAGCCAGTAGGATCTTCAAAATTAACAAAATCAACATTAACAGAAATATTCACAATACAATTAATGGATCTGTGCAATGTAAGAATGTAAATACAGCAGATTAAACACTGCCATCAGTTTTTAAGGATGGAAATGGCACAAGAACTCATTTCCATTAAGAGGTGGTACAAAGGCTGAATAATGCACTTTAAACATTGACAAGGAGGTTTTGCTCCATAATTATCAAGCGTGCTTTGTGCTTGTTCTTCAGTTGCCTAGAGCTTTGTCCAGGTTGGTCTTGATGGCGTCCAAGAAGTCTGTCGTGTTGACATAATGTTCATTCAGCTTGCAGCTGCAAGATCACAATGTATATTAAAAGAAAATGAGACAAAAACAAGATCAAAATATATGACAAACAGAACACGTGCTTGGATGGAAGTGAAAATTCTACCACACTCACTTGGCCAAGCCGTGGATGCAGCCAGCAAGGTCTTTGGTCATCACACCACTTTCCACAGTTTCCACACAGACTTTTTCTAATGTCTGACAGAACCTAGGAAACGATGCAGTTTGAAAAAGTTATTTGAACATACCCAAATGTGGTTCATGACTAATTACTTATGACATGACATGACATACTTTATTAAATCAGGATTTCCATCCAGCTTTCCTCTGTGCTCCAGCCCTCTGGTCCATGCAAAGATGCTCGCAATAGGATTGGTACTGGTTGGTTTTCCCTGTAGAAAATGTTAGTTATTCAAGTCCTAGTAACTTACATTTTCTATTAGTTTAACTTCTCATACACTCTCTTGAGAAAATACTTTATTTTCATTTAATTATTGATGATCTTACTTCAGAGGTTTGATGTTTGTTTTGAGTTCTTAAACTAATCAACACTTCAATAATAAAAAAAAACTGTTAGAAAACTCAATCTGAGCTGAAACCTGAGACAAAGTGTGAGTAAACTGTTCAAACAATGCTAAATCAAATTTAAACTGGTTCCACAATATGTTAAAAACAGCACTAAGCAGAGTGACCTAGCTGATCTTACTCGCTGGTGTTCACGGTAGTGTCGGGTCACGGTGCCGTGAGCAGCCTCGGCCTCGATCGTCTTACCATCAGGACAGACGAGGACTGACGTCATGAGACCCAGAGAGCCGAAGCCTGGACGCAACACGCACACAAAACATGCCATTAGAGGGTGAATGCTATGATATTTGTGGCTGTGAGGCAGCAGTGGCAGTGCACCTACCCTGAGCCAGAATGTCTGACTGCACATCTCCATCATAATTCTTGCAGGCCCACACAAAACCTCCAGAGGACTTCAGGACCTGAGCCACCATGTCGTCAATGAGCCGGTGCTCATACCAGATCTTCAGCTTGTCAAATTCAGGTTTGTATGACCTGAAGACCAAGTAACAAAACAGTTAACAGACAATGTTAATCTAAGTGACCATGAATTCTGTATGATAACCTAAATATACAAGAAAAAAAACAACAACAGCCAAATCAGTGTTTGTTGTCAGTCTTACTTCTCAAAGATCTCCTGAAAGATGTCTTTGAAACGGCCATCGTACGCCTTGAGGATGGTGTTCTTGGTGCTCATATACAGAGGCCACTTCTTCTGGATGGCATACTGGAAGCAGCTATGTGCAAATCCACTGATGGACTGTACAAAGAAAAGATGCAGGCTTTAGGAAAAATAACTACAAGAGAGACGCTACAAGAATACCTGTCTGAATGGAGAGAAAATGACATCTACACATCTATTTGTAACAGTCTCATTCTTACATCATCGGTGTTGTACATTCCCAGGCCACAGCCTCCAGCAGGAAAGTCGTATACTTCCCACTCCTGCTGCTTGCTTCCATCAGCCGGGGAAAACACAATCTTAAACTTGCCTGGCTTGCTGATAACAAAGTCTGTGGCCCTGTACTGCAAGATCAAACATCAGTATGTGAGTGTTTTCTTGCAGTTTGGGATACATCTACAGAGAATGCACACACCTGCATTTTTAATTTTTAAGTACCTGATCCCCAAAGGCATGTCTGCCAATTGTTATGGCTTTTGTCCAACCTGGAACAAGACGAGGAATGTTTTTGCACAGGATGGGCTCGCGGAAAACTGTGCCACCCAAAATGTTCCTGATGGTTCCATTGGGACTCTTCCACATCTTCTTTAGTTTAAACTCTGAAAGGAGAATATGTTGTAAGCATCCATCACTTGAGGACTGCACAATTAAGAAACCAACTGATTAATATATATATATATATATATATCAAATGATCTTAACATGTATAGTTTACCTTTTCGAAGGTTCAGTTGTTGCCAATACCAGTTTAAAATGATTAAAACATTTTGTACAAGGTAAGAGCAGAACAGTGTCAAAATCTTAACATTCAGTGAGCCTGACTTACCCTCAACTCTGGCCTCATCAGGGGTGATTGTGGCACATTTGACAGCCACATTGTATTTCATCGTAGCCAAAGCAGAGTCAATAGTGACCTGGTCGTCCGTCTGGTCTCGGTAGGGCAGACCCAGGTCAAAATACTTCAGCTCCACATCCACGTTGGGCAGGATGAGCTGTGCAAAATATGGTTATTTGTATCAAGATAAGAGCACAGTTACCTCACAAAAACACAAATGCACCGTTCTGATTATTATCTGAATGCAAGCGCCCTCGTATCAACATCTTTAATCTACCTTCTCCTTGATGAACTCCCAAATGATGCGGGTCATCTCATCCCCATCCATTTCCACCACTGGCTGGTCCACCTTTATACGCTTTGTTGTATCTGCAAAATGCGGTCAGGTTAACTTTAACTTCAATATATTATGAAATTATCAAATTTCCTGGGAATGAGCACACACATTGAGTTATCTAAAGGGGGGAGAAAAAAAAATAATCAAAAAATCAAAAACTTAAAACATGACCTGGACACTGGGTCTGCTTAGGTTTAGAAGGCTATTGTCATTTAGCAAAGTGTTTTCAGATCTGCAGGGCAGATCCAGATCAGAGCAGAATTATCCAGCCGCCCCATTTTCATCTCCAACCAGCTTCTCATCCTGCTGGATTTGCTGAACCCCAGATGTGAGTTGTGAAAACTTGTAAGTTTTAACTGTGTATGAAACCTCAAAATTGTTTTGGGGAAAAGAAAAGTGCACAATATGTCTCCTTTAGGAAAGGGAAAATGGTGGGAGAAAATCACAGAGTCCAAGTTTTCCCATAGTCAGGACTGCTGTTCCTTAGATTATCTGCTAAAGATTTATTATCAAGATACTGGTTTTCAAATGGTCATAATCAGTTTTTGCTTTCTGAATTTATTCTTACTGCACCTACACAGTCCAGCAATATGTAATCCACAGCCCTTTAAAGAAGATAATCAGCAAATACCTGAAATGTCTTAGAGATTGCTTTTTGTTTTGTTTTTTAAATTCACCTGAGGCATCTGTCTGGTGATAAAATAAAGCAATGGTTCAAAGCATACCTGGCGATACTTTCATATAAAGTTTATGAAACATTTTATATGCACCCTGACTAAAAGACAGCTGCCAGTTGTGCCAGTTATGACCTTGGGAATGCACGAGGCTTTTGACATTTATAACCAGTCAAGCCCTTTTTTATACCCAACAACACGCAGACTCGGAAGTCAAGTCAACAGCTGCATTATTACACACTGACAAGTTTTACATACACAATTATACGTTATACGTCAATCTTTTCCTTTTTGTTCTTGATTAATAAGTAGTCTGGTTACTTTTTTTCCCCCGGCACCTTATGTGATTCACTGCTGGATAATCGCCAAATCAGTCACTTCCTGTCACTCTCAGGTGTCACGCAGTACCTGTTTCAGCTACATCATACAACTCTCTTAGAGTCCACGTTGTAAGGCGACCACATTACTGTTGAAAAAGCGCGCCCCAGTATATTTTGTCAAACTGTTGCTGTTTTAAGTAAAGGCTGACTTACATTTCCTGTGTTGCAGGCTGTGAAGGCAGACGGCGCCCGGACAAACCGCTGCGGGGTTTGTCGACATCACAGCAGCTGCACTTCTCATCACGGTTGTCAGGGTTTTAAGGCTTCCCGCCATGCTTGCAGCGCGAGTACCACGGTCACAAACTTTAACACTGTTAGGGTACCTGCTGTGGTTATGAAAGAACGACAGCTCCCGGTTCAACTCTCGACACCTTCTATCTCTGATTGGCCAACTGAACCTGCCTCGTGGCCAAGTTCACGTCGCTACCTGCTTCCTTACTTCTCGCGATGCCTTCGAAACATCTGGTAAAGGTGTCAATTTAACTTGGGGAGGAAAAAAATAATTTCTGCGCCATTTCATTATTATTATTATTTTTTTTTTAAGGTAAGTAAACTACACATCTGTGGACGAGGGCCCGCTCCCATTTTTGCACATCCAACCCTCAACGATTGCATGTAAAGTAGTAAAATTCACACATCATATGTACCTTGAATACATCATTGAGTGGTACATATGTAGAGTGTAGAAGATCTAATGATGATTTACAGTAAAATACATTTTATAACTAAGTAAAATGTCCTGCACACTTGGGAAATCGCAAATTCAAAATATATTGTTTAAAATATTCATCACAAACACTTAAAATAAAAATCACCTGATGTCTGTTTCCACTGTCAAACATTATATTTTATTGAAAAAATGGATTATTAAAATCCTTCACAAATAATTCT
>JBAMYA010000018.1:14555425-14565789 GCA_037176975.1 Arrhamphus sclerolepis | reverse complement strand
ACGTGGTTTTTCCGGTCTCTTATACCACAAAATTAACCTTTTTTTTTTTTTTTTTTTTTTTTAATCACAGAAGGCTGAAACATCCAATAAGCGCTCTAGTATTTTTGTTGCTATGGCAACAGATTAGCGGTTTATGAGGGACCCTTATTCTGAAAATCCATGTTACACTACGCCCCTACTTCCGTTTACGAGTTATCTTTCCGAAATAGTCTACGAAAAGTACGGAGAGGAAAACAATCCATTTGTGTCGAGCATTATTTCAGTGTACACATAAGCTGGCTAGGTTTCTGAAGCGGAAATCTGTTCTAATATTGCGTTTTACGTATTTGAGTCGGTGAGGAGTCTGAGATATGCAAAACTACGCAGAAAGCATCAAGGACTTTGCTGAAAGTCATGCGACTGGTCTCTCACTTGTCCTTTTATCAGGTATATACGTTACTCACAGGTGTGTTTTGTACAGTTAACGTTTGGTCTCACTGATAATAATAGATGATACGTTACCTTTGATTCCATTCAGGTAGAAACCTGTAATTCAGGTAGCCTATATTGACTTGTCTTTCTGATCATGCTGCATTTACTGGTGTATTTACAAGGAACAGCGCAGATGGTATGAATAGTTGTATAGTTACTATCAATAAAGAGATAGAGTTTCATCATCATAAATCATCCACATTGGAGTTGAATCTATATATTTAATCTCTACACCAGGATTCCTGTATCCCTTTTCCTGTAATTCAGTCTGTTACACTCACATTTTTATCGAACTATAGTTACAGGGACAAAATAATAATGAGAATTAATAATTATTTTAACAATGATAACATTCTTTTCGTGGCAGGGCTGGGTGTTGTAGCCTTGCGAAGATGGATGGCAGGGGGAGTATGCCGGAGCAAGGCCAGGCTGGATGGAAAAACAGTCCTGATTACTGGAGCCAACACTGGCATTGGGAAGGAGACTGCCCTGGATATGGCTCAGAGAGGTAGGACCTTCTTCCTGAGGTAAAGAGGAAGTTTCTTTGCTTTTTTGTGGTGGGAGGCATCAGAAAGAACTCAAATCTACTCAAAACCTAAATTTATCTTCACATAAATACATAAAAGTTAATAGTAAGTACATAATAATAGTAATAATAATATTAATAAACAAAGCAATACACAAATAAAAATCTTATCCACAGCATTGTAGCAGACCTAAGTGTATTTAATAGGATTTACAATGGCCACCTTGATAGTTGGAGCCCCTTTTGCCTTCAGAACTAACTTAATTCTTTGTGGCATAGATTCAACAAGGTGTTCGAAACATTCCTCTGAGATTTATGTCGATATTGACATGATAGCATCACACACTTGCTGCAGATTTGTCGGCTGCATATTCATGAAGAGAATCTCCCGCTCCACCACATTCCAAAGGTGCTCTATTGGATTAAGATCTGGTGACTTTGGAGGTTGTTGGAGTACAGTGAGCTCATTATCAGATTCAAGAAACCACTTTGAGATGATGTGAGCTTTGTGACATGGTGCCTTATTCTGCATCAGATGATGGGTACATGGTGGTCATAAAGGGATGGACATGGTCAACAACTATACTCAGGTAGGCTGCAGCATTTAAATTATGCTCATTTAGTCCTAAGGGGGGCAATGTATATCAAGAAAATATCCTCCACCAGCAGCAGCAGCATGAACTGTTGATACAAGGCTGGATGGATCCATGCTTTAATGTTGTTTATGCCAAATTCTGAATCTACCATCTGAATGTTGCAGCTGAAATAGAGACTCGTCAGACCAGGCAACGTTTTTCCAATTTTCTGTTGTTCAATTTTGGTGAAGCTGTGTGAATGATAGCATCAGTTTTCTGTTGTTCGCTAACTGAAGTGGCACCCAGTGTGGTCTTCTGTTGCTGTAGCCTTTCTTCTTCAAGGTTTGATATGTTGTCCTTTCATAGGTTGTTTTATTAATTTTCTTTAATACATTGATCATAACAAGTGGTTATTTGCGTTATTGTTGTTTTTCTATCATCTAGAACCAGTCTGCCCATTCTCCTCTGACCTCTGACATCAACAAGGCATTTCTGTCCACAGAACTGCTGCTCATTGGCTATTTTAACTTTTTTGAACCAGAGATGGTTTTGAGTGAAAATCCCAGTAGATCAACAGATTCTGAAATACTTAGACCAGCCTGTCTAGCATCAACAACTATGCCACGTTCAAAGTCACTTAAATTCTGTTTCTTCCCCATTCTGATGCTTTATTTAAACTTTTCAACTAAATAAGTTGTCATAACCACATTCACATGCCTAAATGTATTGAGTTGCTGCATTGTGATTGGCTAATTAGCTATTTTTGTCAACAAGCAGTTGAACAGGTGCATCCAATGAAGTGGCTGGTGGGCAACCCCCCCCCAAACATTTCACTGTTAAACAGACATTTAACATTTTTAACAACACAACAGAGTAGGCGTCCCTACTTGAAAATGATTCATTATCAGAGAAGTAACATATCAGCACCTGTATGGGTGAATGTGATTTTCTTTCCTCCTGTTTATCAGGAGGAAATATACAAAAATTGTAATTGCAACAACATTAAAATGTCTCTTTTCAAAGGATCAAACTTAAACTTAACACAAGCTTTACAGTTTTCCTGTAACGCCCCAACAGGGTTGGACTATACACACACACACAGTTTCCTATAAAGGAAAAATGCAGCTCTGCCGTGGTTTTCCTTTAAAGTTCTAAATGACATTTTGTTTCATTGCCACACGCATATTATGTCAACACAGCTATACAAAGTATGGGCAAACATTATAATAATAACGAATAGTATAACAAACAGCTCATTCCTTATTGCCATTCTGTCCATTTTGTCAATTCTGTCCTTGACATTATTGTCAGAGTGGGGCAGTTTTCACTTCATTCATCACCTGAGGTTCGAATTATCACTTCGTCTCTAAGGGGTATCTATTTAAAAAAAAAAAAAAAAGTTGAACAAGCCTTGATTAATTAAATAACTTTGACGTGTTCTCCTGGAGAAAGAGGCTTTTACACACAGGCATGGCACAGCTGTAAACACATGCACATACAAAGCAGACAGAGAGATGGTTATGTAAGCTCCACAAGAATCTTTTTTACTTCATTTGTTGTCATTAATTCTTTTTTGCCAGGCCACACTTAGATTCTATTAAACTGTATCGAAATGAAACATAATTTTAACTGCTGTAAGGCAGATCTAAACAGATCTAATCACGTCGTTCTTAACTTTATAACACAAAAATTGAACAAAGAGATAGTCCTATGTCTATGTAGGCTATGAGGTGGGTTGGAACATTAAAATATGGAGCGGGATATGGAGCCTGCTTGGGACCCCGTTCCAGGCTCTTCATCTCTGTCCGATTCCTCTTTAACATCATCGCTGTCAGTAAGTGCCCTCTTTTCAGCAGCAACACTGTCATGCCTAGTTGTAAAACTAGTGTCTTACATCTTAGTATGAGACTTGGAGGTTTGGCCTCGCTGGTGCTAAGGCAATGTTTAACTCAGCTGTGTCAGAATATATATCTATTTTTATATATATATATATATATATATTTTTTTAGTTGTAAAACCAAAACTTGTCAGGCATGTATTTGGTGCCAGTGGTGCGGACCCCAGGTTGGGAACCGCTGTTCTAGAAGATATAAATGAGCAACTATAGGATAAAAGCTTATACTGTGATTAAATGCCAACAAGTGTGCTGTCAGTGCACACAAAGCTGACTGCTGTAACAGCCCTTCTTCTAGCATTAATATATACATAGAAAATTCATTTAACAGTGTTTTGTTTTATGCTTTTCTTTTGTCAAGGAGCCAGAGTGATCCTTGCTTGCAGGGACATGACCAGAGCCCACATTGCAGCAGATGAGATCCGACAGAAGAGTGGCAATGGCAATGTGGTGGTCAAGAAACTGGACCTGGCCTCGCTGCAGTCTGTCAGAGACCTGGCCAGAGATGTCCAGCAGAGTGAGGACCATCTGGACATCCTCATTAACAATGCAGGTATTTCCCTGAATTCCTCTTGTTTAATTCACCAGGAAACATGCTGGCTCTGTTGTGGGACCACCATAACGAGTTTTTGGAGGGCTTTGATTTGGGGCTAACCACTGGCAAATTGATGGATTATGTTTGGTTATTTTCCGTCTAACTCATTGTCTTTGCAAGTGTTTTGATGATATATTTTATTTTCGTTGCTAGGTATTATGATGTGTCCTAAGTGGAAGACCGAAGATGGTTTTGAAATGCAGTTTGGTGTGAACCACTTGGGGCATTTTCTCCTCACCAACTGCCTTCTTGACCTGCTTAAGAAATCTGCTCCAAGTCGTGTTGTCATCGTCTCCAGTCTGGCACATGAGAGAGGTCGCTTTCATTTTTTATTAATTATTCTTCATACAAGGAGTGATCTTGTAGTCTCATCAAAGCTTTTATGTCCATATATTTCAAAATAAGTTGTTTTGTTTTTTTCTCATGGATTGTACAAAACTATCTGTTGCAGGTCGTATACATTTTGAAGACATTAACCTTGATAAAGACTACACTCCTCAAGGTAGCTATCGCCAAAGCAAGTTGGCCAATGTTCTGTTCGGGAAAGAACTGGCTGCAAGGCTACAAGGTAATGTGTTCGGTGAAAGTAAGTGATACCAAAAGGAAGCACCAGAAGGAAAATCTTGCAACTAATTAGGTTAATTGTCAACAGGTTTAATTACATGATAGATTATTTAAAAAAAAAAAAACATCTTATAAAGGGAGCGTTTTCGAAGTGAAGATGGGCAGAGTTTGCAAAACCGCATCCACAAATTGTGAAGCAATTTGAGAGTAATGTTACTCATCCTGAAACTGCAAGACTTTGAGTGTCTCAATCACAGTCTAAATGAAAAAAGTTCACCATGCCATCCACAAATGCACATTAAACCTCTTTTATGTAAAGAACCAGCCAAATGTGAATGTGATCCAGAAATGGTGCCCAGTTCTTTGCACAAGAATGAAAATTCTTTCTGGAACTCATGGACACTGCTGCATCCTCCAGACTAAAAAGGAGTGTGGCCATCCAGTTTTTTTTTTTTTTTTTTAAATCAGTGCTCAGTTCAAAAACCTATATCTCTGATGGTATGGGATTGCATTAGTTGCCAGATTGCATATACGCAAAGGGATTTTTAATGCTGAAAGATATATACAGGTTTTTGAGAAACATATTCTCTCACTCAGAGTATGTTGTTGTTATTTTCAAGGAAATCCTTGGATTTTTTTTGCCAAATAATGCTGAACTGCATATTGCACTCAATGTAAGGGAGTCCAAGTGGTGGACTGGCCTGCCTGCAGTCCAGTTCTGAGCAGCTCAAATCCTCTGTCAGACAAGAAAGGGACAACATTTCTTATCCAAAATGCATATATGTTGCTCCAGTGTAATAAGAAATGAGATATTTTCAGTGAATGTTTATTTTCTATGTCTTTGTAAAGTGTAATAAAACAAGAGTTCAGTGTGTTCCAGTGCATTTGGAATGATGGTTGTAGTATGTGCATTGTTATCTTCTCAGTGATTACAGCAGTCTGGTATTCCATACGTTGCAACTAAGATTTGCTTTGATGGAACCTTCTCATCAGGCACTGGCGTGACCGTGTACAGTCTTCACCCTGGGGTCATCCGTACAGAGTTAGGCCGCCACATATTTGCTTCCTTTCCCATATGGAAGAGGAGCCTGGCCTGGCTCTTTATGAGGATAGTTAAAAGTCCATGGGAAGGAGCCCAGACCACCATTTACTGTGCTGTGGACGAGAGCTTGGCAAATGCCAGCGGTCTGTACTACAGGCAAGTTGTACTCATGACTGACTGTGATTGCAAATAGTTTTTTGTCTTCACCTCTTTTTTTTTTTTTTTGGTGAAGCCCTCAAAACAGATAAATATTTCCAGTCAGTTTGTTGGTGTAACTTTTGTTGAATGCCATAGCCAGAGTTTGTCTTCATAGTACACAGAAAGCATTGCAATTTATTACAGAGGACATGTTTTATTCCAGAGTCTTCCTATTAACAATATTCAGCCTCATTTTTGATGAAACTTTTAATTCTGTCTTATATATGTACATATATATATATATTGCTTCACAGTGACTGTGCCCCCAAGACGCCGGCACCACAGGCTCTGGATGATGCTGCCGCCAAGAAGCTGTGGGACCTCAGTGCCTCCATGGTTGGACTTGCTTAGCCACAGGAACCTGCTAAGGTGTTAGCCCTGTTTACAAGGGTGAACAAAGTGCACAAATTTATCTTTATTATCAAATTATCAAATGCTTTAAGGTCTTTATATCTAGTTAAGATTTTCAGTGTGCTAAAATATTCTAGAGATGAGATGTTTGCAGCACAGCATTTTGCACTCTTTACTCTGACTCCAGTCAGCTGACACATTTTATGGAGGTGCACTGCTTTTTTTTTTTTTGAGTGTATACATATGTATACTTATGCTTGCACACTAATGCTACATTTTATCCATTTAAGATAATATAACTTCACTACTGTGATTTCAGTAGTTTTTTTTCCTTTTTTTTATTTTCATCAGCATTCAAGACTCTGTTGAAGTTTCAAAATGTTTTTATTCATGGCATTTAACAAATGCGAATGTATTTTGAAAGCAGAACATTGCTTGTACAATTAGTTCAATACCAGTATAATTGGGTTGGTACAACATTAATGACATTATGTGATGATAAATCCAGAAAATTGTTACGGGATGGCTGAAGTGTTGTATAAAGGAAGTAACCTTTGACCCCTGCTGGCAGTGCTGATGAGAGACGGTGCTCGCGAGGAGAGATGATCCTGCACCAGGTGTAGAGAGGGAGTGGGCGCCTCAGGGGCTCAGAGCAGTTAGGATGATACTCTGTTGATCCAGAGAACATGACAGCTCACTCAGCACCTGAGTGTGTGTGTGTGTGTGTGTGTGTTTTATATGCCAGATGCAGTTTGTTGCATCATGATAATGTTTCATGACTGTCACTTTTTTCCTTTTTTTTTTTTTTTTTTTGAAACAACGTGTGCAAAGTTGTCGAGAACAAAGTATAAAACAGGAAACGGCTAGCTACATAATAATGTTAACAATAAATGTCTGATGAAAAGTTGCATTACAATTGACACTTTTGGTCTCGAAATCAAGTTTTGTTCAAATCTTTCAGGCCTTTTCAAGACAATGATATGACAAGAGCAAAGTGGAGCAGTGTGAACAGTTTAAGCATCCTAAGATACATCGTGTTCCCAATCTGAACCCAGTTACTACAGGAGCAACGCTGACCGAAAATGAAACCATTAAACACCAAAAGCAAGTGTCATAGATTACTTTGATCCAATAACAACAAAACACTCTCTAAAAAAAAAGTCTTGAAATGGTGAGTCTTGAATGTTTTTTCCCCTCATATCACAATTTTCACTTATGTTCCTCATATTCTCATATTTTCGTTTCCTGCTGTACAAAAATGTTTTTTGTGACAGCGGACCTGTATATCTCTCTGCTGCATTTAAAGTGTAAATGGGTGTAAATATCACCTAATGTATTTACTCACCTAATTGTGGATTCCAGTTCACCAGTCTCCTGAATGTATAGTCAGTAGTTAATGTTAACCACGCTGATTTTCAAACTTCATGTTCTGAAACCCACGTCCTTGTAGTTTTTGCATGCATTCCACTTTTGCTATATTTCCTGCAGTGGAACCCTAAATCAGCACTAAATCATTTTGAGGTCACCGCAGACAAATCATGAGACAGAATCTAAGAACATCATTCAACACGATCACACCAGTAAGGAATCGAATTACCCCACAAATTAGCTCACAAGCTCCATGACTCAGATGTTGGCTCTCCAGTACCTGTAGGTAATGTCATGCACATGCCCTTATCAGTTCTCCGTCCAACGGATACAGAATCTATAGCTGGGCTGGAAAAGTGATAAGGAGATGTGAGCGACCACAGTACCACAACAGCATCTGTTTACTCTTTGTCAAACTTTGATGAAGCACCTATTGTTTCAGGGCCAAAAGCGACACTGAGCACTTTCACACCTGTACAGAAGTGTTCAATACCGCAACCACCCAGCCATTGGTGGCATGAAGTTGCCTTTGCTTTCTTCAAAGATCCAGCACCTAGCAGCAGAGCTCCTGAGACTCAAAGCAGATGAGATTTGCTGTCCATTCGCGTCATTCAGCCAACGTAGAGGGTAAAATAGCTGCCAGCTCCTCAGATCCTCATGCAGCAAAGTACGAGCTTTAACCAGTCAAAGTGGGTTGCAGCACCAGAAGCCCTTCACTGTTTGACTGCTGGCAAACGTTTGAGACACACCCCATTGATGAGTTTTATTTCACCGCAGCCCCGCCTGACTCTCAGGGACCTCTCTGATGCCATTGGTTGACACTGAGAACTCACCATACCTGCCCCCTGGCTTTTGAGGACTGGAGCCAAATAGATCTTGCAGTCAGTCAGTCACAGGGGAGATCAACCAGTGAGAAGCAAGAGACCAGTTTTGGTGGGTGTGTTCCCCACAGGTGTGGCTAAGAAGCACATTCCAATATGCGCATACCTGTCAGCTTCTCTGGTATTCATCTACTCCTAGAAAGTGAGACCTCTGCTGTGCATTTGCTCCCTCTTTTCCTCCTGCTGGGGCCCATGTAGAGGGAGATGGATATGACTTGTTTCACTTGCACAAATAAGACACCATCTCCCTTTCCTTTTTGTTTCTGCTTCTCCCATTGAATCCCATTAAGTGTGTGGTTGTCACAAATAAAACAAATGTGTGAAATCTATAATACTGCCACGCTACAGAACAACAACGACAAAAAAAACTCACTGGTTTTCTGAAGGCAGTTCAGAGTATACACACTCGGGAGTCGGCCACGCTTCACTTTTAACTACGGATCAAGGAAGCTTCAGGTTTTCTAGGAAGCGCAGTTAATTCTCACCATACACCCTGGCATGTGGTGTCAGTTAGCACAGGTGCAGGTATTGGCATGTACCCACCCCCAACACACACGCACACATACACACACCCACAAAGAACATCAGATCATCTGCGTCTGTTTACCCCAGTGGACTTCATTGAGCCTCACAGACAGTATTTGTGAAGAGGAGATTTGTGTTGTCTGGCCCTTTGGTATGCAGGTGTGTTTCCCTATCTCTGTCTTTTAACCATTTTCCTTATGTCTCTCTCTCTCTCTCTCTCTCTCTTACTCTCTCTCTCTCTCTCTCTCCCTCCCTCTTCGTGTCTCAGTTTCTCTCAGTCTAAAGAGTACATATGTGAACAGTGTACGCCTCAGGCTGGTATGGGGAATGTAGGTTTGCTGCATTTGTGGAACTGAGAAGGAACAGAAAGGAACAGAGCAGATCAGCCCATGCCGTGACTTCGTGTAGACGAGTCTGTGCCTGTGTTGAGCTGAGTCAGAGCAGCTGCACACACCAAGGACGTCTATGTGTGGATGTGTCGCCAGTCACTCACACACTCCAGATGTCATGAGTACTTGAGTTCTTAGTTAATTCAGTGTGATCTCACAGATCATAAAAAACATCTAGAAACAGGCACAATCAAAATCTTATAAAAGGCCCTTTACAATGCTATTTACTGTACTACAATGTTGTCATGTGAGTCGGCTTCGAGGCTGCCACTGAAAACCCTCAGTCACCTCTGTTTTAGTTGTGATCTTCTAGAAGCAACTGTCTGGATGACCACAGAGCTCTTAAAGGTGTGTAGATGTGCAACAGGCTAACCTGTGATCTGAATTGGTTAATCAGCACTAGTCAATGAATTTGGCAACTTTATTTTTATTCCAGAGTCCATGGAAATCTTGGTGCCCAGAAATAAAGTAAAAAAAAAAAAAGAAGCAAGAAAGCAGTTGTGTTGGTAGTGAAAATGACTGCATTTATGGACTCAGGTACAACTTTGAATATTTTTCTTGTCTTCTGAACATCTTCGCCAGTGAGTCTATTGGTTGATTCACAAAATTAAGTTTTAGAGTTGTTTTGGTCTCTGGTCTAGGTCTCGGGACCAGAACTCAAGTGTCCTGTGACCGAACATTTCAAAAATTCAACTTTTAAGTTCAACAGGAATATTCATGGAAAGATTCTCTCTCCATATCAGCAAATACTTTTCTTTATGTACTCTTCTTCTTTTTGATGAACTGATATGAGCCTTGTTAGAGCCCAAAATGTAACAATGACCTGAAATGTTACAAAATAAATGTAATAAAAGCCAATATGTAATAACTGGTTGATAATGTAACAAAAGAGCCAAGCCTGAAATGTAATTAAAAAAAAGTAATATCTAGTCAATAATGTGACAAGATGTTGAACCCAAAATAACAAAATGTAACAACTTGTTAC
>JBAMYA010000018.1:14525818-14555325 GCA_037176975.1 Arrhamphus sclerolepis | reverse complement strand
CATGGTGGTGTGTCACTCGCGTGGCTGTCATTACGGGACTTTGTGAGGAGAGGCAGGGGGAGGAGGAGGAGGGGAGTGGAGAGGAGACAACAGAAGACAAGAGAAGAGAAGACAAGAGAAGACAAGAGAAAAGAAGAGAAGAAATAAACATGCACCTAGTAAAATTACAGTTTTTCATTTTCTTTATGGTGCTGCACCACTTACATGCACAGAGTGTAAATGCATTTTAAAACCATGTATTTGGATTTATTCAACAGTCCTTGTGGACTGACCACCCCTTGATGACAAAAAGAAAAAATAAATAAAATGAATTACAACTTCAAACTATCACCTCCAACATATATAGCCACAAATATTGGGTGGACACCAAGACAGAGCTTAAAGAGGCAGAGAGTGCTGATGAAAAGTGGCCAGAAATATGAAAGCATAATCTGGTGTGTGCCCATAGGACAGTTAAGCTCAGCATTGTCTCTAATGTATCAGGAAAGGGAAAGAGGTGGGTTTCCCAGTTTTTGGGCTCTAAAGTTGCTAAAAAGATGCAGTCATACAATTTTTTGTATTCACAGTGATTATCAGCACTTTCCATTAACACCATTTTATCCCATCTTTGTTGATGAACAACTCTATACTGCAACCCAGAAACCCAGAAAAGATGCCTCAAAATCCTGTTGCACAATACGTCTAAAAATCACCCTGACCCCCCCTCGACAGCTGCACTCTGATTGGCTACAGTGTCATGGGTTTGAATCCCCTCCATGACCTTTCTAAAATGTCATCACCACTCTGTCTCGGCAATCTTCTGCACCACTTTCCATTTTAAGCTGTCTATAATAGGAAACCATAAAAATAATCTTTACTACCATCGCCAGTCATCGAGGAGAATCGCCACCTCATTACCACTCCTGTCTGAAGGGCTGATTATGGCACGGATGGAAGGAACTCAACAACAGAGATGAGGCTGGGCCATCCTGACAGACTCAGTTTTTTAACGCCTGCATGAGGTTAAACTGAAGCTCATTTCATGTCTAACCCTTTCTGCTTTCCCACCACTCTTCACTGTGCCTCTTACTGAAAGAAAAAAAAATGAAATACTCTGGAAAAAAGTGGATGGTACTCTCTTCTGTTCAATAAAAAGAGCAGCAAGGAGTGCAGTCGAATCTCACGCCATAATACCCTGTTACCTCTGGATCATTTTAATGATCCCCCACAGACAAAGCATTGTGAGTCCACCGTAAAATGTCCTGTGATAAAATAAACCATTGTGTGTGTCATCACCCCAATATGCTAATCCAGGATTAATTATGGGCCAACCCTAATGAGTATCTCTCTTGCCCTCTTAGATATGTAAATGTACCAGCAGTGGCCATCGTTGAGAGGCTTTTGTTCACTCTCTGTGTTGTATAAAAGGGGCAGGACAGAACAGAAAGAGACAAGGACACAGGTTTAGTGGCAAAATGGAACAAACAAGGTCTCCTTCAGTCATGGGAGCAAATTTTGTCGTGCTCACAGTGAATTGGATTTAAAGTTCACCTGTGGAAATGAAGACACCAACAGCAGAAGTTACAGCATAAATATTAAGACAGTAATTTAGATGCATCTAATATGGCTATGGGGGAACTGCTCCCCATCACAGGCTACTTGAGTCATTGCCATCATGGATATGGATGATGGTTGTTGTTGATGTTTTGCTCATTGATTTGACAGGAAGTATGAAAATGGAAAGGACCCAATATAATATATTCTTGTTACAGTTCCGTCTTCCTCAACATGGAACCAAGAGAGGAGGAAATATTCATATGGTAATGTTGAAAGATTTAGGTTTGGAGCTTATGAATGAAAACTGGCAAGATCAGTGCAGTCTGACACTAGTGGTGTAGGACCCTTTGTCCCTAACAAATGTCACAAAGTCAAATAATGAATGTTTTTCTACATTCAAAACTTTGATGAATGATCTAATATGGTAACAAACTTTTTTTTTTTAACTACCCAGTATGAGAAGTTTGGATAATTTTATTTTTTTTATTTATATGTCTCTTTCTGTATTTTTGGTGGAGAACTGGGTCGTAAAACTAGAAAAATATATTATGGCTGTAATTATGCTCACAAATCAAAAAGATTCTGAATTCTAGCTTTACAGTAGACATAGTATGTTTTTTTTCCTCCAAAAGTCTACAAAACATAAACACTATATCAGAATTCGGAGTTGGGATATAGCCTATGACATTATTTCTCAACTTAAGGGAACTCCATAAATGCCGAAAAGAATTTGCTGTCAATAGCAACGCAAAAACAAAGAACAAAAAAAACAACAACAAACAAACAAACACAAAAATTCCACGAGCGTTGCAGTAGGTAAGCATGATTTCAATATGTAGGTTGAGATCACTTTAGAAGATAAAGCTTATGAAGGTGGATAATTCTGGAACGTAACAGAACGCTACAAAAATAAGCGTCTGTCTGAATAATTTCAGACTAATGAGGCCCCAAACACGGTGACAGTGATGTGTTCTGCGAGAGTTTCAGAGTGACTAAAGACGCCCAAATATATGCAATGAATCACATTTTTATTTCTACATGTCTGTTTAAAAAAAAGTAACAAAAAACTTTTTGTAGTCTAAAATAATTGAGGGTTAAATCGGAGACTGCGTCTCTGTCCAAGGTTCTGAAATCTGCTGCTCCGGGAACAGATCACGTGACTGCGGTTCTCCCTCAGAGGGAGCAGGTTGTTGAGTGTGTGCGCGCGCTCTCGTGCGGGGTCTGAAAGCGGACAGTTCAGTCCTCATCATGAGCGGCTGGAAGGGACTTTCTGAGACGGCGTAGTAAGCCTGCAGCGTGGAGAGGTCTGGGCAGATGAATGCGTGACTGTGACTGTGCGTGTGTGTGCATCATTTTCTTCTGCGTTTCCTTTCGCCGTTGCAAACGCGACTGTGGCAAGTGGTGATGGGCACTCTGGAGTGGGCTGCTGCCCACAAAGTGTGACTGTGTTTCGGGGGTGCTTATTAAAAGAACATGTAAGAATTCGCAGGCAACCACGCAGACCCTCTCGGATTCACAGCCAAAATGCAGAAAGGGATGAGACTCAATGATGGCCACATCACCTATCTGGCTCTTTTGGCGAAGAAGGATGGGACGAGGCGAGGTTGCCTGAGTAAGAAAAGCTCAGACAACACAAAATGGCATTCAAAGTGGTTCGCTTTGTTGCAGAATATGCTGTTTTATTTCGAAAACGACTCCAGTTCGCGGCCCTCTGGACTTTATCTGTTGGAAGGATGTATCTGTGACAGGGCACCGTCGCCAAAGCCGTCTCTGTCAGCGAAGGAATGCTTAGAGAAGCAGGTAAGAAGCTGACCACAGAAAGCAAGGCTGCTCCCATTGGCTGACTCTGCAAAGGTGTTCTGCTTTTCTGAGAGGACTCTTTTAAGTTGTAATATCTGGAAACCTGCCATAAAGCTGCATTTCTGCACTCAAACCATTGCCGTCTGTTGGGTTTTATTCAAACAATTAGTACATTACATATAAGCAATTTCCCAGAGATGCTTTTGCAATTTTAGTTCACTTGACGTGCAGGTTTACGTAATGTCGTCATCCTAGCTGACCAATTGTCTCGATTTCGCTCTAAAATAGCCTAAAACTCTGCGTCGAAAGGTAATTAGCGAAGTGCATAACATACAAGCTTGAATAAATGGTTAAAATTACCAGAATCAGTGAAAACCTCCCTCTAAACTTTCAAACTACCTTCATCTATTAACTTAAATGTAGGCTAACTATACGCAACACATTTGCAATATAACGTAGTGTTTCTAGATAATCAGACGACCATGCAGCACATGCATGAGGAATAAACTTAGACTGCATCCCAACTTTACAGGTTGCCATCTTGCGGAGGAGAGCTGCCCCTTACTTGGCGTTTTGACGTATTGATTTAATTCCTTGTCTTGATATTAATAGCACCCTTCCTTGGCAACTGTGTCTCCCCGGTTTATAGCGGTGGTTTATTAGAAAGCTCCCTCATTATCATGGGTTGTTAACGACAGCTATGATAGGCAATCATATCATGTTCTAGGCATGCCTTTGTCTCTCACTTCATCCCACTTGGTTTTAAATCCTTAAGTGATGTGAATTCACACGTGCAAGGACTAAACAGCCTCTGCTGCATATAAATCAATCGACACAGTCAGAAATTAATTTGAATAAAACCACAGCTGAATCCAGTGAAACCAGTCTGGCTGCTGCTGGAGAAACTAATCATCGTGGAATCCAGAGAAGCGGTCAAGCCACTGTGAGCTATGACTGCAGTCACCTTCTCAAATCTGCTCTGCCAGCTGCAGTCTCTTTTGCTTTCCATGCCGCAGAGGGGATAAAGACCTCAAGCTGAAGACAAAGCAGTGGCTCATCTCATGTATTCACTATCTTTTTTGTCTGCAAGGGGAACAGATTGTTAGCCTTTTTTTCCTCACTGCAGCAGAATTTTGCAGACATGTTGCTATATTCAACTCAGCCTGAAAGCCATTAAGGATCTCCTTGTAACAGCCAATAACTCCACTGCAACAGTGCAGACGGATGGATGACTTCTTTCATCAGTACAGATAGCTCAAAAAGTGACACAAGTTTTATTAAAACTCCAAATTTTATGAAACCTAACAGTAAAAGTCTGGGGGCATCAAAGGCAGCTGTTTGTAGAATATGCGGTACACTTTCTTTGAAGAAACTCTTCTATGAATTTTGAGACACCCATCTTCAGTGGTGGTGGGTGTATTGTTGAATCTAAACTTCATCTTTATAGTTTGAATTAAAAAAAAGAAACATCTAATTCTGTGCAACTGAACTAAAGTTTGTTGTTCCACTCTCTCTGTTTTCAAATTAACATTTTACTGTATCACTTTTATGAATAATGACTATAAAATACTAACAGAGTCTTCATATAACTTCAATCCCTCACTTGTTCTTCAAGCTCACGTCTTTTGCCCTTTGCAGACAGAGCTGTTCTCACTGGTATCAATGTAAGTGTCACTACACAAAATGTGCCAACAGATTTGAGAAACCTGTGATGATTTCATCTTTACTCTCAAAAGGACGTTAAGCTGTGATGTAGGATTTAAGGTTTACAGGTACCTGCTGAAAAACTAAAGCACTGGTTGTTTTGTTTTTTAAATGTTCTTTTCGGACAAGCCACATTTTGTGTTAATGCATGAAATCTGTATTGGGGTACATCTATGATGACAGCTGTTCATTCTGGCTGCTCCAGTAAATTTATTTCAACAGTGAATTAAATGAAGCTGAAAGTGTTCAATTAGCATAACACAGTCTTGCGTTTAGCATGCATCTCTTTATATAACACGTGTTCACAATTTCCTATTTTGTCCTCATTTATCTTGAACTTGCATCAAAAACATATAATGTGCATTTTCACAGGCGCGTTTTTCTTTCAACAGACTTTCACTCTTTGTTGTATGCTGTCAATTCTGCCCGTCTGTGTTCGCATCTGAACATGTTGTGCAGCTCATCTGATCTTGCGTGTACGCCTTGAAGTCTATATTTACCTCACCGTGTTGTCCTGCATACACCAGTGTCGATCTTTAATGCTGAGCAGCTCCACAGTAAAGGTGAAACAAGGACAGAATGATAAATCTATGCTACATGTGTGTGGTAGCATACAGATTTGCTTTTTTACTTTCTGCACTCTGGAAAAAACGCAGAGACTGAACCCAGTCAATGAACAGTCTGCAGGAGGTCATCAGAGGCAATGCTACTGTATCCTCCTGATATGAAACCTGTTACAGTATATGGATTAAAGTTGGTTCCAGATTTATGTTGTGAAGTGTTTCTTCACGTTCTCCACATCAGCAAGTGTGCATGTCAGAGCTGCATGAGTTCTGGCAAGGAGAGTGCTGGATCTTATCTGTGTGTGACAGGGACAGGGACAATGCAGGGAATAGATGCCAAGCCAACTGCCACCTTGCAGGGCCACTGCACTTTTTATAGCCCTCAGTCCTCAAAAAGGCAAAAGATCCCCCCCCCCCGGTCTGTCTCTGCATTCTCCTTGTATTCTTTGGAGTGTTCTACTTTTTAAATGTTCTTATTCCCCATTTAGAAGGCGAGCTACGTTTAAGCCCACAGTTACTATGGCAACCCCTATTTGCATCTGAAAAAGTGCATTTGAAGGGGCCAACAAAATGTGAAACAATATGCCTTGGCATTGTGCTTCATTTAGCAAGTACAGACTATATGTGCTTATGAAAATGGGAAGTGGGTCAACATAGCTGGTGGTTGTTTTCCTTTTTTGTTTTTAATGTTGTAATGTATCATTTGGGCCTAATAACGGTTCAGCAGTTTACCATGAGTCTCCATATGTTGCCGCTCAAATTTATAATCCTGAAGACTAACTTACGTAGTTAATCTTTTCAATGATTATGGCCACTATGAAATCATCTTGACTGTTTTCACCAGTGTTTGGAGTCCCACAGACCTCACTGCTATATGTGGAAAATACTAAACAAAAGGGAAAAAAATATGCAGAGAGAAATGAGACTTTTCTGTGCAACAGTCATTAGATAACACGTTTAGCAAGTACCATCATGTGTGATCATTTTTCCCTATTCCAGTTGAAATCTCATTTCTGTTCTAATGTTAAAATGTTGTCTCACAGCTACTGTATGTGTAGAAAAAAAATGTAGTGACGTTGAGTTAAATATAGCAGCCTAAAAGGCTTGACACACCAGCTCACAGAGATGGGGAGCACATTATTGACAAAGGCCTGTTCTGCTGCTCATCAGGAAATATGGAACATTACTCCCCTTCACAAATGATTTGCTCCTGGCATTTGGGAGGGATAAAAAAAAAAAATCCAATATTTATTGGATTTGTGGGGGTCTATTTACAATGCATCAGTGTTATATAATTTGATGTGTTTAAACTACAGGTAACCTACCTCTACTGCAGAAACAACCACTTTGTTAATTTGAGGATTTTATCCCATAAGGCTGTTCCATGTGTATTGGCCAGAATTGTTACAAATTAACCTTTAAGCTGCAAAGTCACTGGATTTAGTTAATGAGAAAAAAGAAAGAGAAAAGAGAAAAAAGTTGTGAGGGTCAAGAAGTGTTTTGGTAACTGCAAGGATGCCAGATCACTACGGCAAAGCAAAACGAAACAAAACATGGCGTCATTGGAGGGTTTCTGCCAATTCGGAGGTGAGTTGCCAGGTTACAGGCAAAATGCACAGAGGCTTTATAATGAATCTCTCAAGACTTTTCCCTTAGGATCCCTCACTCCCACTCATTCACACACATGCCCATGCACATGTGTACATATACAAGTTTGGACATTTTCCTTCTCTGTATCTTTCCCTTTGAAATGGTTTAAAAACATCCTCATGATGACATCACTGGCTTGGCGCTGGTTCAAATCCTGGCAGGGGTCTTTCTGTGTGGAATCTGCATGTCCTCCCTGTACTTGGGTTTCTTCTCACAGGCCAAAAACACAAATATCAGGTTAATTAGTGATTGGAAGTTGACTATAGGAGAATGTGTCTGAGATTGTTCATCTATATGTTGCTCCTGCGATGGACTGGGGTCCTGTCCAGGGTGAACCACTGCCTTTTGCTCAGCGGGAGCTGGGACAGGCTCCGGCCGATCCTCATGAAATAAGCAAACGTATATAATGGTTGGATGATCTCATTATTTTCTGAGAAAACATTCAACTAGCTTTCTGTGCTTTTGTTTTCCAGTATTACTTCACTGTCACTTTCAATCATGACAACCAGAAGGCTTTAGAGCTGCGCACAGAAGACGTCAAGGACTGTGATGAGTGGGTTGCTGCCATCACGCAGGCCAGGTAACTCACACACATGACCTAGCTCTTATAAACATTTTTTGTATGTGTGTGTGCGTTCGCCTAGTATTGGTGCATTTAGTCAGTCATTAAAGCTTCATCTACAATTGTAACAAAATCTTGCCCTAATAATTCAATTGGCACCTGGTGGATGTGTTGAAAAATCAGAGGGTAGGTAGAAATATCAGCGTTAAAGTCTTAAATTTGTAATCACCTTCAGTTTGGAGAAGGTTAGTGAGCACTGATCAAGATTTCAACAGTCATTTCTCTTTGAAAGCTGACCAATGTGCAGTTTGATTGCCTGAGGCGCTTTTCACACAGCTACAAGTCATTTACCTCATTGACATGTCACAAAACATCAATATGTTTGATCATATTGACCATGTGTTCAGTGGAAGGTGGAAAAAGGACAATATTGATAGTATTTAGACTATGTTGCTAACTAGAAGCCTCCAGGATACCATTATTGGAGTAGCTGCTTTTATTAACAAGTTATCAAGATAGGAAATTGTCTTTTCTGCTGGGGTCTATTTCAGGAAAAGATGTTCAGCAAACTCAACGTTAAAATGCTAACTCAGAATTGACAAACCCTGAGATGAGAAACTGAGTTTCAGATCAGGGTTTTAGTGCTACTTCCAACATCTCTGAGTCTACTGTGTGTGTCATGACTACATAACGCCATCACCAATGGAGCTCTGAAACAGTGATTGAGTCTTTATTAGAATTAAAACTTTCACTTCAGTCTTGAAGTGAATTTGAGCGCATCCTTCTGCAGAAAGGCAACGCAGCTAGAGGAAAGAGAAAAAAGAAAGTTTGACGTAGGAGCAGTTGTGGAGAAAATTTGTCAAAGGCATTTTTAATTACCTTTATAATGTGGTCTGAGTGATCCCTGATGGAATGTAGGTGCGTCATATCTAAGTTTCACTTTTTATGCAGGTCTTTCTGGTGAAAAGAAAAACAAAACAAAACACTTTAAAGCACTTAAAGATGAAATATGAAAATATAATTCTGACAGGTAACTTGAGTGCAAAAGGCTCATGGCCATCAATACATGCAGTCACACTGGGAACTCCTACTGGGACATTTTTTTACTCACAGAAGTCAGAGCAAGATGCTATTTAATAAAAACAAACAAACCAACAGCAACAAAAAACCCAATATGTAAGTCATTAACAATATTGATTTCTCCATCAGAAATATTTTATGTGAAGGAAGAGCATGGCCATGGCATGAGTGATTTTTGAGATGCATGTATGGATGGAATATCATGTGTGTAGGCCTGTTTGTGCAGAAAAAGGGGAACTAACAGAAATCATCTGTTTGGATCTTTAATAGATGTCCTTGATGTAAATGCAGTTCCATTCTAACCAGCACAGCCTCTCCAATCCATTAAAGGACATGCCATTGTTCCCAGAAGTCTCCTAAATCCTACTTTTAGATCTGATTTGTAAATCTTTGTTGTTAGTTTAGCATGATAATATTTATTGAGAGCCAACAAACAAAAAGCACAACTGAGATTTCTTTTCTCACAAACTAAAATACTTCTTGTATCTGAGACAAATTGGATTTTTTTTTTTTGAGCACAGGTATCGATATTTCTTGTTTGGCATCCATTGTACTGGTGTCAGCATGGCTAAGAAGAGTCTGATTAGGTCGGTTGCACTTAATGAAAAATGAATAGTGGCACAAAAGTTAAACTAGCACTACGACAGAGTGAACGGTCGCCAGATTGGTTGGTAATCTGGTATCCTTGTTATGCATGACACAGTTATAAATCCTGACAGAACCAGCCATTCTTTTCTACTGTAAAAACAAAAGCTTAAATTCATATCAGGATTCCCAATAAAGACATATTGTGCATTTAGAGATTTAAGTGAAAGATCAGTTTGCTGCAACTTTTGTTATGCAGTGTGATGGAATATAAACACTGTAAGTAAGGCTGTTGCCAGTCTTTTTTCTTCTTCCAGTATGAGATGATAAGGCACTTTGACACACCCATAGACAAGGACAATAAAAACCTGCTAAATATTGTTAAGATTGTTAAAAAAGAAAAAAAACAAAACAAACACCAATATTCAAGCGATATACAGTACAGGTTGCCATAGGGCTCTTTTGTTTTTAGCATTGCACAGATTAAAACTTCTACCCAAATTCAGAAATTAAAAGCTTATTTTTGATATAAACTAAACAGCATTATTAGAAAAATATCCGTGTAAGATTAATGAAAGCAAGGCAACACTGTTGCTTCAAAAGGCAGCAGAGTGAATTTATTTAGCAAAATGTCAATTGTTCGAATTCAGCCAGGATAAAATTGATTTATGCCCAGTCAACACAGTAGCACTGACTGTACAGGGACAAGCTGGCCTGCAACACTATAATCAACATTAAGGCCACAGAGAACAGAATTCACTTTAAAGATTTATCTCTTTTAGAGTTTTTAGTATTTTGTCAGTCGTGGTTAATTGAAACCCTTTTCAGCTTTTTATTTTGTTAACAGTAAACATTTATATTATAACTCATTATAAATGTTGAAGTGTGTTACTGTACATACAGAATTTCTGCTCATGCTGAAGCGGCTTTTACCCACGGTGCACTAAGCCTGCCTGTAAAGTCTCGGTTGCATAACATCAATGCATTCTGTGTGGACGTAAGGTCTGTGGTTCAAACATGTGATGATCGCAGGCTTGCTTTTCCTTTGATAAAAACATGGGGAGCTCATGAAACATGCGTTAATGAGGTCCTTATAATGTCTGTGCGTGCTGTCTGTGTAGTTACAGGAACCTGGCTACAGAGCATGAGACCCTCATGCAGAAGTATCTTCATCTACTCCAAATAGTGGAGACAGAGAAAACGGTTGCCAAGCAACTTCGACAACAGATAGAGGATGGGGAAATCGAAATAGAGCGACTAAAATCAGAGGTAACTTGTGATTTTTTATTTATTTTTTTGTGCTAGTAATGCCTTTGTCAGTATGAATGCGTGTTTTGTCTTGCTGATATGCGGTACAGAGGAAGAGAGAAACGATGGGACTAAAAGTAACGAGGCAGAGAGGACACAAAAAGCATAAAGCGACAGGACAAAGGTCACGACCCAGTTTCCAAACCACAATGTTGTGATTTCATGCAGTGTGTCGTAGCTTGCAGTGCCCTCTAGAGATTTTATAATACTATTCAGTGTTTTGTATCTTCATTATTCGGTCTAAACTAGATCAAAAGCATCTCTCTTTAGTGTGCTAATGGACGCTTCAATTGAATTCAATGTTTCAATATGCATGAGTCAGCTCTTGTTGTACATAATACTGCATCGTGCACCACAAAATTATCTACTTTCTCCCTTTTCATGGCCTAAGTATGTACTAGTAATGAACTCTGTTTTTGATCAGTCTTTTATCAAAAGTTTTCCCTATTCATACTTTGTCTACAGTGGGTTTGAAATTAACAGAAAAAAAAAGACGATAACAGACATTTTATCATGGCTAGTTCATTTTCTGCATCTATCAGTTCTTTGAAGCAGCTAATGGACAAAAACAAAGTTGATCAAAAGGTAATTTAGGATGCTGAATAAAACATTAATAGGTATAATAAAAGGTAACACTGGGGTGAGAGAATATGAAAGCATCAAAATCACAAATAGGACTTTACTAGCCCTATTTGTAAATCCTAGATGGCATGCAATTATCAGAGATTTCCAAACCTACTTTTCCTTAGATTTCGAACAAACCTCACGTCTTTTTTAGTTTACTTATTTTACGAGAATGCGCTTTTGAATTTAACTCCAGACTCATATCTTAACAGTGTTTTTAAAATTAAGAGGCAATGATGTAAACATGCCTATGTCTCAACTTTCTGGAGTAATTTGATGTCATTTATCTGAATGACCACTCATTTAAGATAAATAATCAAACAAATAAATAAACTAATACATTAATAGATTTATCTTAATAAAACAAACAAAAAAAAAACCATGATGATTACATTTTTTGATTTAAATGGTTTGCAAAATTTCCCCAAATTACCTGTAAATTGGGATTATAAATGGATCCAGTGTGATGCACTCACTCCAGTTCTGAATGGGTTGTCTTGAATTTCAGATTTCTGGACTGCTGAAAGACAACGAGAAGATCCAGTCAAATCCTGAGGTGCCACCCAGTGAGGATGACACAGAGATCAAGAAGATTAAGAAGGTGAGACCATGTTCCTGTGCTGCTGCAAAGATTTAAAAGGAGAAAGTGTTATATAAATAAAATTTGATTTGATTTGAGAAAGCCCAGTTCATAGTTTTTAATCATGAAAAAAAAAGTAAGCAAAAGCAGAGGGAGAGGGAGTGGAGGACGGGAAAGGACCCACAGTTTAGGCAAAGATGTGTCCAGCAGCTGCATCACTGGGCACCTACAAGTTTGTTTCCTACTGCCGCTTCAGTGTTTATTAGCAGATCTTCAGTGTTTACTTCCTAAACTTTACTGTCTTGATTAGAAAAGACAAATGTATGTCAGCATCTCAATGAAGACAGTAACACGATAATTAAAATAGCACAAAAATAAAGAGCCAGCTACTTCTCTCAGAAGTCTGCGATGGCCACAACAGCCTCAGTGAATATTTGACTTTCATTTGTCAGATCAACAAAAATTTGACTCCAAATAAATCTTACTGTGAGCAAACATATTAGTTTGCGCTTATTTGTCATATAGCGACTTCCCAACACAGCACTACATGTGTCAGTACTGTGTTAAGCTTGTTTCACTGCCCCCAGCTGGCCACAAAATCAATACAAACACTAATATTGCTACCTCCTCAATCAGGCTAATTTTGGCTGAACTCATTGGGAGTGTTATGCAGTTGAAATTGAAACCTGTAAGAATTAAGTATTAGCATATGATACTGTACCTTCAAACTTGTCATCCAACAAATGGCTAGGTCTAAATTCCCAATGTTAATTTACTACTTTTACTTGCTGTTTTTGGTTTCAAATAAGATCTGACTAACTGAGAAATGCCCCACAAGTGTTCAGTCACAGTCTTCAACACACCAAACAGCTGCTCAGAATAATCACAAGGGTTGATTTGTGTTTTTGGAAACAATTTTTATCTGTTTTGAAATGACATGATAACATAGATATTAATACATTTTTGAAGTCTGAAACTCAGGTGACTGCAATAAATAAGTACCTGATGCATTTGCACAAACCTTTTAGCTACTAAACATCGTTGTCACAGGTCCAGAGTTTCCTGCGAGGTTGGATTTGCCGCAGGAAGTGGAAAACAATCATCCAGGACTACATCCGTTCACCTCATGCTGAGAGCATGAGGAAGAGGAACCAGGTGGTGTTCAGCATGCTGGAGGCTGAGGCTGAATATGTCCAGCAACTCCACATCTTGGTCAACAACTTCCTGCGGCCCCTTCGCATGGCAGCCAGCTCCAAGAAACCCCCCATCACCCACGATGATGTCAGCAGCATCTTCCTTAACAGGTGGCTGGTGGTCAGACTGGCTGCAAACACTTATGGGCACGAGAAAGGGGAACAGTAGCTCATGACTAACATTGTTTTTTTTTCATTTGTGTTATTAGTGAGACCATAATGTTCCTCCACCAGATCTTCTATCAGGGCCTGAAGGCCAGAATAGCCAGCTGGCCGACACTGGTGCTGGGTAAGAGACACAGACTGGCAACCGCCCACACATTTCAAGAGCAGTCTTGTTTTCAGATTTGTTAAAGGGTTTGTTCAATCCTATAAGCATCCGTTAAACACAAAATCTTCCTCTATCTGGGAGCTTGTTTCCTTTTTTCAGTGAATGTCTAATGACTTCACATGGATCAGAATCACTTAGGATACGTGGAGTTGAACAAACACAAAGCTATACATCCAATGGTTGTTTGGGCTTTTACTGGCTATGTCTCTCAGTAATTTAGAAGCTAACACGTGCGACTTGTCTGAATATTCATGACAACTGCTGTCTCGCTTTTTCAGCCGACTTGTTTGACATCTTGCTGCCCATGCTGAATATCTACCAAGAGTTTGTGAGAAACCACCAGTACAGCCTGCAAATCCTGGCCCACTGCAAGCAGAACCGGGACTTCGACAAGCTGCTGAAACAGTACGAGGCAAAGCCCGACTGTGAGGAGAGGACTCTTGAGACCTTCCTCACTTACCCCATGTTTCAGGTAAAATTCCAACCTTACACCTATGCAGTATATACAATTTGAAAAAGTATCATGTGGTCATAAATTACAGATTCTGTGGTGTAAAAATGTGAACCACCATACTTCAAATTGTGGCACTTTTTAAAAACTCTCTGGGTTTTTGTGCTCCAATCACAGAACGGTAAATTGTAATCAAATGAAATTATAAAATTAGCTGTGCACAAATGCTGACCTGAGTAAACCAGCCTTTTGTTTACTGGAAGATCAAAGTCACTCATGCTGGTATCGTAAAGAACCTGAAGCTGCATGTATAACTTTTACAACTTCTGTCACAGTTCAACAAACCGCCATTGCACTATAGCTAAATATCTGTTTTCTTTTTCTTTTTAAAGTAGCAATTACTTCCAATAAAGTTTCAAGTGCAATTATCCCATTTTACATTTTAAAGGTGTGGCCTATTGAGTAGCTTGTTGCACAACTTTTTCAATCTGTTTTAATTATGCATGAGAAAAAAGGAAGACATATTTATATAGATAATGTTTTCAAAGCCCTCATCTCAAGCAGAGTAATCCATCTGAGTGTTGCCCTTGAAGTAAAACCAAAGGCTCTGCTAAGCTGCTGGGGGCAGTTTGCATGATTTTGGTCTGGTTGTCCCATTAGAGAGAAAGAGACACTGAAGATCAGTACAGAGAAGTTCTGATTAGGATTCTGATGTGTTAAATCTCTTTCAGGATGACAGTTCTGCAGCTCATTGGGCCTGAAGGGCCACTGAATGATTTGATGTGCATAAGAAAATTATATAGCTTATATGATATGGCCTTCATATTTACCTGATTTCAACCTAACTAAACACTAAAAGTAGATTTTGAACTTTATCATCAAAACACCAAGTGAAGGAAAGTATCTGGGAGTGTGCTTGCTATGGCAAGATGAAGCTGCACTGACAGTATGTGGTTGTCTAACACCTTATTCATACACGCAGCCTTTATTATTCTTCTTCCACTTAACATTCACAAGAAATGTTTTGGTTCAAGTGAATTATTAATTTTACCATAGAAAAAGCACAGAAAGCTTAACAGTCAAACTCATTTAAAGGGTATTTCTTTTCCCTCAGATCCCCCGTTACATCCTGACGTTGCATGAGCTGCTGGCTCACACTCCCCATGAACATGTGGAGAGAAATAGTTTGGACTACGCCAAGTCAAAACTGGAGGAGCTTTCCAGGTAGATCTACTTCTCCACACCTTTATACCTTTATGGAGACTCACAGTCAAGTAATTGGTAAAGTTTGACTGGTCTCATGTTAAAGTACTCATTTTTTTAAAGAGAGATTTCCTCTCATTTCTAGTAAGTAAACAACACAGAGCTTTAATTGACTGATTTAATTAGTACCTAAATTTTTCAGTATTGTTTTTCTTTCAGAATCATGCACGATGAGGTGAGTGAGACGGAGAACATCAGGAAGAACCTGGCCATTGAGCGTATGATTGTGGAGGGTTGTGAGGTTCTGCTCGACACCAGCCAGACATTCGTCAGACAAGGTAAGAGAAGTTTGATTAACTGCTGGATTAGAGCACTGACCCTGACAACTGAATAATCTTAATCAACACTTAACTCTTAATCTACACAAATGAACGCTTGAACTAATATGAACCTAGCTTAAATGTTTAAATGTTAATGGCTTTTTTTAATTCAAGTTTTTAATCAAGTTCTATTATGAAGACATGAATTAGGAGATGATTGCATCTTTTTTTGTGTGTTTGTGCTTCCACAGGTTCTCTGATCCAGGTGCCGATGAGTGAAAAAGGCAAGATCACGAGAGGCCGACTGGGCTCTCTGTCTCTGAAGAAGGAAGGCGAGAGACAGTGTTTCCTCTTCTCCAAACATCTCATCATCTGCACGAGAGGCTCTGGAGGAAAACTTCACATCACTAAGGTAAAACAGGGATTTTCTCAAAATGGCATGGTACTACAACTTCTTTATGAGTAGGTCTACCATTAATCTAAAGTAACTCTGGAGCTGTCACCTGTCTGTTCTGTCAGAACGGAGTGGTGTCTCTCATCGACTGCACCCTGATGGAGGAGCCAGAGGGGACGGATGATGAATGTAAGCTGTTATGCGTACTTTCTCCAGATGTTTGATAAAACATACATGTAGATAACACATGTATGTGGAAATTAAGCATGTGCCATATATAAGAACCGATTGAGAACGCAGTGCACGTTTTCCGGTACAATGCTACCCAAACAATGTAGCAAATCAACTTACAGAAGTCCAAACTGCTTGATGTAAGATGTGATGTTGCATGTGATGCACGACAAGTGTACAAAAAAAGTTTCACACATTACAAAACTAAAATTGAATTTGACGGGGGATGCTGAAATTGTACAACTTGTGTGATTTATAAAGACACGCAGCTATCGTCAGAAAAGTCAGAAAATAATCAGTACTCTGTATATATAACTGTTTCTTTGTCTCTTCATGCATGAGGTTCTTTTATGGAGGTGAAAAGTGAACATTCCAGACATCACTATGGATCTAACAATTTTTGCAAATATTTTTTTCCTTAATTTACCATAAAAAATGTAAAGAAAGCAATTATAATTCTAGTTTTTTTTTTTTTTTCAATCTGTATTGTGCTTTGATTTCACCATGTAAAGAAATCAGCAAAGCTGGTTGTGGAACAACTAGAATGTTGCTGAAACTTTCAAGCGTCTGTAATGATTTATTGGAGACAAATTTGCAGGAAAATCAGTATGTCGTGAAATAAATGTTACATGTTGCTAAGTAATGACTAAAAAGATTGTCTGCCCTTTCTGAATCCAAAAGATATTGTTGAATTTGTGCCTTGCAGCTAAAGAGCGAAGTGGCCAGGACACTGAACACCTGGACTTTAAAGTGATGGTGGAGCCCAAAGACGGCCAGCCTTACACAGTCATCCTTGTGGCTTCATCCCGACAGGAGAAGTCAGCATGGACAAGTGATATCAGCCAGGTATGTCTCCTCACCTGTGTGCATACATAAAAAAAGAACAACAACTTCAATTTGAAGTACTTTTGTACTTCAAATTGAATGCATGCGTGCAGGTTAATGTGCACATATTCTAGGTTTGGTACCATAAAAGGACAGTAATCCTGGTAAAGAAGAACATCGTTAACGTAGATCCTCAAGTGTTGAATATTATTTGGTAAGTTACAAAAGTCAGGCTGGGTTAGGAGGGCCTGGAAACAGGTTTGTGAATGCACTTACCTTCTCGCATTGTGTTACTCAAGAGGATATCTTTTTCTGTCTGCCTTTAGTGCATTGACAACATCCGCTGCAATGGTCTGATGATGAACGCCTTTGAGGAAAACAGTAAAGTTACTGTGCCACAGATGATTAAGTAAGACAGTCTGACACTGCACAATAATGCGCATTCATTATACAAGCACAGGTTAGTGTTAGTATTATGTAATTACCTGAAAATGCATAAACAAATCATGAGCAAAAACTACTAAAACTCAACTGAGGTCCTCACCTAAATGACCTCACCTAAATGTCTTCTTGTAATCTTTGCCCTTATGTTAACTGATGAAAAGCTGAATAAATAAATTACTACACAGTACATCCTCCAGGAGCATATACAGTATTATAGGCAGAATGTATGTGTAGTTATCAAAGATGTGGTGTTTCATTACCCAACAATTTTTTTTTCTTTTGGCGTAACTCTCTGCAGAGACTGGTAGGGTGAACTCATGGACAGTTGGTCAGTTTTTTTGTAAAATGGTTTTGAATATACAACTCATCATGAAGTTAAATGTAATGTTGAATAAGTCTATTCTGATTGATTTCTCTCAGTGGAGAAATGAACACCTACCCATAATGTTAAGGCTCTGTCCACTGACCTGCACCTATAAAGAGTGCCAAGTAGAGATACGCAGCAGAAAATCCATGAGAGTAACATTTCCACCCTTACTTGAACTTCAACACAGGTCAGACACCAGCTTGTACTGCGATGATGTCGACATTCGCTTCAGCAAGATGATGAACTCGTGCAAGGTGCTGCAGATCCGCTACGCCAGTGTGGAGCGCTTGCTGGAGAGGTTGACCGACTTGCGCTTCCTCTCCATTGACTTCCTGAACACCTTCCTCCACTCGTATCGTGTCTTTACCAGTGCTGATGTGGTGCTGGACAAGCTCATCACCATTTACAAGAAGCCAATCAGTGCCATCCCTGCACGGTGAGTCACGTGATACCAAAGTGCACTTCTTCAAATTTGGGGAAGCAGATGGAGGTATCAGTATGGAGACCAAGAAATAGAGTGTTACAGATGGAATGAATAGCAAAAGGTTCCTAAAAACATCTATATGATGCTGTTAGCCATCATCTCTTGGTATCTCATTATGAATAAACACTGCACTATATGTACTGCTTTGTTGCCACGTCAGAAAGTGAGCTTACATGCAATGATGTTTATGTACAACAAAAATTTCACTGGTTGCTGCATGACAATTCATTTTATTAAGGTGGAAGCAGAGTGGAATTACAGATAGTGTTTAGTGTGTTGGACCTCTACTGGGACCATTATGTTGATTTTGCACATTTTCCTGGGCATTCTAGTTTCCAGATACATCTTTGCCAGATAGACTGGTTTAAATGTGAACATAAAATGTTGCCTGTGTCAGTGTTGCCCTGTGGGTACCTAAGAACCTGTCCAGGGTGTAAGCTGAGGTGTGCCAGAGCCTTTATCAATAGATCCACTGCACATCCACTGAGCACAGACTTCCCATAGCACTCATCTACAACTCACTGCAACCAGACAGGAATTATTACATATTGACATGTAACATATTAAGATATACCTAGACAGCAAACCTGGCTGTGGGAAATGTACACCCAGAAGCTGGAAGATTTACTCTGAACCTCTGGTAATTGCCTGACAATAGGTAAATCAGACCCATAACTTTTATTTTTGTGATTTCTATTTCATGTCTTTAAATTTGGGTCTTTTAGTTGCGTAAAGTGTATTTTTTTATGTTCAGCACTTTGGTCAGTGGTTGCTTTATAAATAAAGTTGGCTTGGCTTGGCCCCTAGAGACTGTGCTTGAAATATATTAAAGATTCCAGGGTAATTCTTGTTTAGTGTCTTTAAGGAAAACTAAGCTAGGAGATATGGCTCTTCTCAAGAATGTCAAAATACACACCATACTGACTCTTTGGTATTTATGTACTTAAATGGCGAAACCTGTTGCTTTTCAAGGCCAGTTAAAAGTGCTTAAACTCAAATTTATTTATGTCAAAGAAAGCAAACCGATTATTAAATATTTGTACAAGATCAGTTCTGACATCACCTCAAAACAATGAGTGTGACAGACCAAAGTTTTATCTTGTATTATTAGAGTTTCTTTATTTCAACTGTCACACACAAATCCTTTTAATGCACAAGTTCTATAATTTGGTCTAATTTTGGGCTATGACCTACAAATTCTACAGTAGCATGTCTGTCAATAGCTTTTTGCAGCAATGGTTACTCTTACAATTGCTTCAATGCTCAGTTGATCCCTGAAGCTTGCAACTGAAACATAAACAAAGTTTGAGATTACCACATATTTTCTCCTGAGGACGCAGCAGCGGCGCTGTACTGGTGCAGTGAAGAGGTGGGACTTCCCCAGTGTCTGAATTAGTCTTTGCACTCACGTGGACTGCCTCTAAGCAGCCTATCATGCAATAATATCCTGTCCAGGTGAGAAGGGACTGGAGAGGAGGCAGCGAGAGGTCACACCACCACATCTTCTGTCTGCCATCACAGTTAATTGGGTCCTGCATCCACCCACCTCTCCCTAACCCCTCCTCATCTTTGCCGTTCTTCGCCTACTTTTTTCCATTCTCTTGCTTTTATTTTTCCTTCCTCAAGTCTGACCATCCCTCTTTCTGCTGCACTGTCACCATGGCAACACTTTACTCTGCTGCAGGACCCCACCCTCTCCCCCTCTCTCCTGCCTTCTCCCTCCCTCTCTTCCCCATCATCTGCAGCAGCTCCACGGTATTAAATATTGATGGTGGTGCTTTGCACCCTGCTCTCTTCTACTCCTCTTTCCCCATTTTTGTCATACCCCACTCTTGTCAACTGCTCATACATTTCATTTTTCGTGCTTGTGCTCTCTTTTGACTCTATGGTGCGTTCCCATGCAACTCTTTGCTCCTCTCCATACATTGCTATTATTTGAACTGTGCCAATGTGACATAACACGGCTGCAGCTAGCACCATGTAGGGCTGGAGGCTTCCCTTTCGCCCACTCCCAGCATGGAGCCTTCGCTGTGGTGGAATCCAGATCCACTTTGTTTTTCTGCTCTCATGCAGTCCCTCGCTGTATTGCTGCTTTGCCCCTGCTTTCCCCCGTACATTCCACCTCTGTCTTCTTCGCCCACTTTCCTCTCTCCGTATTTCTTTGGCTTCCCTTTTCACTGTTTCTCTCTCCCCATGTCTCTGTGGGCCTCCCCTGGGCTGGTTGCTGTTGGCAGCACCCGTGCCTCCCACACTGTCACTTGACATGCTATTTATAGGGCTTCAGAGGGGGTGGCTCTCAGTGCAAGGAAGATGCTGTCTTAAACAATGTAGCTTAAATAAAAGAAGTAGGAGCTCCCAAGGAACCCTGCAGTTAATGTGTTCCCTGTCGGCTTTATGATGCCAAGTGCATCATGCACCTCCATTTTTCTTTACACCTTTACTCCTATGATGATTATGTTTTGAACATAAAATAAAAAAAAGTAACTTTTTTTTTCCCCACCCCTTCCTTCTCCTGCAGCTCTTTGGAGCTTTTCTTTGCCAGCAGCCAGAACAACAAACTCCTCTACGGCGAGCCGCCCACATCCCCACGTGCCAGCCGCAAATTCTCCTCCCCTCCCCCTCTCTCCATCACCAAGACGTCTTCTCCGAACCGCCGGCGCAAACTTTCGCTTAACATCCCCATCATCACAGGGGGCAAAGCTCTGGACCTGGCTGCTCTCAGCTGCTCTCCAAATGGCTATGCAAGCATGCACTCCACCATGTCCCCCTTCAGTAAGACCACCCTCGACATCAACAAGCTCTACGTGTCCAGCACAATGGCCAGCAAAATCCCTGACGAGGGAGAGCCCAAATCTGAAGGCAAAGCTGAAGATGCTGTCCTCAACAAGCAAGGTCAGAGCTGCTGCCAGAGGGCACAAATGTTTCATTTATCATTAGCGCCTCATTAAGCTCTTGAAAATGGGAAACAGGGAAATAACTTTTTCTAAAAGTCTGCCTAGTACTGAACATAAAATGAGCAGCTGAGTCTCAATTGGAGAACATAGTTGTAAAGTTAGATTTAAAACATCAAAATCTACACATGAATTAGTTCATGATTGTCAGATATATATTCCTGTAAACTCAACCTCTGCTAACTGTGAAACGTTCTCTCTGTCCAGATCTGTCTGTAAGAGAAGAATGTGATGAAGACCCAAGTCAGAGCGATGAGGCAGAAGCAGAAATGTCGCCTCCCAAGTCACCGTCGACACCCAAGAATGTCAAGTCAAAAAATTCTGGTACCGTACTCCTTTGCAGCTTCACTTCTGTGTTCAGATCCTCCTTAACCATACTTTAAATAGAAGTGTATTCACAAATATTAATAGCCTAAATAGGAAGGCCTTCAGTCAGCAGTTTACCAGCTTGATGAATGGAATCAAATGGAAAAAAAGAAAAAAAAGAGGAAAACATCTGGAAAACGGCACTGAGAAGATCTGCAGCAGCACTAAACCACCAAACACTAAAATCACTTGACATTTCTCGACTAATTATCAATAAACTTGTGAAGTGCTTAGACAGTGCTACTAAAGTAATTTTGCTAAACTGACGTAAAGAAGAATTGATCAACAGAAGAGCAGAACCTTTATGCCCATGAGAAGACACACGTTAAATAATGAAAAAAATATTCAGTCATTTGTAACTGATGCTTGATGCAATGAAAAAAAAAAGCAAATTTAGATTATTCAAATCTTTGGAAAATGTTAAATTTAGGCTCAGCTCAGACTTTCCTCCTTTATTTGATGTCATGAAGTATTTTAACCATCCTGTTGGACCACAGGCCTAAAAAGATGGAACTCAGATTCATAGACATAAATAAATATAGCCACAGTAGACTTACAAAAACTTTTTTTCAGAGAACAGCAAGTGCAGATACAGTCAAATAAGGTCTGGACAAAAACCACCCACAACATCCTGGCCCTCCCCGTACCGCATAGAAAGAGAGCATCCACCCCGTAGGTAGTCAAGCACAATTCATCCCCAGTGTGTTCTCGTCCTACGTTACTGGATACAAGGGAAGCCAGTGCCTTGTGTGAGTAGGTGGAAGGAAACCTTGTACCTTAGCAACCATGTGCGTGTTCTTCTATACCGCCCCCGGCTACACAGAAGAAGGCAGGGAGGGAAGAGGGGAGTAAAGAAGGGAGGGAGAGAGGCTGGCACAGTGGCGTTTACATCGTCACTGCCACGAGATGCAGGACACACTGCCAGTCTGTTTTAGCTCTCTGTTGCTCTCTGATGGCCAACTACTTAGTTTGAAGATATTAATTTTCTATAGCACTGTAAAGAGATTATCAAAATGCCTGCAGTCCATCCATCCATCCATCCATCCATCCATCCATCCATCCATAGCTGGAGGATCTTCATCACTTATGTGGTTTCCCTTTAAGTGTTATCCTGCAGGAGTATCTGAAAAGAACACTGAAAAGGCCAAAAATGTATAACTTTGTCTCAGTTTGAAGAAGTGCTCTTTAACTTTCATATATCAGTGACTGTGTGACTACGGATATAAATCTACTTTTCTACCCCCTTCCCTTTGGTAGAGTTTTCCCTGTTTTCCTTCAACAACGGCATGGTGGTATCATCTTGCCGGGAGTTGGACAATAACCGCAGTGCCCTTTCGGCTGCCTCAGCCTTCGCCATTGCAACAGCTGGTGCCAATGAAGGCACGCCGACCAAGGAGAAGTACCGCCGTATGTCCCTCGCCAGCACAGGTCAGTCACGTTACAGAGCTGATAAATCTGCAACGTCTTTAGATGCTTGTTCAGGACTATCTAGAGGTTTGCTCATCCGTCACTGTCCTCTGAGTGGAATACAGTGCCACAATCGAGTTACAGAGGCTGAATCAAGCAAAGGGTACAGTTTTTGATAAAATGATGACTGTGGAAAAAAAACAAACTTTGTTCTGGTTTAATTATGCAGCTACATCAGTGAGGAGAAAGATCATCACAGTGAATCTGCAGTTCTTTTTATGAACTCAGAAATGTGGCATTAACCATCAAGTCAAACATGAATGACTAACATTGTAAGTGTAAAAATGGTGTTTTAATAGCAAAAGTCTAAGAGCAGCTTAAATGATCTGCACTAACGAGGCAAAGACAGCAGCATTTTTTTTTTTTTTTAACTGAACCAAACACAACAGATATCAAACATCTGGTGACCCTCCAGCTGTGGACTGAGTGAGCAACATTGTTACCTCCTGTAATATTCTCTGAGCTCACAGGCACTAGCGGGAGATGGTCAGTTCTGGCTGCGACCATGATGCATTCATTAATTCCAGCTGTCTCCAATGAAAAACCTGTAAAATTATCTGGTGAAAAATGATGCAGTAGTTGTTGGTGATCTCCAACTTTCTTTTTCTGTGACTTTGCATTAAATAAACCCATAAAGCATCCATTTCTCACAGTTTGTTTTTGAGAAGCAAACAGATATCTGCGGTGTGGTGTTTGCTATACACAAAATTAATCCACCGAATGTCAACTCAGTAAGAAGGCGCACATGCAGATCAGCAACAGCCATGCTGGGAGATCAGCTTGGCACTTTGATCTCTTGATCCTCCACTGAGTGCAAACCTGAATCTCTGAGCTGGTGTGAAGCTCCTATAACATCTGCAGGGCTACATTTCAACACAGCTTTTTGCAAAATTAATCAAGTCCCATCTTTCCTTATGTTTTTATTCCCCATTCCTTCTTAATTTTTAATGTTTTAAACAACTAGTGTGTAAAACATAAAGCACATTTCCAGGTAAATATATCAGTTCTATTGACCTTTCTAGCTGAACCATTTGATAGAAGTTTATAAAGTTAATTTCTTCATTCATTCATGAATTTTTTTGACTGTTCCTTTTGTTGTTGTTGTTGTTGTTTTTTTTTGTTGTTGTTGCATAGTTCAGAGCTGAGATTATATGTTTTTCTCACATATTTACTCCCAAAAAGAAAATCCCAAGAACTGCACTTGAAGTGTTAATCCAACTAAATATTAGAATTTGACCAGCAATTCCCTTTATGCAGGAACAAAATAAATAAGAAAAAACCATGAAGGAGTGTTAAAGGATTAAATGATTACCCAGGTGGGAGTCACTGTAACTGTGTTAAACCTTATTCCAGGTTTTCCTACAGATCAGAGGAATGGAGACAAAGAGTTTGTTATCCGAAGAGCTGCCACCAACAGAGTCCTGAATGTGCTGCGTCACTGGGTCTCCAAGCACTCCCAGGTGCAGTCCACCTTTTTTCCTTTTCTTTGTGTTTTAATATCTTTAAATGAGACAAAAACACCTCTGTAATTATGTACATGTGGGTCCTTAGGACTTTGAGCTGAACACAGAGCTGAAGATGCGTGTAATTGGCTTCCTGGAGGAGGTGATGCATGACCCAGAGCTCCTGACACAGGAAAGAAAGGCAGCTGCCAATATTATCAGGTTGGTTTTCAAGTTAATATTGATTGATCACTCATGTAGTTATATACATATATAAGTGTGTGAGCAACTTGTAAAAAACAAAACAAAAACCTTAAGAGCATTTTTGATGGCAAAAATCATTTGAGATAAGAAATGTAAAAAAAACAAATTACAACAAGAGCTGCAGTTTAAATGCACCACAATTTAATTCAAACCTGTGGTAGAACTGCACAAAATGTACCCGGGACGTAACAACGAAGGTGCAGAAAGTACAACATAATTAAATCTGAATTAAATAAAATGATCAAACAACAGATATTATGTCTTTGTGTATACAGGACTCTCACTCAGGAGGATCCCGGAGACAGTCAAGCTTCCATTGAAGAGATCACGCAGATGGTGAGAGAAATGCAGAATTAAAATCCAACTACTTTTTGAAACTGGGTTTGGACTTCGCTCACAGTAGTGATTTTTACTGTGTCTCTTTGTGCTCAGGCCATGGAGGAAAGTAAGACTGAACCGTTTGAAAGCCACTCAGCCTTGGAGATTGCTGAGCAGCTCACACTGCTAGACCACCTGGTCTTCAAAGTCATCCCATATGAGTGAGTGTGTACATGCAAGGACACAAACACAAGCACTGAGCCATGCAAGGCAAAAAATTACAAAGGGTGAGGAGGGTGGAAGGCAGTGGATGTGAATGGCACAGTGCATGTTGATGTTTTTCAAGTGATGCGTTTCCTTTTTTTTCCTTCTCTAGGGAATTCTTTGGTCAAGGTTGGATGAAGAACGACAAGAACGAGAGAACTCCCTACATAATAAAAACAACCAAGCATTTCAATGATGTGAGTACTTACTGTGCAGTTATACAATAGATAGATAGATAGATAGATAGATAGATAGATAGATAGATAGATAGATAGATAGATAGATAGATAGATAGATAGATAGGTAGATCGATATCATGTATTTCTGTCTCTTTTTTTGTCAGATCAGTAACACGATCGCCACAGAGATCCTGCACTGGGATGATGTGAACATGCGGGTGGCAGTCATTGAGAAGTGGGTTGCCGTGGCGGACATCTGTCGCTGCCTCCACAACTACAATGCCGTGCTGGAGATCACGTCATCTCTCAACCGCAGCTCCATCTTCCGCCTGAAGAAGACCTGGCTCAAAGTCTCCAAGCAGGTATGAGACATTTTCTGACAGAGGTCCTTTAGAAAAACTGATCAGAGGTATCGAGTTGCAGGAAAAGCTTTTTGGATGGATGGATGGATGATGTCACAGAGGCTGATACTGGCAATTTTTAAAAGATTTGTGCTGGAAGACAAACCATCCTTCACGCAGTCCCCAGCCCACAGTCTTCTTCGGTTTCTTCGGTTTCTTTGCATCACTGGCTGTCATGCTGCTGCTCCAACAAATGACCGCAGATAAAGTGGAACTTTTAAATAGAGACCTTTTGATTAGACTTTTTAATTATCTTGTGTCCAGATTAAATTACATATCAAGGTACAGGTTGTAACAATTCTGCTCTGATCCACTTTCTAGACTAAGACTGTGATTGACAAGTTACAGAAGCTTGTTTCATCAGAGGGCAGATTCAAAAATCTGAGAGAGGCGTTGAAGAAGTAAGCATCTTCGCTTTTCCAATTTCTTGCAGCGTGCTCTCAGTAGTTTATCCTCTTTTTGTATCTTTTCCTTGTGTGGCCCTTAACATGTGTCTCCCTCTGAACTGCCTGTTTTCCTCAGCTGTGACCCTCCCTGCGTCCCTTACCTGGGAATGTACCTGACTGACCTGGCCTTCATTGAGGAGGGAACACCAAACTACACTGAGGACAACCTGGTCAACTTCTCCAAAATGAGAATGGTGAAAAACAAAAACACGAAGCATCAGGATCACGTTGTACCTTCTTGCACAGCATCTGCTCATTTTTTTAACTGCTGAAACTGTTTTTATTCCTCCCCAGATATCTCACATTATCAGAGAAATACGACAATTTCAGCAAACAGCTTACAAGATAGATTTTCAGCCAAAGGTGAGATGACTTGATCGAAAAAGAATTTTGATAAATAAAATGAAATAGAAAAAAAAAATTAAAATAAAAAAACAAACATACTTTAACTGAGTGATTAAGCAATGAATTAACTAATCAAACAATTCTTTCTTTCTTTTGAAAAAAAGGAAATTTTAAGCATCTCTGTCAGAAAGCCTTTGATATATTAGATAAGTATAACCCGACTTTTCTCTCCAACTTTGCAGTTGAGATTGCAGGAACCTGTTTTGTAAAAACCCCTTGAAGTCCCATGACTCTATTTCAACTCCACAATATTTTATTTTATTTTATTTTATTGTAGATATCCTGATGTGGTGGGGATCATCGTTTCATTGCATTATTGTCTGTCAAACAGATGACATTACGTTTAACTTGAGAGGAGTTCATGGTCGAGTTGCTGATTGTTGCTGAAGTTACTCGTGCCCTGCAGTTGCAAACAGGCCCAAATCATCAGCTCTCAATGACTGTGCTTGAAAGTTTGTGTGAGCTGTTTGCACTGATGGATAGTGTTTTGTTTTTGTCAAACATGACCGCTAATTTTGGCCAACAATCTCCATTTCAGTCTTGTCTGTCCAAATGCCATTGTTGCAGAAGTCTGGTGGTTTGTTCTGATGCAACTGTGTTGATTGGATAATCACACATACATTGTGGGACATATGATGTATATTTGCATGATTAACATATTTGTTCACAAAATGTAGATGCTGAAGAGTAAATAATCTGAAACAGTTTGCCTTTTCTGTGCTTGATGTTGTTGCAGGTGGCAAAGTACCTGCTGGACAACAGTACAGTGATGGATGAGGAGAGCCTGTATGACACCTCTCTGAGGATCGAACCCAAAACGTCATCATGAAGAGGATTTCTGTCATTCTGCTCACACGGCGTGTACAGAAACAAGATTTTGACATGTACATTTACTATTATTTGTATTAGACACAGTAGGCTGTGCCCTTCTAGTATATGCTCCTCAATGGACTTGTTGTGTGTAATTGTTCTTAGAGACTGAGTAGAAGCCCAGAGAGGTTTTATTTCTATAGTTACAGAGTATTTATGTGTTATTTATTGTCTTAAATACCATTAAATCCTGATATTATTTTTAACCGCAGAATAAAGAGAGAGTTGGAGAGTTGAAGACGTGATATTTTATTATACTTGAATGTGCAGTACAAAAAAAAAACTCTCATTCATGAAAAATGGTCACTATTGGCATGTGATAATCAAGTCCCTCCTTTCTGCTTTAGTGACAGAAGATGAGAAAATTACAATACAGGAGCTGTGTGCTTGTAACTGCAGCAATTTATGAGCAAGTCTCCATGTAACCTTTTTTTCCTGTAATGCTGATCTTGACAAATATCACCCAAAAACCAAAAAAGAACTATTTTCCACTTGCAGCGCTGTCCTTCATTTGAATGTGATCATTAAGTCTTCAGTTTTAGATTATTCAATTTCACTTCGGACTGTAAAGCTGCTGCAACCCAATGCAGCTGACTGTACAAATTGAGACATGCTTGAAAAACTTGAAAGTCTCTCAGTCGAGTGGAGGAGATGACAGATGGCTAAATTTGCAGTGGCTAAAGTTGAATCATGTACTGTGTTGCGTTATGCAGCCAAGAGCTTTGGAAGGTTTATAGTGAAACTGATATGGTTTGTTTTCAGTTTTGGAGAAATGGCTATTTTCTGCTTTTCTTATTGTCACTTTATTCCCCTGGTGGGCAAGATGATGTATATACAGTGCAAGCACCGGGCAGTGTATGTAGCAAATGTAACCAATTTCGAGTCACTTCAGGAAGTTAAATTCACAGCTTCAACACTCAGACAGTGAAAGCATAGTCTTGATCATTAATCCTCTTTGGCCAGTGCATTATGGTTTTTGCCTTAATCATGAAAACGATTATATAACATAAAAGTATGTAAACTATTTTTCTTCTACAAATTGCCAATGAACTAGAAATATTGGCTGTGTACTATATTGTGTACAGGCAGTCTGATGCATTTCCTAATGTGCAATGTGTAACAAAAAAAAAGGAAAAGAAACATATCCCACGAAATGTGTTATCCTTATGATCGTTCAACTCTGTAATAACTTTTTTTGTGTATTATACTTCAAAACAAATGTTGAAAACAACTTATAAGTGTAACACATTCTGTATCCTGTCTATTCCAATGCGTTAGCAGGAACTATACAGTAGTATTATTGTGCTTCTTCTTGGAATATTTATATGTATTTTTTACAGGCTTTGTATAGAAAACACTTAAAGCTTAATGGGCAGGCATGTACCCCTTTCATGTGTCCAATTTAAATCTATATCTAGAACGGTATGTGTACTGTATTTAAACGCAACCCTTGCACAATAATCTTTACCCTCCAACAGGCACATCAAATGTTTGCAGTGAGCAATACCCAGTGATACGAGAATTATCTTACAGTCAATTTCAACAGCTTGAGTAGTATTTCCAGTTTTGTATAAAAGTGTATTCTTTCCTGATTACCTCTTGTTAATAAATCTATTCTTTCTCAGGGGGAGAAATGTCTCTGAGGCTGCTGTGTGTGTTTTACAGTTCGAGCTCAGTTATGTGCATGCCATTATGAAAAGTAATAATAATAATAATAATAATGATAATGATAATCCATCCATTATCTATACCCGATATTCCCTGTGCAGGGTCACTGGGGCCCAGGTGCAAGGGGTACAATAATACTACTACTACTACTACTACTACTACTACTACTACTACTACTACTACTATTACTACTACTACTACTACTACTACTACTACTACTACTACTACTAC
>JBAMYA010000018.1:14500747-14512321 GCA_037176975.1 Arrhamphus sclerolepis | reverse complement strand
CTATCATACATTCATGTCATAGGACATTCCAGTCTTTATGTGCTTACTAAAACATATCAGGTAAAAAGAAATAAAAGAAAATCAGAAAATAGTAGACCAAGGTCTTTTTAAATGAAAAAAAAAAGAAAACACAGGAAATAAACAATAGAAATACTAACATGAACCAGAGTGTTCCACAATGTTCCAGACACGTGTGACGTGTCCTGTATGTGCTAGTGTGCAACTCATCGTCTCCATGAAGCTGAGTCAACAACCACACAGGGCTGCCGGCTTACAGGTGTGTGGTCATTAATCGTGTTATCACTTGCTTCGTGAAACAGACTTCCTTTAGGAAATTGGAAAATTGCTCGAAGATAAAAATTAAGCCATAAACAATTAGTGTCCAAGATTTGTTTTTTGTTACATTATTGCAGCCTTGTCTAAGAGAAGTGTTAATTAAGGTTGTACCTTTATTCACTTTATATACTCTTTTATTTGCTGAGTAAAGTTCATCCTCCTGTAAGGGTGGCAATTAAAATGCCATGAATTATTAATTTATGTTATTTATTGGTTGATGATTTGTTTAGTCTATCAAAATACATCACTCATAAGCCTTATGTTATCTGTTTCATTGATGGACACACGTGGCCTGTGTTTGTATTGTTAGTGTCAACAACTGTACAGCTCAGTATTTTACTGTATACATGAGGCTGAATATTCATATATGTTTGGCCTTAACTAAGAATCTTTGGTGTAATGGTTAAGCTTATTGGCAAACATTTCTACACACTGGTTTTAAAAATGAGCACTGAGAAAATGCTGTATGACCTCCTTGGCCTTTCAGCATGAGCCTGAAATAAAGTATTTTGAATGTACACTTGGAATTTTGAATTTTCCACTTCACTTCAATGCTTCTTAAATTAATTGATTAACTTTTTGTTCATGCAGTCTGTCTAAATCTGGGTGCTTTACCTGTTGCTGATGTGGAATATTGGGATATATTATTCCTAAATATTGTAAAATTGTCTTATATTAAGTAGGCCCAGACATTTTGAAACATTGTGAGTTTTGACAAATACTTTCACTTTCATAATCTATGTAAACTTTATGGAACACGGTGCTCAAAATAACTTCCTACTTCCAGTAGATCTTTAATATGTATTAATTTTAGATACAGGACAAAAAAGTCTATCAGTCCTATCTGCAGTCATCTGTTGAGAAAGCAGTATCACAGTGACTTAAAGAAACTGAGCAAACTGATAAACAAGACTGGTTCTTTATAAAAAATGAAAAACATCATGGACAACCCTGAACATCCTCTACACAACACAATGATTCAGCAACAGTGCATTCAGTCAGAAACTTCTTCAGATCCATCAGACCGCTGCTCACAGCTATAACAATCTAATGAATCTTTAAAGAGATTCAAATCATGATTGCTAATGCAACAACTGGAATTTCCCTTCGGGTATGAATAAAGGTATTTTGAATTTGAACTGTATTAAATGGTCGCATTGGTGTAAATGTTTTATTCCTCTAATAAATGTCAGAACCCGTTCAGAGCTTCTTTTTGTAGAGTTCTTGAAATCAGAGCGGTCGTGGAGGGTTGATGACCCCCCCTCTCTGCTCTGGAGCCTCGTATCCAGAACTGACACCTCAACACAGCTCTCAGCGCGGGCGGAACTTCCGCTCCAGCTCACCCGGAAGACTCGGATGCGAGTCAGTCCGCTGCTCCGTGCATCCATATGCTTGCTTCCTCAGAGCCGTTCGTGTAAATTTGGTCCATTTTCCACACTGTAGCATTTGCAGCGATGTTATCTATAGACTTCCTCGACGATGTCCGCCGTATGAATAAACGGCAGGTAGGTGTGGGAGCGGTTTTCAGTCCTCTTTGTTACAGAGCAGCCTGGGAGCTAACCTCAGCTAGCCGCCTTTAACCGCTGCAGCCTGTGTGACATCTGTTAGCGACCTGCTTACATTTTATTTTACAAATAATAATAATGATAATAATCACACCAGCCTCTTCTTTATTGTTCGAAAACTACAGTTAATGAAACCAAAGGATCTGGTGTAAACAACAAGTCCGGCTACATTGTAGTTAGCGGTTTTTGTTGTTTACGGTCACGTCAGAAACTAATGACATATGCCCATATAGCTACTTAAAATACTTCTATGAAATAACCATATATCAGTCATAATATCAGCACATATAATTCTTATTTTTCCCAGGTAGTTAAGTATTACTCCTATATTTTGTCCTCTCTGCCCATCTCCCCCCTCTTTCCTTTGTTTAATGTTTCCTCCTTGTTAAAGGTTTTAGGTTCTGTTTGGCTTAAATGTTTTCTCCCAGAGGGGGAGCTTTTACGTGACACTGCTTACTAACATTTATTTTTGCTCTGCGTCTCTGAAAAGTCTGAGACAAATCGTATTATAATAGTTAAACTGAACATCCAAGCGTAACTGTGCCACAAAGTGCTACTTGTGTTTAATAAGGTGTTATATTCTGTTTCCAGCTCTATTACCAGGTGCTGAACTTTGGTATGATTGTTTCCTCTGCGCTAATGATCTGGAAGGGCCTGATGGTTGTCACTGGCAGCGAGAGTCCCATTGTTGTTGTTCTCAGGTACGTTTATCATAGGTGCTGAAACTTTACTCATGTTGTTCGCCACTGCAGGGTTAGAATACTACTGTGTTTTCAGAACAAACGCCGAAGCACAGTGTATACAGTGCTCACAAAAAGTCAGGGATATTTGGCTTTGAACTACGCCATAACATTTACAGGTGAACATGCTGGGGTTTTCTTTCGAAATACTGTTCCATGAATCAGCTGCGGAATCCTCTGGTTTAATGACAATCTGTATTTAAACAGTCCTTTTCATTTCATCTCATGCTGGTGACATGCTCTGCAGTCATTTTTTTTTTTTGTTATGGTATACCCACCACTGATGTTAGCATTTGTTTCATTAAATTGTTTGAGATGAAGAAATTACCATTGCATGTTTCTGCTTAAATGTCCCCACTGTCATGATGCAATATCACTGTAGGATGAACTTTTTACATTTTCCATTGTTATGCTGTTGCGGTTGATTGTTTTGTGTGGTTGTTCGTATTATTGTTTTAAATGTGACCTATATCAGACTCCAGTGTCAGTTTGCTACATCTGTGAAGTGACCCGCATGCACAGGAAGGCACAGTGATGTCAAACAGTTTCATAGGTGTATGGAAGTAATGCAGCAGCAGTGAGCCCGTATGAAAAAAAAAATCAGTTTTCATGTCATTTGAGCTGTTCAGACAGCCATTAAAAACCAATATGGACCAAAAATCAGTTCTGGTTACTTTTGCCTGTACTGTGTAACATACAGTAGCTTACGTTGTATTATGTGTGCAGTGTTATCCGTTATGCTTTTCAAGCTCATCACTAGACTTAGGATTAATTGTTGTATTGAAGAAAAAAAAAGTTTCTAAGTTGGTAACAAGGAGAAGAAGTTGTTAGGACATGTGAAGAGGAATAAACACGATGCCATGACTTTATAAGGAAAAACAGTAGATCAGATACTGGTACATTCGTGATTTTTATATGTTGATTGAAAAAGTAAGTATACCCTTTAGGTTGTTGTAGTGAACCCAAATTTATAACACCGTGCCATTGTTGGGTGAACTACAGGGGCCTGGCATCCATCACAACTGAAATTGTTGTGTTCTCTTGCTGGTGGTCTCAACATGGTGCTGCTGTTTGCTGTGGTGGTTTGTCATGGTCAGTGTACCCAATTCTTCTCTTTTCTCCACACTTCCTCCTCTTTTGGAAGTTCAAGAGGTTAAACTCCATTATAGACATCAGTGAGGCAGATTTATTTCGCTGTTGGATAAACTTCCTCGCTGCAAAAGAACCTCCCAGCCCAGTTCTAACCTCCTGTGATCTCCTCTGACATGGAAATAAAATCCAAAATCAAGCCTTTGGGGCCCACATTTGATTTGGTTTTTGTTTTTGTTTTTTATTTCTTAATTACAAGTGCTACAGTTAGATCGTTACAAAATGTGAGTCCTCCAGAAGATGCTGGGTCATTGTATTGTGTTTGTGAAATTCTTACTTTGCTGACCTTCTGTTCATACAATTGGGAAAAAATCTATTAAAATTGTTTTATATATGTAATATATATATATATGTGTGTGTGTGTGTGTGTGTGTGTGTGTAAAAAAACAGTCTTATCAGAATATGTTGAATATGTCGCCTGACAGTTTGTAAAGCATTTTGTAGAACCAAGACAAGGTCACACAGATACTGTGTAAGTGCAGGCCATTTTACAAGGTGAAATATTATGATCAAAATGGAACATGCTTATTTTTGCCGTTTAATTTCAGTGGGAGTATGGAGCCTGCTTTCCACAGAGGAGACCTCTTGTTTCTGACCAACCGGGTAGAAGATCCTATCAGAGTTGGCGAGATTGTTGTTTTCAGGATAGAAGGCAGAGAGATCCCCATAGTACACAGAGTACTGAAGATCCATGAAAAGTATGAATGTGTTTTTTTCTGAGATTCCCATGATGTTGTACTTTTAAAGTCCTTTTTAGAGTCATTCATTGTATGGTAAAGTAATATGAAATGATGTTCAGTGATGGTTGGGTAATATCAAACAATATCTCATCCAGTCACTTGGTGTTCCTTGTGATCTTAAAACCATATTGAAACGTGTCCACAGGGAAAACGGAGACATTAAGTTCTTGACCAAAGGAGACAACAATGCAGTGGATGACAGAGGGCTTTACAAGCAAGGCCAACACTGGCTGGAGAAAAAAGATGTGGTGGGACGAGCAAGAGGGTACGTATAGTGGTTGGAGGAAAGAATAAATAATAGTATGCTTAAATAAAAAAAATATATATGTTAATACTGATGATGAGGTAGTCCAGTATGCTTAACCTTTTTAGAGCCAAGAAAAAAAATACATATACATATATATTTATTTTACTATTGTTAATCCCTGTGGGGAAATTCTTCTCCACATGTGACCCATCTGGGCTGCCGCAGTGTGGCACCTGGGGAGCAGATGGGGGTTTCAGGTGCCTTGTTCAGGATCACCTCATCCATGCATGTGGACGTGGGGAAGCACTTGTTCGGGCACTTCCCCCACCGACATCATTGGTACCGGCCGGGGTTTGAACCGGCGACCCTCCAGTTGCCAGCCCAGTTCTGTAGCCAGTACCATATATATATATATATATATATATATATACATATATATGTATAGATAGATGGATAGATAGATAGATAGATAGATGTATGTATGTATGTGTATATATATATACACACACACGGACAAACTTAGAGGTGCACTAAACATTTCATCAAATTCTGAAGAAACTGAAAACATGGAGTAAAAAAAAAGATTTGAGAGGCTAAATCCTTGACTTTTATTGTTAATGATTGTTTTCTCACCAAACCATCATGACTCGTGTCACATCAGGCTTGAAAAACAAAATCACTTGTATGCTGCTGCAGGTTCTAAATGAGTGAAGTTGACTCTAGTCAAATCTCAAGTAATTTAGATCAGTGCAGTTTGTGATTCATTTGACACCCAGGACTCTTTGTTATGATCTGTTAGCCCACCAGAATGTTGTATTGCACTGAGATCATCAGTGCTGTCAAATGGAAATGGCTCACCAGTAGAAGACTGTTTTTTGCAGACATTTTATGGGTGTTTTTTTTTGTCTTGTTTTTTTGCATGCCTGTTTCTCCACCTGGAAGAGTTATGCCCCATCATTATTCCTTGTTGATCATTAACAGTGCTGGAGGACATCAGCAAGGCTTTCTTTCTTTTCTTTTTTGTTTTTGTTCTCTTTTTACAAGATGTTCTTGTTGTTATTACAGATACTTATTGAAAGTGTTTTCACGACAAGCTTGCGTTCCTGAAGATTTGGAGTTCCCATTTGTGCATCTTTTGTCTCAGCCTGATAAATGTTTGTAGGGAAGCCTTTAAAGTGTAATGAGTTGTGACGTTAAAGTACGTGAGCGCAGTTTCACTCAGACGAATTAAGGTCGACAGGTGTTCCTGTGGTGGCATGTTTGCATATACAAGTCCATTATAGATTTTCCACACATTAAACAGTAATGGATTATCCATGATGTCATTTAAGCCAGTACATTGTAATAGATTTATTTATCAAGACAAAAGAGGAACAGTAACATAAGGTTGCATCTTTTAGAGATACAGAGAATTTTGGATTTCCTAGATTGCTGTTTTTCACTGGTACACAACAAAGAGAGCGGGCTAAATAACTGTCATTCTGCAATTCTCTGCAGACATAAAAAAATAAATAAATTGCTTTTTAAATTAACCAACTCAGTGTGGAAAATTAAATTTAAAAAAAAGGATACATATTTTTTATGGGTGTTATAATCTATAGACATAACTTTAATACTGTATCTCCATCCTAGCTCTTAATGCTCTTTTTAAAATAAAAAAAAAACTAAAAAAAAACTGCATATCTCAATGAATATTCATGTCTTCCTTTTATAGAAGCAAGTAGTGGAGAATCATTGTAGTCTGCACTGGACTCCAGGGTCAGAATTGATTTGGTGGATCTGAAAGACGAGACAAAAATGAAGCACAAATCACAGTTATGAATTCTCAGAAGGGAAATGGTGTGTGAATAGACCAGCGATCAGGTCATCTGTTTCCTCAAACCAAGACAATACAGTTGGTAAAATGTCTGTCAAGGTGGCTCTGCTGATAGCTGTTAAAACAGCTGCCGATAAGTGGAACTGCAATGTTTACTTAACATTTAACAACCACAAAAAAAAAAAAAAAAGATAAACCAGAATTCCAGAATGCTACTGAATAATCTAACTGCAATAAACAGAAGATTGCTATGTCATTGTTTTTTGTTTGTTTCTTAAAGTTGTAAGTATTTCTCAGTAACACACATTTTCATCTTCAGGTTTGTGCCATATATTGGAATTGTCACTATTCTCATGAACGATTACCCCAAGTTCAAAGTAAGTTGGATGCTCCTAACAAACCTATTCCAGACTAACAAAAAATGTCTTTATTGTTTCAAGCCTGTGATTAAAAAAGCGTGACGTGTTTTGCCCGTGTGCTTCCATCCTGCAGTACGCCGTGCTCTTCATGCTGGGTCTCTTCGTCTTGGTCCATCGGGAGTGAGGTGGTCGGGGTTCGGCCCTCAAGAAGTATAAACTACGTCCAGGAAACCTCAGTCATGCCTTTCAAAACAGATCTACATTACACTTTTGTCAAACCCAGCTGGCTTTTTTGTACCATTCATTTGAACGTTTTGTAGAAATGTGGATAGGGTGTTTACATATGAAAATTGCAAGCTTTAAAAGTATTTTTGTGAGAGAGCTAGTTTTGGTTTGGTTTAAAGCTGAATTTTCAGAATGTGCAGACAGACGCATTCTTGGAGATGAATTCTTGTTTCTTTACGGTTGAATCCTTGTTTTCGATAAAGATGTTGACTATTTTATGACAACTGAATATTAAATATGAAATCTGGTTGCCATCCACTATGAATTGTTTTAATTCTTGCCTCATTTTATTTTGGCCCTTATTCGTCAGTGCTTGCTTTGAATTTATGTGAATGAGTTGAGTTCATTCTCATTAAGAAAAAAAAAGTATTTCCTTTTGTTAACTTGTTTTGTTTAGTGATGAGCAATATTGTTTCTGCATCTTTTTAAAAGAATTCTGTGGGGATATGAGTTTTGTATCATTGTCAATGATGAGATACTTTCATTAAAATTTATCTTTTAAAGCAGATTGATGATCTCATATGAGAAGTCATGTTTCACGTAGAAGTTAAGATGAAAAGGCTAATATGAAGCTTTCATTATACACGTGTAAAACATTTTATTATCCATAATTCTCCATCCAAATATCGTGAAACCGTCACCAGCTGTTAAATTGGAGTGAGCTGTGCCAGAAATAATTGATAGATCATTTCAAACTCTGATGTGATTGAATGGATTTGGGTGCAGTTTTTTTTTTTTTCCATGATGTCAAGTGTTCTTGCAGTCAATGAAATAGTCTTTCCTGATTGTCACTGCCATGTAATCAGTTGACTATAGATACAACTTTATATTATTTTTAAGCCACTTGGGAGTTAATTGCATTTGGCCATAGCCAGACATGCTGTAGTAAATATATAGCCTATATACATTTTAGTGAGGCCTCAGAAAAACAACAATGCAACCAACTGTCCAAGTATGTAAAGTGGTTAAAGTTAGATTCTGAAACATTCGTGGACGTTCGTGTCTGAAGTATTTGGATTTACTTTTGTAGCCTAAATGAAGCAGTGTGTCTTGAACTGGAGCAACAAAATAGCACAAAGCAATTCAAAACTGAGCAAAGGCACGAGTTTCATTGATCCCTAATGAACTGTTTTGAACGTGAGATGTGAATGTTGCTGCGTTTTCAGGCTGTGTTCATTTAACCCGTGAACGTTAGGAGTGCGATGGTCTTTTAATTAGACTGACATTCAACTACTGTGCAGAATTTATTAAATTAGAATATGCGTGTTAATGTCAAAGGTTATTAAAAGAGCAAGACTGAAGGCGCAGCTCTTCCACGATACCTCCGACTTTAGCACCCTGAAGTGACGGAGAGGCCATCTGTCTTATCGGCTCTAAATTAGCAGTGAGAATCAGCAGGTCCTCCTGTTCTCGGAGGACTGATGATGATCACAGTAGCATGCTGCAAGTGGCCAAATGTCATGTTGCTCACTTGTTGTAAGGGGCCAGATCTGGCCCTGGGAGCGGGAGGATGGGGGCTAGAGAACCATCACAAGCCCCTGTAACGCTTTATCCAAAACCACAACGTTTAGGCTGCACCTAAACGAGACTTTTAAGGAATGATGGATTATTTCAGTGTTTGGCAGTTTAAAAACGTTTTACTAATAGTGGATATCAAATTCAAAGCAACACATAAACCCAACCTGTAAGATTAATTGTTATCTTCAGTGCTGTACTGGAGGTAATTTTCATCATTCCCTTAACTTAGGCGACCCATCTCCAAAAAAACGTCTAGGAGTTCTTTCATCATTTCACTATAAGAAAATAGAATTTCTCCTCATCAACCTGCAGAGTTCATTTACAAAGTAGTTTCGCGATGTTCATCTGTTCCGGTTAAATCCTTACGCGGCGAGCTGTCGTTTGGTGCGTAAATTACGCACAGTCGGAGACGCGGTTCCTGGGAACTGAGACAATGAAGCGACTTATTTAATAATAGTTTACGTAGCAGGTTGAGTAAAAGCTGCACGCCACATAAACAGAGCCCACCCCAGACAGCCTATAAAAGCGGGATCCGTCGGAGCGATCCACCACTCACACCAGACACTTGGAAATTTGAGCCTCGGCAGAGAGCTCGACAATCCGCTTTGAGATGACAAAACTCACACTGAGCAATGTTTGCCAGTGTGGCTTATTTACATATCTTTTCTTGTTTTCTTTCATGTCTTTGACCATTGCTGTTAGTTTCGACTTGACGGAGCTAAGGAATAAAGTTGCAAAAATCAAAGTGAATCCCAGAGGCAACCTTTGGGCTACAGGTAAGATTTTTAAATTGTTACTATTTATATTCGCTTTGGCACATTTAAGTTTTATTCTTTGCCAAAATTAGATGTAAATTGTGTAATGTCATTGAAGGAGTGGAAACGGTGAGCTTTAATGAGCGTTTTCCTTAACAGGACATTTCATGGGCAAGAAGAGTGTGATGGATACACCTCTGCTGCCTCCACATGAGGACCAGGGGGTCGATGCTTTGGGGGTCCGCCTTCCTCCGCAGCAGACCGCGCTTCGGGAGCTTTTCCAAGAGTTTCTGCGTGTGGCGTTGCAAGCACAGGTGGACACACAGGAAAGAAGCTCAAAAATCCAGGTGAGTACCAGCTTGCTCTACTGGAAGTCTTCTGGAAACAGCGTGGGTCGTTCTTTGATTTGATTTTTATGTTATGATCTGTTTGTTTCAGGAGGTGGACTTGTTGACGAAGATTTTAGAAAACTACATCCAAAGCAGAAAGTGATGAAGATGGAAATCTGGCGCGCATCTGAAGTTACCTGGCCCCATGGTTTAAAATAGATAAATCACAGAGTCTACAATCTCCATGCTCATCTACTGTAATTTACCGTGACTATCTTAATAATCCATTTGCCATCAGCTACAGTTCTTTCTCATGTATTTTGTTGGATTTTGTTTATTTAAGATATTTATATCAAATAAAATGATTATTTGCAATGCCTTGGCTGATGTGCAACATTGTACATGTACACGGGTATCTTGGACACTAAGGATACAGCACTTGGACTATTTTGATTTTTCCCACAAATGTCAATGGCAATGAAAGACCACTGAAAATGCTTAAGACCCCTTTAGTAAGAAGAGTTTGGCTCATTGTTCTCTTTCACTTGTGGATAAGGCTGCAGCAAGAATAATATCACTAAAATGAACACTAAAGCTATACTTAATGTACAGATACTGATCTATAACTTTCCAGAGCTTGCTGCAGCATCCTCTACAGCTCTTTGGTAAACATGACCTTAATAACTTTTATTTACAGGCCCATGTAACATTTGATTGTTCAGCATGAGCAAGACCTTTTTTTCTACTTTATGTTAGAAAAGTGTTCAAAATAACCCTTACATAAAGATAAATGTGGGTAGCTTACATAAATCACTTTTTTTTTTCAACATGGAATCAATATCTTTTGTACTTGTCTTTTTCATAAAAAAGGATGATCTGGTCTCTCGATCAATAAAAGAAAAGCGAGATGGCCCATGGAGTTTATTTGCCATGGGCTAATCTCAGTTTACATCTTATAAGACTTATGGAGGTCTAACGGCAGTCTCAATAAGTTTTTGCTGAAACTGTTTCCGAAAAAGTGTCTGTTGAGAGTTAAAGTTCCTTTACTTGTACTACTTTTGAATTATTCCACGCTATAATGAAAAGCGTATCATTTGTGCAACATTTATCGCCATAAAGAGGATCACGATCATCCCAGGTGACACACAAATGCCTAACAAAGTCCTACTTTTGAGCTTAAAAAAAAAAAAAAACTAAAACAGAGGTCTAGGTCAGTACCTCTCCAACACATTTTAACCAATCTTTTTTTGACAAACAACAGCCTGGACATTTTTGGAATTTTCAGGTGCAAACTACTGTATGAAAGTAGGTTGCAGTAAAATAGGGGGCAATTTAATGCACAATCCTTCACAGCAGGTTATAAGGAATTCAAGGGAAATAATTCACACACCTGGGGCTTTATTGTGGGACTAGTGGGGAGAGTAAATAAAATAAAAATAATTGTGAAGTGGGCACTTCAGCAGGGACCCCCAACACACACACACACGCACACACAACAGTTGTACTGTTTGTGTCAGTGTTCAGAGAAATGTAGTCTCCAGGTATAAATGAGCATGAAAGGGCAGGGAAATAAGTCTGTTGCAAAGAGTGGTTTCATTTTTTTGATAGAATAATAATGATCATGCTATAATAATAATCGCAATAATAATGATATTGATGATGATGATGATGATGTCCTTCCTCAGGAACAACAAAGTCCCTTCAGGATTTGTGTGCTCTCTTCATTTTGAATTTG
>JBAMYA010000018.1:14483501-14495018 GCA_037176975.1 Arrhamphus sclerolepis | reverse complement strand
GTTGGGACTTGGTTTTTTTTTTTTTTTTTTTTTTTTTTTTTTTAAGTGAGGGAAGCTCAAAATCCTTGTAATAGCTTTTATTTTCATTAACATAAATGCACTGAGAAGTGCCCAGTCTTTTCCTAGTCAAGACACGATTTTTATTGTTTCTAGTACAAATTTATTAGTGTTTACTTTGCAGAAAGTGAGGTAGAGGTAATATCAGGGCCGTTTAAGAACATATCAGTTCGTGGTTCAGTTAGTGAGATCATTAAAAAAAAAGGAGTTAATCAGGTGACTGAAGGCAGAAAATGTTATACATGCTGGTTTTAAAATGGGTTGTTCAAGACATTCTTCAGAAGAATAGCATGCTTTTGACTAACACGTGGATTAGAGGGGAGGAAAACATAAAGAAGTGCAGAAAATGGTAGGATGCTCAGCTAAAATGATCTCAAAGATCTGCTTTAAAATTGTAACCAAAACTCGGAAGAAAATGGGAAAACTATCATTCGACTGGATGGAAGAATAATGGCAAGGGCTCAGTCAATGTTCAGCTTCAGGGTAATCAAAGAAGATCTAAAGTTACCTTTGAGTACTGTAACAATTAGAAGACACAGACGTGAAGCCAAGCTGTCTGAAAAGGAGCCCCCACAAAGTCTCATTGTTGAAGAAAATGACGTGTGCTGAAGAGGTTACAATTTGCCAAAGAACACATTGACTTTCCTGCATTAAAGTGGTGCAACATTTCATGGACTGATGAAAGCTAGATTGTTCTTTTTGGGTCTAGGGGCTGTAGACAGTTTATCAGACTGCCAAAGACAGAGGAGGATGGTGGAGCATACCAGGGATTATCAATCAGTTTGCATCAGAATATTTGAGGAGTATGTTTTATGATGAAGAGGAAACATCCCTGAAATATATTTTTCAACAAGCACTAAATGATCAACCAAGTCCACTAAATGTAAATACTAATAAACTAATAGCTCCAACAGTGTCCCTGTGTGTGTTTGGCTCTGACTCCTGTCTGTGTTACTTTCTGTCTCCACAGGCTGCAGCTGGGATCTTATGCTACATTGGAGCTTATGTGTTTATCACATATGACGACTATGACCACTTCTTTGAGGATGTGTACACTTTGATTCCTGCTGTTGTAATTATAGCTGTCGGGACTCTTCTGTTCATTATTGGCTTGATTGGTTGCTGCGCAACAGTACGTGAAAGTTCCTGTGGCTTGGCAACCGTGAGTATTGCTATCTGTACTTAAAATGAGCGGAGAGCAGTGGACATGAGCATACGATGCATCAGAAAAGAAAACAATTTAAATGGCAATGTGCAGGTTTCTCTTAAAGGTTGGGAGAGAGATCTTTTTCTGAAGCTATATAACCGAAAATCTTTATTACATGTAAACAGTAAACAGCTAATTAAATGCTCTTGTGAAAACCAAAATGAATAAATCAGATGTGGAAACAACAGGGCTCTAAAAAGACCATCCAGGTATTGAGTAACCCAAGTAAAGTCACAGTGAACAGGAAATCTTGATCTGGTCTTTTTTTCCCCCCCACAGTGTTTCTCTCAGCATGTACCTAATTCATGTACAACTAATTTGTAAAAAACAAAACAAAAAAAACGTAGAAGAAATTTCCTGTTGACTTGATCTGAGTAACAAAGAAAGTCTCAGTCTACACATTTCGACTGAAAGAGTACTTTGCATCCCCCTACCCACCACTGCACTTAAATTTTATGTGCATTAGTCCTTTTCATGCAGCTGAAAACACCCTTTATATGTTCACACTGGCTTCTGACCTGGCTCATGTTTTAAAACAGACTTTTGAGTAGAGTATCACTTTTATATAAAATCATTAGAAAAATGTCATTTATGTTAACTTTCATTTCAGTTTGCTGCAATCCTCCTGTTGGTATTTGTGACAGAGTGTGTGGTGGTGGTGCTTGGCTACATATACAGGGCAAAGGTAGGTACTGACTCATGGGCCTGCAGAACTATTTTAGTCTGTTTAGGTTGGTCACAGTTTGCATTTCCTGCATTTCCATAAAAAGACTGATGAACAGAATAGTGAAGTAACTCCAACTGGTTGTATTTTCGCAGGTAGAAAATGAGGTGAATCACTCCATCCAGAAAGTTTACAATGAATACAGTGGCACCAACACTGATGCTCCCAGCCGCGCCATTGACTATGTGCAGAGACAGGTGAGGAAACCTGAAAGATTCAGTGAGCATTTGCCTTCTTTATGCCTTTTTAGTGGCTCATCAATCTTGAATATGTTCCTCCTAGCTTCACTGTTGTGGTATTCACAACTACTCTGACTGGAAGAACACCCGCTGGTTTAAAGAATCCAGGAACAACAGTGTCCCAGTCAGCTGCTGTCAACCCAACATCAGCAACTGCACAGGCACTTTGACCCGACCAGCAGACCTTTACCAAGAGGTACCAGGAAGCTACTGTTACTTTATTTCTGCACATCAGTCCTTTAGACAGAACTGCGCTTCAGAATGTTTTCTGATACTATTTTCTGTGCATCACAGTATGTTAGGAATGTGTATATGGTTACAAAAGTCACATTTATTTTCTGTCCTAGGGTTGTGAAGCTCTTGTTGTGAAGAAACTGAAGGAGATTATGATGTATGTCATATGGGCTGCTTTAACCTTTGCATCTATACAGGTAAGGAGTACAAGACTGAAAGCCTGAAAAGTTAACCTGTGTCAGATCGGGCACAGTATGAGTTGACACAGAGTTGTGGAGATGCATGTGCGCTGAATCTTTCTAATTGTTTCTATAAAAAACAACAACTAAAAAAACCTCTTAACTCCAGATGTATTGATGGAGCACATGAGCTGCAAACAAAAGACAAAGGTGTGTGGGTTGATGGTATCTTTAAAGATAGACAGGAGTTGGGAAAGTTTTAGGCTCACCTATGAGAGTCTTCAGGTGGTCTTCAGACTGCTTTTTCTGAGCATAGACACACGCATAGGTTCCAGAGTGAACTGTGCACTGTCCCCTATCTGAAAGACCTTTCATAGTGTCTGAACAAAACTGGTGAATTATTATTTTTGTCTTTGGAAATTCAAGTCGGTTCTCACGTCATCTGTTCCAAATACATGTTTTATGTCCTTAACACTGACCTACTGCCTTTCTACAAATAAGTAATATGAGTTTCATAACCGCACTACTTTACTCAAGTCAGACTTGGTTTAGTGGGCACATAATTAAAGATGCAGCATCTCTGTCAGCACTAACAGAGCTGACAGCAGCTCTGGCCTAAATATGTCAAAGTATTTCATTCATGTTTTTGTGTATATTGAGCCACATGACAACCCACTGAATATTTTACCTGTGCATACTGGTTAAATGTTTTGCATCCTGCATATGTGTGAAAAGATGCTTATATTTTATTCTTACAGAGTGCTGTTGACTGTTGCATGGTGACAAGCAGAAAATATTCCAGTAGATCAGAATGTTGTCATCTAAAATGCAGCATAAATTCTGTTGACATTTTTAGTAAGCTGGTCTAATGAAGAAAAGATGATTACATCTGTCAAAGTTTCCAAGATGAAAATGGATTTAAAAAGTAAGTTTTAACTGTCTGCCTGCAGATGCTGGGCATGCTGTGTGCCTGCGTGGTGCTGTGCAGGAGGAGCCACGATCCAGCTTATGAGCTGCTGGTCACGACCAACAGCTATGCATGAAGGATGCAGCCAACACAGCACGCAGAAAATCAACAAGAGCATCATCGGACATGTTCACAGTAGATTTCAGCTGTAGTTATTTAAGCTCAAATACACACTGCAAAGCTCATGATCAAGTAGCGAACACTGACAATGTGGTTTGGGTGGGCAGGGGTTTAAAGGGAAATCCAGTTATTTATTGACATGCTCTCTTAATGTTTTATTCTTTTCTTACGAAAACTGATCTACATATAAAAGCCAAAGTTGTATATGGCTATTTGGGATTACCCTTCTGTTGTTGTTTTTTTTATTCTTTTCTCCATTTTAATTGTGGTTTTGTGAAATTTGTGTTCATTCCAAGTGAGGATGATGAAAAGTAATTTGGAGCTTATGTGTTAAGACGTGGGGTTGTTGCATAGAATGTATTATCTTGTGTGCACGTTAGCACTATGGCTGCAGCTCTGAGCAGAACAAATGGTTGTTTAGATACATAAGCTATGCTGAAGAAGAGGAAATGTGTACACTTTTCTGAAAATCCTGGTTTACCAGTCCTTGTGAAAATGTAAAAATCTTTTTTCATTGTAGTACAGCTCCAGGCTTTTTATCTCAGATGCTATAGCCTTTCAATCAGTGTTTTGGGTGAACTTCATGCACTATGACAAAGAGAACGGTGAAGCTAAGAGAGTATTTTTCTTTTTTGTTTTATATGTTTTGGGTGCAGCTCCATGTTTTGTTTTGTTTGTCCTTGAGCCATCTTTGGTTGAGAGTTCCTCGCGTTCACAAATGTTCCGGTTTTGATTGTCTGTTTCTGTGTTGAGGTTCTCTGAATCACTCTTCACTACTGAGGCATCGTCACTACACACTTTAAATTGTGAATCAACCTTTTAGTCTCCAGTGCTGTTAGTAGGATTTATCATCTACCTGCAGACTCGTTTATGTGGTATCATTTTGTCAAAGTCACCCAGTTTTTCTGTTTAGTTTGTTAGCTAGAAGCCTGACGGAAAGAATTATGTCACATCGTTTTACACATCTTTGTGAAATTGTGACCGTTTTAATATTTTTGAACTGCTAAGTTGACACTGTAGTTATTTAGCTAGTGATTCAGAAAAAAAAGTATGATTAAAACAGAAATGTGTTTGGAGACGGACAAGAGACGAATAAACGCATACATTACAGCTGGACTGTTTTGTGTTTTCATCCCGATCACATGGATGGGCTGTAGCTTCAGTTCTTTATTTGGTATTTGCATCACATTAGCTTTGAACATGGTGACAGATTGTTTATCCAGTGAGAACAGAAGGAAGATGTTCTGACATGTGCAATAACAAATCACCCGACTTCTCCAGCACACTAAACCAAATCCAGCTGTTAGTATACTCGTTTACCTTTCGTAGCACAATTCGCAAAACAAAACCAGAAAAAAAAACAGCAATTATAAAAAACCTTTCATGCAAATATCTAACAAAACCTGAAGAAATGATACATCTGAAGCAGTAGGGAAACAATATGATGTATTTTGATTCTTTATATTCTGATTTACCTTTCGCTGACCAATTCTGAAATATTTCTGTATATAGACAATGATGCAGATATAAGAAGATAGACATTTGTAATTTTCTCAAAAATCCCTCTTAACACAAGTAAGATACTTTCATTTCAAAACCACTGATGACTAGAGAGCACTTGTGTTGCAAATGTACAGCGCTTAACCACATCCTTGTTTGCATTTGTCAAGCACGTGCATGCTCTTATTTTGGTGTGTGAAGCATGCATCGTGTGTGTTTTTCTATAACTGTAAATGTGGAGGTGCAAAACTTCCTTTCAGTCACACCTGCAAAAGGATCAGTGTGGGTTTAAGCTGGGATAAGTCTTCAGGAAGCTGATATAAATTAATTTTAAAAGAAATGTGACAATGTGTGTTTAGATCTTTGTCACTGCAACTGGATCTTTGTTTCTGTTCGCCTTCATGTTCAAAGTTTGCTGAGATAGTTTCCTGGCACGACTCCAGAGACCCCATTCCTCTCCACTGTCCACCAGCCGTCCTCTCCTTGAACCAGCACTCGGACCACGTCCCCCCTGCTCACTGACAGCTCGTCTGCTTCCTGCTCAGTCAGCGTAAAGATGGAAAAAAAGAATAACATACACATCATCTAAATATCAACATTACTTTTTAATAATCTCCCTCTTTGACAAGCTTGTTTCATATCTATTTTATTCTTTGTGATACTTTGACCAAGAGAAGCAGTGATGGTGCTCACCCGTGCCTTGTATTCATAAATCACAATATAGCACTGTTCATCTGCTGGTAGTGCTGCCTCTACCTGGGAACCTGGTACAAGTTCATATCCGCTATCTGACGTCTCACCTGAGGACAAAGTCAAAGCAGGAAGTTACAAATCCACCATACAAGCTTCTCTTTAGCAGTCATGTAGTGCTTGTATGCAAAAAACATGTATATTTAAATCACTTCCAATGTAAAATATGAAATCGTTGTATCCACAGCATGATTTATGTAGTTTTTTTCAATTGTGACAAAATCATTAATTGTATTAACTGTGTCTGTCAATGGGTTTCATTTCCACCTTTCCACAAAATCTAACTTTTAATTCTGAATTTCCGATGTAATTTTCTAAATGTTAAAAAAATGAAAATACTTCACATGCATCTTTCACATTGTTAAAATCCCCTCAAAGTATAGCTCACTGTGAAAATGTTTAAGGTGTGTTTTTTCAGTTTTTCTGCATGCACTATTGATCAGTTATCTGACTCACATTCAGAAGCAGATAAATTTTTGAAGGAAACCAGATCAATACCACTGGCTGGGTTATTTCCATACTTACAATCTGACAGAGATAACAGTGCTGATCGTGACATTTTAGGACTCTCGATGTTGATGGACGTGGAGCTTCTGAGTAGTGGATCAGAAGACCTGTAGAACCAACATAAGTAGAGATTTCAGACAAGTCCAAATAACAGCTGCATGTGATTATTTCTTGTTATGGGAAAAAGAAGCAAAATATATATCCCCTTATTGATTACAAATGATCAATAACCACACAGGTGAACTGATTCAGTGGACAATATGGACGGAAGCTCAAAGGCAGCACTTCAATATCTGGGCTGCAGAGACATTCTTTCTCAAGAAAAATGTCCAGGACTACAACATCTCGTTAGCAAACACTGCTGTCTCTTCTTTTTAGTTATGCTGCTCTATTTGAGGTTTATGTCCAAACATAATTGAAGTCAATTAGAGAGATACTGGAGTCCAAAATATATCCCCGCAACCACGTGTAGCCCACATGAAATCTATGGTTACTAGACCTGTATAGATCCCGTAAGAACCACAGCAACACAGGTGTCACAAGCACTTTAAGCATCCAGGAAGGTTCCTTATACAGCTTTATCCTTGATTTTAACTCATGAAGTCCCTAAGTGACACCTGCTGAACATCCTGGTGGGTGATTTAACAGGTCATGTGATTTCTTTGTTCCCACATTTCCAAGATGTCTGTCTGCCAGGCTAACACATGTGACAGAACTAGCAAATTTTAAAAAAGTTTGTCTCTGCTTCCTAAAGGTAAGAGTCAACATTTAAAAATTCTAATTCTTAGACAACGTGTCATTTTTTAGATTTAATCACTTGTGAACACATATCTTGAATAAACTGATATATAACAAATCAGATAAAAATTGTTGTGACGTGTCACATCGGCCCTTTAACCATAAAATTGTCATGAAAAGTTAATGTGATGTACATGTTACATTAACTTTTTTAAGCTGCTATGATTATGAACTATTCAGTTAATTTAGATGATTTAATATGTGCTTAAAATATCTTATTATTGATTAATTTAAAGCATATTCAAACAAATGTAAACAAAAAAAATAAAATAAACAGGCAAACAAGATTTTCTATCCTCTACAAGCCATATTTTAGTGTCATTTTATATTTTTCTGTAGTATGGATAACAGGAAATGATACAATGTTCTGGATGCACTGGCAGTCATCCATGTAGATGATAGTGACTTTGAGGGATGTGAAGGTAGCTCAGATGAAGATAATGAGGACCCTGATTATATTCCGGGCAACAAAAACATGGAGAATGATGAGTCGAGTGAGTCTGGTGATTAAGAGCGAAATGAATCAGGTGATTTAGATGAAGTCCTTCAACCAAAGGTGAACCCTGAGCAGCAAAATACAACCATCCAAGAAGGATAAACAAGTTTTACTGGAGAAAGAAACCTTTTCATGCCCCAAGTGTACATTCCAAGGCCCAAGTGTCACACCCCCAGACATTCTTCATACTGGAGTATTTCAGGAAATTCATCACAGCAAAAAAGCTTGAATTACTAAAGAGCAAACAAATTTGTGCAGTGTACAAAAATCTGCACATCACACCAATGTTAACACCGTTGTTAAGGAACTAGAAATATTAACTGGCAATCATGCTTACTGGGAAAATGACAGAAGGTGTGCCATGGTAGCTGACAACATGTCACATAGCCATTTTAAGACCCTGCTGGCATCTTTAGATTTCACTGATGGCACTGATTTGTCAAGCACGAAAGAAGAGGATAAGTGTCCTCCATCCATCCATGGCTTAATATGTTTCGTAAACAATGCCTGGAGATCATCCCAGAGGAGTACAACTCTATTGATGAGCAAATGGTTTCTTTCAGAGGGACTCACAGCCCAATAAGACAGGACAAGCCCCATCCATGGGGATTGAAAATTTGGGGGGCTGCACTTCTTCTGGAATCCCATATGATTTTGCGGTGTATGAATTTGGAGCTGGGAGGAAAACCTTGCTTGGCATTTGGAGGTGACATTGTGGTCAAGTTGTGAAAAACTCTCTCATCAAACCAAAACTATAAAGTATTTGCAGACAACAATTTTTCTTCAGCACCACAAATCTTGGTTACCACAAAAAGACCGTCAGGGTGATTTATAGTCAAATAAGAAATACATTTATCATTAACACCCAAGTTAAAAGTCTTCTATGTGGCCTGTTTTGTCCCTCATATTTTTCTTGAAGGACAAACAGGTTTGGATTTGTAACGAGCAACGTGACATTTATGTATCATTACCCATCTTTGACAGTGGGGGATGGTATTTTGGAAAAAAAAAAGCCAGAAATGAGTTAGTTGGGATCTATTTAGTTTGTGTTACGTCCCCCATAATTTTCCTTCAAGGAGAAATGGGTCTGGGTTCTTATGGGAAATCATTTAGAGCTGTAATACCATGTCTCGTCAGAAGGTGGCCACTCTTACCACTGTCACTCCAAGCCGCACCCTTGCGGGTTTTTCTAATTCATACATCTGAAACGTTAGCCTGTGACCACTTACAACTGAAAACCCCCGGTATGAATGTTATATAAATATTATTAATCATTGATTAATTGCTTCTTATATGTTACTAATAAGTCTCTTTCTTGTTAAGACCAGATCCTATATGTATTAAAGAGCGTGAGGAGCCACTTGGTTGAATGAGCCCTCTTGTTGTGAACTCCGTGTGCGTATTAGCTCAATAGCAGCGATTGCTAACGATACAGTCCTTTTGTTCAGAGTTTCCTTAAAACCAATCAAAGTTATAAAATTGTCTTTTATTGTTTAACATGACTGCGATTCATACTATATCATTATGAATTGTTTGGAATTAATTAAAAATGATCGCTAATGAGGCCAGCGCGACGCTAATGCTAATAGGAAATGGCGTCTGGAGCCCGCCCTTGTGGGCGCTGTATATTGTTTATGGGCACTAACCTAACCTGTGAGTTGGAAAGCTAAGTTACTGGTACTGCCATACATATGCTTCATTACCTTGATAGTCAGGGCGTATTCACTCCCTGATGATTTTAAAACAATGTGATTTTGGTTATCTCATTTTATTAATTAAAATATTTATTTGAGATTGTAATATAACTATAGTTCATTTAAAATCTTGAAAGGGAAATGTATTAAAATGGTTAAAATGATAAATACAAATGATAAAATTGTTAATGTATAAATAGTCTCTCATAAGGGTGAAATCGGTCTGTTAATACTGTTTATATTGATGCGGTGGGTGCGGTGAGGTCATTGGTCCATTGATACATTCCATGCACACAGATAAGAAGACAAAGTAGTACCCACGTAGTCATAAGAACAGTGCAAACACACATTCGAATTGAAGGTACTGAACGCTTTCTTTAACTTCAAAGGAGGACACTTTTATTTGAATTTTCTTTCTTATTTTTTGTCTTATATATTTTTCCACTGTTATAATATTGTTATGTAGTTGCTGTGAGGCAATCAAAAAAATTGTTACTGTTCAATTTTGCAAAATTTTTCCCTCTCAATTAGTTATTCGAATAATCAGTGGTATCCAGCTCTCCGAACCTAGCATGAGTGTGAGTGTCATTAGTGCTGCGTAAGACTAAGGGCACTACATGGCTTGAAGATAGTCCTTAATTCTCAACAAACCCACTTTTTTGAATTTCCCTTCTGGGATTTGTAAAGGTCTGTCTGTCAGTCTGTCCATACGTGTGTGCTACTCCTTTGCTCTGTGCTCCAAACCATTTTATGTGATCTCACATTCTCCATGGGAGTTCAGCGAGAAAGTGGTTTAAACTTCCTACTACTTACTCTATGATTTACGCAAGGCAAGTTTATTTCAAGAGCACAATTAATACACAAGGTAATTCAAAATGCTTATTTACTACTACTGATTTACTACTCCTCCTCAACCTGTGTGGATTTTGAGTCTTTGTTTAAGCATTACTTGGACTTTGGAAACAAAAGCTCGATAGAGATGTCAACATGATGCATAGAAAAACCAAGGGTCTCAATTGTAAAACTGTGTATAGGATCCCAACTACAAACTCACTTATGCACAAAAAATAAGCAGTGCACACATTTTTAAAAAATGTATGTATGGATTTATAAAACCATGCACAAACACACCTGTAAGCAGTTTCTCTTTATAAATCACAGACCACCTGGAAGATTGCGCAGGTGGATTTGCTGCATATTCCTGCATATTCTTCACTCAGAGTCAACTGCAGTCATTACGTTTGTGAAACTGGACATCTCTGTAAATTATCTTTTAATGTTGTTCTCCCACATTGTAAGGAAACTAGATGTTAGAATGGTCATGTTAAAATGCCTCCAATTTAACATTATATATTGTTAATCACATAAGACACATACCAGTTGGGTAATTCTTGCTGCAAATAGCTGTTTTTGCTGGAAACCTGAGCAGTCAACGTGCCCCGGAATGTAGTGGTTCTGGCTGATCGGTGTGTTTAACATTGGATCCAGTGCAGAACATAGATCCAAGAGCAATATATATTAATCAATCATCATCAGGGGCCAGGAAATCTTGTTACTGTAAAACTATCTCCATCCTGATCCATTAATCCTTCAGGAATGCCAGCAGATCTGTTATCTATTACTTACGCAGCATTATGCACAAGCTTCTCCGAACTGTTTATTTACTCAGTGATTAGACTGATTAAAACACACATTTTTGCAATTAATGCATCAATCAGTGCTGTCTACCACTATAGAATATAATCTAGTGATGGAAGTATGATATTTGAACCTACTTTACTGACTGTTTATGGATTGTATCACTGCAGGAACACACCTATGAAACAGCAGGCTCATCTTCCTCAACCTCAATGCAGAACTACAAGTCTGATATGAACTGATGTTAAAATGACACTGTGTAATAGTTCAGGTTGTCTATTAACAATTTATTTTTTTTAATTCAAAAGTATGGCCTTATTAATTAGCAATTACTTCCATCTATATATATATATATATATATATATATATGTGTGTGTGTGTGTGTGTGTGTGTGTGTGTGTGTGTGT
>JBAMYA010000018.1:14469522-14483401 GCA_037176975.1 Arrhamphus sclerolepis | reverse complement strand
TTTATTAATGGACCAAATTATTAGTAATTACTCATTTGAATTTACATAGTTAATGTAAGTGATACCCAGTATGACCAGTTTGTGTAAACAGCATATTTTTTCATAGTTGGTAAAGAGTGATGTTTTGGGCTTGTTTTTGCAAAGCTTGTTTTGGAAGTGGGGCAGTTTGCTTCGAGTCCATAATGAACTTCTCTGCACACCAGACTCTTTTAGAGTCAAATATGAGGCCATCTGTCCAACTGCTAAAGCTTGGCTGAAATTTAAATGAAACAGGAAAATGATTCTCATGTTAAGAAGACTGATAATCTCATTCAGAGGTTATTCCTGCTGAAGGTGCTTCTACAAGCTGCTAAATGATGGTGTGATATACATAGTTTGTCCACACTGCATTTGTATTTGATGTGGAAGTTCTAATCTAACAGGTTTCTAACAACCATTATAAACCTGTATGCTGCTGTTGGTTTTCCTTGCCGACTCGGACCTGAGTAGCTAGGAGGTGCTTCAGTCAGTTCTCAGCAGCAACAAAAGGTTATAGATTTTACTTGATTATGAACTCAATTGTTTCCATCAAAACTGCAAAGCTGTTGTTAAAATATAATTTATTGTATTTTGCATTGTTAGATGTGTTGGTAATTTCAATATATTTGTTGTCAGTTTTCATCAGTAATACAAAATGAGACATTATGATTCAGATGAATATTTGTATGCTATTGACAGACTGTGAGGAAGTCAAAACACTGACTGGCATATAAAAACTGACTTCATATTTTCCCTGTTTTGTTAACTTATTTGGTTGCAGACGAGTAAAACTTAGTTTCATGTTCGATTTGGCACAAGTTTTTACACAGGATGCCCTTCTGGACGCAACCGAGATTCAAACCCGGACATAATTTGATAATTTTATAATCTCTCCTATTTTAATGGTCTACTTTTGGTTTCAGTTACTGAAATATAACCTTAGCTTCAAAAGCTCCTCCACATCTTTGCACATTTGCCTCCCATCTCGTAACCTCTGGATCACTGCATCATAGCCAGCATGACAGGTGAAATCAGACCCCTGCATTGTGAAGACACGGAAAAGCCAGAGAAGTGTCAGAGAAATGCCACAATTAAAAAAAAACAAACTAAAAACATGGCTCAGCAACTCTTGCAACATGTCCTTGGGTTGATCTTGAACTGACTGCATGGTTTAAAAAAAAAGAAGAAAAAAAGCAGAACTAACTCTTGAGCTTGCCAAAAAATGCTATGTGTGACTTTGAACAAATTGTGTTTAGATTGCGGCGCCTCAAATGTTTGCAGCCATAGCGTCTACTATACTGCTATAAGCTATCTTTATATTATGCTTACATTATTTGGTATCAGTACAATGTAAATGGCTCATCTTTGAACTGTGGATACCATTCATAATTTAATATGCTGCACTGTATATAGTTGTGATAGCTATCTATGATAGTCTGATATACGTTACAATTTATGTTTTTGTCCAGTATAATGAGCAATTGAAGTTTATATTTGGTGTGACTGCCATATAACCACTTGAGGATGAAAGTATAAGCATACTTACTCAGTTCTCTAACAACTTCAGGAAACTATGAAAGCACAAAAAAAACAGACTTACCCAGAATGCGTCTTTAAACAACAAAGTGGACATCTCTTTGGCTTTGACTAATATGACTTTTCTAACAACATAACTGCACAACAATAAGCAAGAAAAAAGTTGCTGTAGACCATGCAACAGTTGTGTGTAAAACCTCGAGTGGCCCAAACGTCAGTGAGTCACTCTAAATAAGGAAGAGGTTTCATCCCATGATGTCACTGACCATAGTCAACTCAGTGGCTCAGCCCCTCTCAGGGACCGAGTCTTGATTCTGCTATGTGGGTAGTTAAACACGTATGCATACCGTGCGTCTTACTTATAGACTCTATAGGAGCCTCTGAACACATTTTCCAGTTATCTGAATGATAACGGTGTCTTGATTGTCCATTAAAAATCTAATACAGGTATTTAATATGGTTGTGAGTAATAAATTGACTCATGGCTTATGGTTAACCAGCTCCAACCTTGCTTTTACAGTTGCCCTATTGTATACTAGCTTAAATTATAATGCTTTGTTGCAGCGTAGTTGTCAGGTTTAATGGGGACAGTTTATTCCTGCTTGTTCATATGTAAAAGTCAGGGCAGTTTATGCCTCTCAGGTTTGTTCATCTGCATCTTTTTGGACAAAGATGGATTGCTGACTAGAACGTTTTCATGGCTTCAGTAGCTTTGTCAGGATAACGCACAGACTTTTTAAGCTTTTTTTCTGCTTGTCTATCTTTTAATAACTTACATTTTATTCTTACTAAGGGTAAGTTACAAAAAAATATTTAATTATATCAAATAATATGTGAATTATCTCTGCCTTGTCACAGTGTATATAAACTCACATTGCAGTTGCTGATTTATAACTGTTGTTTTGTAGAGTGACCACAAGGGGGAAACATACACCTTTTAGAAAACATCCAAGCTAATACTGTGTTGTATCAAGCCCACCTATTGAACAGATTCAACAGTTTTTAGATCTCTGCAGACATTTGCTCATAAAATCCAAAATCTTTCAATGCAGTTGGGCTGAACATAAAACTGTGCCTCGGGCATCTCTCAGGGAAGACAGAGACTCAGAAATGAGCACATAGAAGCTTATTATTGATTTTCAAAGTGAGGAGAAGGACTGACTGTGGTGTCTCTCACCAGCCGCTCAATGAGACGTGTGAAAATCTTTGGCCCCCTCACGAAGATGGGGGATCATTCTGTCACACACCAAACAACATGTTAAAAGGATAGTGCAAATCAATACAGCCAACTGAGAATAATGACAGCTGGCCTGCTTAATTGTTTTTCTTTGTTTTACCTTTTATGTACTTTTTTGGGGATTATATAACGCTGTAATTGTGTGAAGACAAATGTTGCATTGACAACCAAAAGATACATTTTCAGTGCCATTTAGGTGTTTCCAAATATGTTAACTTATTAAAACTCAACAATAGACTTTTTCCTTTTTTAGCTTTTTAGTTCTGATTTATTTAGTTTTATACGTGACATTTTTTTTGCTTTGCCTCCACTAAAAAATCCATCCATACACACACGTGTATATATATATATTTATTCGTGTGTGTGTATTTATGTATATATATGTGTGGACATTATATATGTATAATTTTATCATGGTTAATACAAGTTTCCCATAAATAAACATTAATATAACTGTAGATTACTTTATATATCTATTCATATTTACATAAATAATGTTTGGAGCACATTCTCTAATATCCTGCATAGTCTTACTATAATTATTTAACCCCAGTGTATGGAATTCAACTTTATTCTGCTGCTCCATCAAAAGTCACAGACTGAGGCTAGCTATTATTCTTGAGTGGCCATCTTCGAGTTCAAAAGGAGAGTAGCAATTCCCTCGTGGAAAACCAAACATCTACCACTTAGTGTAAAAAAAAAATCCTTCCAGGCCAGGGCTTACAAGTTTTCACATCAAGATGTCTGAGTCCACGGTGCTTGGCCTTCACTGCAACCCTGTTTTAGGCCTCAAATGGAAGGACAAGCCCTGGGAATCAGCTGTGCTTCTAGGGGCTGAGCACACTTTCACACACCAGGGATGCAGTGCACACACATACACACACTTCCCAGCCTTCTCTCACTCATTTTTTTTTTTCTTTTTTGTCTCTCCCTCACACTCCCCGGAGTGGCAGTTATTGAACTGTGACAAACGAGCCGTGTCAGACCAGCCCCCCTACCTGGGGGATTGGCTAAATGACCTTTCCATTACCCAACCACTGCTGTATTCCCCCTCCACAGATAGAGTTACCCGCACAGCCACGCAGCCCATTTGCTGAGACCTGTGTCACCATTGCTACCGTTTGCCACTACATCCTACCCCTCCATGCATTCAGATGCAAATGTCTTTGTATTTTATATTTCATTTTTAGATTATTCAATTTGTTTCAAGCAGGCAGATTGCTTGGGCTGGAAAACATAGCATTTATATTGATTTTGCATGTCTATATTCCACTCAATGGTGCCAGTCTGGACAGTGTATGCACACTGAATGATGAACATGTGACACCAGAAACAGCTTGTGGCTGGCTGTGTCTATTTGTGCACATGTGTGAGGTATCTGTGATTCTCTGCGTGTGTCTGAACCTCTGGCCTGCATAGCGTGTGACTTAACTGGTTTTCACACATTTTCCACTCACCATCCTTGCTAATCCCCTGTTGACTATTGGCACCAGCCCTGAATCTCACCAGACACTTTAGGGAACAAGTCTGTGTAGTTGAGGAGCTGGGGCTAAGAGGAGTAGAGTGAAAAGGTTAAAAGTGGAAGAAGAGTGTAGAGAAGATGCAAGAGGAGATGAATCAAATAAAAAAAAAAATGTGTAAAGAAAAATGAAATAAAATAGGTATATGCAAAAGTAATGGGGGGAAGTCAAAGACAGTCGTGTGAATAGCAGAAATGAGAGGTTTTAAACTGAGCAGGACAGAGCACAGTGTCTGGTTGACTTCTGATGGCTGCAGGGCAGGAATGCAATGAAGTGAGTCCTTGGCCACATTAGTGGGAACCTGTTAGTAAGCTGACAGATGGAGAGCTAATGATGTGTAGGCACAAGGGCAGGGCCTGTAGTTGCTAGTGAGACAATCTGTAGTGCTTGTCATAATATAGCTGAAAACCAACAGCTGAAGGAGGCGGAGGAGAGTTAGGAGGAGGAGAAGGGAGAGGGAGAAGGAGGAGAAGGGAGAGGGAGAAGGAGGAGAAGGGAGAGGAAAGGGCAGAATCAGACAAACACCACCAAAGCCAGGTGTAGATCAGATTTGAGCTACACCTGGCTTTGAATGAAATATGTATTAGCTGCCTTAATCTTCACTACTATGGTTAAGAACTCTGGCCCTAATCAATTTGATCCTCCTGTGTCTTTTATTCCCTGACATGCCTCTCCGGACACTGGGATGGCAGCAGCATGGAACATGTGTGCGCACACACATGGCTAGTATCCATGTTTGTATGGATTTTTTTTCTCTGTATAAATATTTGATCAGCACAGATGTCCCATAATGTGATCATGATTATGTTTCTGTCTCTTTGATCACTTTAAAATGTGCATGAATGCCTGTGATTGGGAAAGTGTAGGCCATAATAATTTATTTTGGTTAGAAATATGTTGGCAATGGCAAAAATCTGTGCAGGAGCTTGAGTTGGTGTATGATGCTGACACTTATATGTCTTACCTCTTTCTTTGTCTGGATGTTGGCATCTTTCTTAATTGTTCTGCTTTCCTATCCTTCCAGACCATATTCCTCTCCTCTTGCCTCAATTTTCCTATCTCCGCTCTTTTCCTGATGTCATCATCTGCCCTTCCTTCTCACTCCCCCATTCCTCATAGTACTTCTTCCTCCAGCCCCTACATGTTTCTGGTCCTGCTGGTCTCTGCAGGCATGGCCCCTTTACCACCCCAATGCTGCCTGTTTGTGCGTGCAGAAGTGTGTACTAGTGCATACCTGCACGCGTGCTTCCACAGTATGTGTTTGCACCATAAGTCCACGTCTGTCCAAGTGTGTGTTGCAAAGCCAGAGAGAGAAGACTGTGAATTTGCTAAGTGGTTTTATCCATCTTACACAGGACAGAGATTCTGCTTGGCTTCACTCCTCTGATTTGGGCCGCAAAGGGAGTCAGAATCAGCCCAGTCGGGGGCAAACACACAAGCCATTTCGTCTGGACCAGCTCCTATTTTGGCTCAGCTATTCTGCGACTTCAAAGAGCACAAATGTTTTTTTTTTTCTTTTTCTTTTTTAGACTGTGTGTGTGCGTGTGTGTGTGTCAGTGTGCATGCAGGACTGCTTAGTGGAAGATAATGGATTGTGCCTGTGTGTGTGCCTGTCCATACTCTCCTTTGTTTGTGTTAGAAAGGTTTAAAGGGCTATAAAGAGAAAAGTAGCCTGTTATTTGACAAACTGATAAAAGGCCTGAGGTTTGTTGTCTTTGGCTTTGAGTGTGTACACTCCACATTAAGGTGTTGACCACCAGCTCACTCGTTTGATTTACTCTGGAAGATAATTTAGGATATTTCAAATAAGCTAAATCTTGTCTCAGTTTTGACAGGACTATCAACACTATTTCCTGAAAATAGATGACACCATAACAGACATTATCTTTAGCCAGCTTAGACAGTAGTAGACTTGTAATTCTAAGATGCTTGCAGTTTAGTTGAATATTTCCATTTGATAATACTCCATAATTTCACTCCACTACATTTCACAGGAGATGATTTTATTTATATATATATATACACATAAATATATATATCCTCACACATATACATATATACATATGTGTGTGCGTGTGTGTGTGTATGTGTATGTTTATGTATATATATGTATGTATGTATATACATATATTCATATATGTATGTACATGTTCTCAACATTAAATCCACTTTAAGTCATCCCTTGAGAGATGAAGATTTTAGTATATAATAAATCACCCTTCATTTTATTTATTATTTTACTTAATTTTATTTGCTTTTTAACAATCAAAAAAGCAGAACATACTTTCGATCATATTTTTCATATCACTTCTGTTATGGTGACATTTCAATTTATGCCTACACAGTTTTTAGATGTCAAATGTAACAGAACACCAATCAAAATGACCGGTCCAAAACTGCACTAATTTAACTAAATGTTTCTGCCAACACTTGCATTGTTATGTAAGCACGACTTATTTTGCTCACTGTACTGATAGAGGCCTAAACCGAAGGGATTTAAATAAATGGACTGATTTACAGTTTAATTTGCAAACGTGTCCCTTTGGATTTTGTGTGGTAATCTATTTGGACACCTTCACATACCTTTAATGCCATTTAATTAAAGGTATGTGAAATTTGTTCCTGGGGAAAGTGCACATTCTGAACCAGCAGGTGGGGCTGTTGAGTTTCCAAATTGACTGATTGAGTTCGATACTTCATATGTCTCCATCTATTGCCTTTGTTATTTGTTCAGCCTCACAGCAATTGGTCAGGCCATCACTGCAGCTTGTCCACCACACAGAGCGTAGACTGACAACCCTAAATAAACGCTGCTACTGCTTTGAGAGAACGCCTTTCACATTTCAAGATGTGAACGAAACATGCACACAAAAGGATGAATGCACTCAGATGATTCAAATGATCAACTCGCACATTCTTTTTAAGATTACATACAAGTACTGCTCTTTCGCAGTGTAATAAATAAGGGGAGACTGTTTACCGTTAGACCGTTTAAACAATTACCAGGCTGAAACCTGATTTCTTTTTTTCCTTTTATCATCAGCGCACTACAACAAAGAGGTTTTTCGGTACACCATATATGGAAATCACAATGTCAAGCACTGTGTCATACATCCTTAACATTCCTTTTTCCAAGTTTCATTTCAGTGTACACTCCAGTAATATAAATACTCAGTGGATGTCACTGAACTTTGTGCAACTGTTGCATTGTTGTCATTTTTTTGTTTTTGTGGTCATGCCTGAAAAGAGCTGAGTAGATGTGAACAGAGATGTAAAGCTTCCATAAGAGTCAGCAGGTTTGTGTGTCAGTTTTTCTTATATGTCACTATGGTAAAAGGCTTCGTACTAAAGAATTACAGCATTTTTGTCATCCTTTATTTACAATGTAAAGGACACAAAGTATATTTCTGGGTGTTCACTGTCATCAGATTGCAGCACAGCATTACTGGCCAGTGTTTTTAGAAATTTAAAATAATCTATTACATAAAATATAATCCAGAAATTAGTTATTTAAAAAAAAAAATATATGTGGAAACAAAAAGTGGCAGAAAACAGCAGTATGAATTGTAAAAATAACATGTATCTCTATGCTGTGTGTCAGTTTAGGATATCTGTAAACAAAAGATTTTAGTGACCCCTAAAACCCACCCTACAACTTGACTTTATAGTTGAGTGTATTCCTCCATGTAGAGTTCATCTTCTTAGGACATTGAGAAAGATCAAATATTCAATAAATAATTCTTTATTTCCCCACAATGAATTACTGTTGGAGCGAATGTGGCTCCGTCCTGGCGTGTTTGTTTATTCAGGGAGGCAGGCAGGCCCAGGTATCGCAGTTACAGTGGTGTTGTGCTGTGCGGTGGTGTGCATGATTATCGACCAGTGTGTCATGCAGGATAAGGCCCAGTGTGCCTCTGTTGACTGCTTTGCGGTCAGCACTGCAGGGAGCAGGATTGTGGTTAGCCTACAGACAGCCAAGACTGTGTAAGAAGATCAGCTGTGTGTGTGTGTCTCTGTGTGTGTGTGTGTGTTTCCTAGTGCTACTCTGTTCTTCCTTGGCTGTCATCAAGCTTTGTATCTCTGCCTTAATTTTCTTCCTCATTTGTTACCCATCTTAAAGTTTTTATGCTTTGTTTTTTTTTTAAATTCTCCTGCTATTCTCCTCTCCTTTGCTTCACCACTTATACATACAGTTAAAACATATGCTCTTTCACTATCAAGCATTTGGAAATTGCCTAAGGCTTCAAACAAGCCACCAGCACTAATAGCCCTGCTGAGTGAGAGTCGATACTGTGTTTTCAGCTGATCAACTTACTGCTTGGCGGTGTAAACATTCACAGATAAATTGTAATATGTATAACATCATCTTGTTCTTCCTTATTATCCCCCCTTCTGCCATCTTGTTTGTTATTTTCATAATTGTTTTCCCCATTTTCAAGTTCTTCCATCCACTCATGCTCAGACTGTTCACACACTTACCAAAGGGACCACAAATGTGTGCTAGAGATAGGCCCTGTGGCTGGAGCTAATGGACGGTTCTCATAAATGCCTGGAGTTTTGCAGAGGAGAGGCAGGAAAAGTGGTCTTTGCTATGCTCTGATTCTGATAGTACCATTCCGGAGAGCTTCATGAATTCTTCATGCAGCCAAGCGCTAAACACAAACAATATCTGACGGAGGTTTGCTACAGGCATGCTCCGAGCGCCCTAAACCTCCTCTTTAGCTGTGCTCTCTCAGCGTGTTTTGCAAGCTTGGGCAGTTTCAATACACCTGTGGTGGAAAGGGGACATCTCATTTAACATCAAGTCGATTGTTTGAAATGATGTACCTAAGCTTCATGACAGTCCAGAGCTAATCACTGTTGCTTTGTTGGTGCTGTGTCATTCTTACTTGAAGCTCAGCTATTCTGTGACTTCATCTGTGCTCAACATGCCGATTAAGTGAATAAAACAACCGTTTATGTGCATATTTTTGGTATAGTAAAACAGGTTCATACACTGCAAAAACTGATTTCTAAGAAAGTAAAAAAAAAATACTTGTTTCAAGACAAATGGTCTTGTTTTAAAAGCATATATCTCATGTAAGAATTCCAGCCAAGCATTTTTTTTCTTTTTTCCTTTTTCCTTAATATAAGACATTTTGACTAGATTTAGGAATGTAGGGTTACAGTATTCTTAAATCTAGTCAAAATGTCTTAGAACTAGAATTCTTAAATGAGATATATGCTTTTAAAACAGGACCATTTGTCATAAAACAAGCATTTTTTTACTTTCTCAGAAATCAGTTTTTGCAGTGTACTCTGTTCTTAATAAATCAGACTTGATGGAAACATCGTGCCTTTTTCCCCCTAGTTGACATGCTTACTTTCTAATCTTTATTCAGCATTACTGTCTTTATGATACACTATAATATATGATTAGCATTTGGTTTTCAGTCAATCTTCCTTTGAGCTCTGGCAACATCAGCAAAATGGTCTACATTATAGCAGTGATGCTTCTGTCCGTATATCTTCTACTGACATGCACATCATGATTAATGAATTTGTTTGAATAACACCAAGACTCCTTCAACCCAGAGCACAAATGCCTAATTAGTTTTTATCAAAACTGTCGGTTACCTTGTCTTGATTTATGTCACTTTATACATTAAAGGATACAAAGCACTACCTACTGTCTTGTCTACGAGTGCTATTTGCTTAATTTGTTGCCAAACACATCATAGCCTGACTGTCACAAAATTCATCCATATTCTCTCAGTGTTAAGGAGAGCAGAAACCTGCTTCCTGTGTTGTGACTGGGCAGATTAGCTCATAGGCAACATATGTTACTTACACTAATAGAAATAGCATCATTCCAACAGCTGTCTCATGGTGAAAGGTAGTAACAGTATTGATCTTAAGCCTGCCACGGTGATTTCACTCATCTGTCTCTGTAGCTGGTGGCTGATGATGAGGAGTGCGGTGAGATCAAATGTGTTGCTCATTTGTTTTCTTGGATGAAGAGTCTTTTTCTATACTCACTTGCCTTGACGGCTCTTAATCATTCAAGGAGCAACCTGCAGACCCACAGGCTATTGTCTGATGAGTTTGGAGGCAGTAACCAATGAAACGGGTCTTCCAGTGTTGCCAACACCGACCCAGACAATAGAATTTGTTCCATCTCTTTGACTCTCAACATGGCTGTTTACCTGCATATAACCAAAGCCAGGGCAAACTTTATTGGTCAGTACGAGTCAGACTATAAACAAATAATAAATAGAAACTAGAATGCTTGAGGATCTTAACTCTTGTCTGCTCTGGAAGCTCTTTGTTTAAGTGGGATTATATGGCACATTTGGAAATTTGAAATGCCTTGCCAATGGATAGCACAAATGGACTTATAAAAAGCGTGCTACATAAACAAGCATCAAATCTGATTACAGATGTCATAAGCTATGATAAGCTTACGAGCCAAGATTTATTTATTTATCTATTTATTTTTGCCAATTTACTTTAATGTACTGTCTAGATCACCATTAAAGTCCTCATCAAATTAAATTCATTGTTCAAATGCGTTTTTATTTGATATCTGTAGCATTGTACATCTCCTAAACACAATTATCTGGACCCACAACAGCCAGAAAAAAATGAATAAAAATTGCAGCTATTTTAATATGTTAGAGACGTTTGCTTTTTGGTGGTGGTGGTGGGAGGGCTGGTCTCTCCAGCTTCTGTTCAGTTTGCCCTAAACATGTAAATATGTTGAAGCAAACAATCCCAGTAGCCATTTAATGCGATCTAGCAAATAGGATCTCTGAATACCTGATGTCCAAACGATCATACCTACAGCCCTGGAGCTGCCTGGCCCTTCGTTCTCAGTATTCTCGGCATCACTCCTCATTTATTGCCTGATGAGTGTTCACCGGCACGGCCCTCTTCCCACAGTTAACCAGCATCCATAATAGGAAGCAGTAACAGGGCAGACATCTTTCACCAGTCGACTTGTCATTAACTAAAAGCATTGTGGAGCTTTACTCCCAATTACCACTCCTCTCACAGCTTCCATAAATCACGCATAGTCGACTTTCATGAGCTGCAGTCCTGTCTGATTTTCTCCTCCAGCCCAGCATGGTCACTGCTCTGCAGGAAACCTCTTGGACTGGCATGCTCAGTGGATGTTGATGCAGCATCATTCCAACAAGTAACTTTACCTCCCAAATTGTTTCCCTTTCCCATTTGGTGGAAATGGTACTTTGATTGCCCAAGCTTTAGGCCAGAGCAACAATGAAGACCTCATCGTTTAAGCTGTTATGATCTTTTAATGATCTTCTATTACTGTATCGTTATCCTAAAAGCCAGCAGTGACTGCTGTGGGCTCCCACTTTGATATCGCTTTCATTAAGAGCAGGCCAAGATCATTTGTAATGGCATTTAAGTCATTTGTTGAGCGTGTGTGAATGTGTTTGTGAATGTGTGTGTGTGTCTATAAAGCAGACGAACTGAGGTGCAGTGTATTTTTATCTGGATGATCGATCTGTTTCAACCTCTCCTCCTCTGCTTGTGGGTGTACAAGATCTGACCTTCACTGTGGGAGGTATCAGTGAGCAGTGTGACCTCTGCTGCTGTACAATTTGCTAATACACACACAGTCATGCACGCTTGCTTGCACAAGCGAAAATGTCCAAATGCAGTACATCATACAAAACTACGGTGAGAAAAAAAATGCAGACTGGATTGCAGAGGTGCAAAGTTCTTCCTCTCTTCACATTTCCTGTTGCTGCTCATGCTGAAGAGTTTGTCCTTTTTGTTCTTTTTTCTTTTTTTTTTGCTGTGTGCTCACACATACACACACAGATGGGGTCAGGATCTGGAAACACAAGATTTCTGTTGTCTTTGTTTGTCGTCAGCACCTTCTCAGGCGGTTGAGGTTTCGCCTTCTCTGGAACTAGCCGAGCGCTGCAAGGGGGTCCGTCTGTGTGTATTTGCATAGCAGAGTGTGAGTGTGTGGAAGGTATTGTGTGTCCAAGTGTGTGTGTTGAAGAGGAGGTGAAGAGCTCAGTAGCTGCAAGGCCCTGTATTGATGTCCGCTGTTTCCCCCCCGGGGCCCGGCTCTGTGGGATAGTGTGTCAGTAGGACAAAGGCATGGCGCCATCCGTCCTGCTCAGCGGGCCAGTAACTAGAATTAATTACAAACCAATCGAATCCGCTGCAGCCAATTGGTAAACTAATTGGTAACTTCAGCTGCACATCTAGTCACAGATGGGCATCTCGCTGTGGTCGTCGGTGCTGCCGATAGAGGTGAAAATCCCTCAGATGAGCTTTTTCATCACCATAACTGTGCCTGGATGAAATGAACCTTTCAGCCAAGCCCAGAGTTTTGTTGTTAAACAATCAATGAAATCCTTGAAAAACACAGTGAGTTTCCGTTTATTACACTGGCACTGAATGCTCCTTTCCTTCCTTCTTTTTTAATTGTGTAAGAATTCCTAATTTCTCAATTGCTTTATTTGTTTTTGTATTTTTTTTGTTGTTGTTGTTTTTTTCTTTGAAACTTCTGATGTGGAAATGTGTTGTATCAATCAAATGAGTTTTAAACACTGCAATCTATATCAAAAATCTATTCACCCCAAGTGTTGAGTTTGTAGGTAAAGGCAGCATTGACAAGTTGACAGTAGGTGATGGCAAAGTAATCCTGGAAAGATCAAAATTAATGCAAAAATAATCAGTGATTGATGAAAAGTTTGTGTTTCAAAGAAAGATTCTAGAGTTGAAACAACCCGAGGTCTATTATCAGATGGTAAGGAGTGTAAACTTTTGCTGGGGACCAAAACAACATGAACTGAACACATGAAATATCTAAGCACTGGAAGCAGAGGCCATGCATTGGTATAAAACATGTACAGATTTACAATAAGGTGATTTCTGTTCCAACAGCAACATTGCTGAGTCTTGTCTGAGGCTTAAAATAGAAATTTATTTTGATGTAGCTCCATTGCACTCTGTGCAAACATGAATTGTCTTTCTGACATTGACACATAAAGGTGAGGCTTTGAGTTACCAATACTTTAGTAATATTTTTAAGTAAAATGGTATCTTTCAGACAGTTCTTTAGTCAGTAATAATTTTCTGCTTTAAATTTATTGATGGTTATTTGCAAAGCACTTATGAATAAAGCATTAGTGTTCCTAGCCGTTTCCACTGACGACTGGTTCCTTAGAAACCGTGTTCCACGTTGTAAAGTGCTACTTATTATTAGCACTTTTCAGTAAGCAAAAGCCTGCTGAGTATAAAGTTCACTGACATAAAGTTTTATTTAAGATTTGCTCACCTCTTAAACACTGGATTCATTTCCAGGGATTACATTGAAACAATATTGGTATAAACTGGCTTTCTTTGTGCGAACACATATATTTCTTTTCATAATTCAGAAATTGTGTTTCAATAAAATAATATTTTTTGGGGATTTCAGGAGGAGATTGTAGTGTATAGTACAGTATATACAATCCAAGACTGCACAAGAGCCGGGTTCTGCTCAAGGTTTCTTCCCATGAGGGAGTTTTTTCTTGCCACTGATGGCGTTGCCATGTGCTCG
>JBAMYA010000018.1:14441039-14460239 GCA_037176975.1 Arrhamphus sclerolepis | reverse complement strand
AAACTCCACACAGAAAGGCCCCTGTGGAGGCTGGAACCAGGAACCTTCTTGCTGTGAGGCAACAGTGCTGACCACCAGGCAACTGTGCTGCCCAACAATACTGCCAACAGTAGATAAGTGTTTCAAAACTAAGCACATGTGCTTTTGACAGCTAGACTCCCCAAGAACTTAGATTCAATAATAATAGTAATAAAAAAGTTTAAAGTACTGAAAGTTGAAACATTTGATAGATGAAGCCTAATGCACTTGTTTTTTTGTTTGTTTTTGTTTTTTGTTAATGGCTGCACATTGAAAGTTAAGCATAGTTTCATCCAGAGCAGAGATGATATGGGCCCTGGCAGACTGCAACATAGTGAGACGGCCTATCTCTTACCGTTTGCCTTGGAGAAGGGCCTTTCATCATGGTCTGCTCTAAACCTTTCTGACATCTAACATAACCACAACTGACACATCAGGGCTGATAACACATGAGAGGGCAGTCAGAACTCATCTGTTTGTGGTGTGCATTCATTTACTAACTACACAACAAGGCGGTGAGGGTGCCCATGTGCACTGACACTGGCTCCATAAATATTTCACCTCAAAAAAATAAATAAAAAATAGAATGTCAAGCAGCCGAGGATAAGGCTCCAGCAAATAATTCATACAATCTGATGTCAAACACATCTTCAATGCTTGTGGTTACACTGGCTTGTTTGGTATTGACAGGAGAGGTACTGGCAGGACAGGAACAGAGGGTTTTATTGTGTGTCCTGTGTTGGTCTGTGTATGCTGCCTGATGCTCTTACATGCGGTTAAGCTGTAGATACAAACCAAAGGCTAGAGGCAATTTTCTAAAGCCAAGGAGCTGTGTGAAGGAACTTGAATGGACAAAAAGACAAGTGTGTCCACTTTTCACCTTAGGCTAGAGGTTTCTTGGCACCACATTGACAGAGCTGTGCCAGCAAAGGCCACAGAAATCTTGCCATAAATTTAACAGTGCAGGAGTCTCTGGATCGAACGAAGTTTAGAGAAGGGTGACGACTTTGGCTTCAGCAGTAGTCGTGCAGCAGCCACAGCAAGAGGCGTGAAAACGGTTAAGTGAAAGCCATCCAGAAGCTATTGACCAGTGTAAAATCTGTTGCAGGAGCTTACAGAGAGAGCTTTCACAGTGAGCTGGCTTCTGGGTGAACACAGCAACCAATATGTGTCCTTCTCACCTTTTTTATTTCTGTCTCATCTCTTTCACATACTCATTGCCACTTTTATGACTTTTTCCTGATGAAAATTAAAAAAGCATCTTTGTCTTTCCTTCACACATATGTACTTTTAGCACATAGAAAGGATACTATATTCTAATAACAGGGTTATATCTGAACCTCAATGATATTAAGGTATCTTGCGTGAGGTGACTTCTCTCATTAAATATTATTGATGCATTTGAACAAAGTCGTACTATTCTACTATTAGTGTGCCAGTGGACAGCAATGGACAATGGCCTGTTCTGGAAGTGAACTTCGAAAACTCACAAAATACATTTTCTGACCATGAACAGATCAAATTATTCTTGATTCATAAAAAAAACAAAAAAACATGCTTAAATAAGGAGCCTGGAATTTGCAAACAACACAAGTGCAATCTCTTTCTTTTTTTTTTCTTTTGTTAAAACTTATGACAGAGGTGATTACCTGCTCAGTTAACTTCGTAGGTATGCTCCTTGGTTCAGATCACTAACACTGTTAATCTGATCTACTTATTTTGATATACACAATTCTCTATGTAAACTAAAGATTTATATCATGATATTCTTCATGAAGTTGAGGAATGTGCACTAAAACAAACACAAAATAGATGAACTGAAATGTAAAACGCGAAGAGCTGCAAAAGTCCTGTGCAGTCACTTTACCAATGTGACTTACCAGTCGATGGCTTCTGACGTCCTCTTCCAAATAAATATAATGTATAAATGGAGAATGTCTTGCCTCAGACTTCTCTCCTCCTGGATTCATATTCTTCTCTCAGCACCTATCACCCCCTACTTCAGGCACAAAATTCAAAACATTTTCTTTTTTTTCCATCTGGAGGAGAAACTTCAGGTGCCAACCCACAACTGCACCTGGATAATAAACGCTCTCCTCCACAACAAAATTTCACACTAATAACCAGGTCAGACAGGTTTGACAGGGCAGGGCTGTGTATTTTTTCAGGGTCAAAAAGGACCAGAGAACCACAAGCTGGCACGGCTAAGAGGAGCTGGCACTGGTGGAGCTTATATGCTGAGCAGTTACAGGTGTGGGTTATCAGATCATCAGAACAACAGTACTTTCACCACAGTTCAACTGTTAAACAAAAACTCATTTCAAACTTAGTAGCTTATGTGGCCATGTCATACTTCTGTTTTTCATCACTCACTGTGTTTTCTGACTTATTCCTGTGTTACTCTGATGAATAACCACGTTAAATGTTACCGGAGGGTCAGAAAATGAGGTAAATACTCTGCTTTTAGGTGCTGAGGATTCTTCCTTCTCCAGAGGGTTTTCCAACATCAACCTTCTATGACATAATAGAGGACAGAATTTTCTTGTATGGTCAAACTCTCCAGACAGCCGACGAGCAAAAGCTTCAGCTGTCATTTTAAAAATGGAAGTATAAAAATGTGCAACCTCATGAGTGCCTTTTTCTAGCCTGGTGGATTTGCTTTTTCTACATAATAACTTAGTTGCTTTTGTTTTCAAGAGGGGACCAAAGAAATGTGCTTTTGGTTGTGAGGGAAAATTGTCTGACCATAGTTCAGTCGATGTAGTTTGTTTTTCTGGGCATGCAGCTGTTTTTTTTGTTGTTTTTATTGCGTCTGAAATGTAGTTTGGTGACAGCATCATTAGCTTTTAAATTTCTTGGCTGCGGACATTGACTGACTCATCCAGCACTGTACAACACTTAGTACATCTACACGTATGAACATGAATTTAAATACATTATGACATTATGACTGAAAAGTGACATAATCCATAACGTTGGACCGCAGCAGGTAATGAGTGTTGCATTTACTGAACAGAAATGTCATGTATCACATTCTGAATCTGATTCTGACTCGAGCAGATGTAACAAAATATGGGTCGTTGAGGTTATTAACATGAAATGATGAAGTTGTGTGGTATGTTTTTGTGTGTCTGAGCAGCCTCAGGAGTTGTGCTCATCCATAAGCCATTAGCTCTGTCCATCAGTGAGTCTCCAGGAATTAAAAGCACTTGAGTCAAATCAGTTTTTTTTCAGGAAGAGCTTCTCCTCTTGGCTCTCAAGTCTTTGCCATTTAGACAAAATTACAGGATTTCAGCGTTCTTCTGGGTGCAAAAATACCCTAGAGGTATGAGATATCAAAACTACTAAAAAAATAAGATAAAGCAAAGTCATTTCTAACATATTTTCTCATTTATTAAGTATACAGTTTGAGACAGGTAGTTGCATTATGGACACCTATTCCCACTCAAAAGACCACGCAGCTTTCATTATATTTCCACTTGAGTACTCATGTATAGTCAACTCAGGCTGAGATATTCACACTTGTGGTGACTTCAGTGAAGCGTGCAGGTGTACTGAAGGGTCTTGCATGGTGCCACTGAGCCCTCGAACAAGCTACTGACCAACAGGGAGTTCACTGCCACCAAGAGCTCAGACCAACAGCTCTGCAGTCACTTCCGTTTCACTGATCACTGACTTATCTCAGAGCCTCACTAACTGAGGGAATATTAGTGAGGTCACATTGTCAGTAAGTGGCCTCTCATAGGCATTTATACACAAATCTGAACAGTTTTTCCTCTACTAGGGACATATAGGGGCTTTCAGTTGAGCTTCCTTCTCGTAGTGTTTTCTCTTTACTCAGAAAAACAGCAGTTCAGAGCTTTTGCTCTGGTGGGGAGAACATTTCCAGGGTGTTAATACACACACACAGACACACACACAGACCGGTGGTTCTGCCAGGCAGAAACATCCCAGTTGCTAATGTGTTCCAGCCAGCCAACCAGCTAGGAGACAGTGACCAGTGGAGCAGATAATCACATCATCAGAGTGAGACCTGTACAGCCTGGCCATGCCACTAATGCTGCCGCTGCTGCTGCTGCTGCTGATGTCAAAGATAATACTACTTCTGTATGTATGTCTCTGTATGTGGGATGTAAACTTTGATAGCTAGATTTGTGTGCATGTTTGTGCATGATGTCATTCAGGACGTGTCTACTTTGGTTGCAGTTTACTGGGTTGTGCCTTTAAGTGCATAGATTGTGCACGAACACTGTATGTGATTGTGTGTTTCTATTTGCATCTGCACTTATGTTGAAGTACTTCTGTCTGCGTAAGTCTGCCCGTTTGTCCATCCGCTGTGTTATTGATGTGTGTTTGTTTTCTGTATAGTAAAAATGTCTTTATTGTGCGGAGTAATCATTTTACTGAGCCTGAGTGATGACCTAAACATCACTCACCGAGGACGGATGTATGGCTATTAAATCTGATAAAAAATAATGATAATAACAATAAATAGATTCTCTGGTGATAAATCAGTAACCACGGATGCTGTCTATTAAAACACTCACAGATCTCCTCGGGGGTGGGGGACATGTTCAGGTTCTCTGATATTCTTGTGTCTTATTTTATTCTTATTCTAATTTTCTACCAGTTCAGTTTGGTAGGTTTAAGTTTATGCATTTTAACGATGGATGAACAGCAAAATTGTTTCAGCACAACTCTTCAGCAGAGCAGAAGGTTGTTTCTGTGACGCTTCTAAATGTTCTTCAGGTAGGACCACTTTTATCAACTACAATGGATTCCACAACTGAGCCATGTAGATTTACACATGGCAGACTGAGCTACCTGGAAGTCCTACTGAAGAATGGTGTAGAGAGTCCAATTTGATTTTCAAAATAAAATAAAACAGAATCTGGCTTCTGCATCGGAATTTCTACCTCGATAAGGAGAGAGTGATTTTAGTAGATGTTTGCTTCTTTATTGTCTCTACTCTCTTTCAAGTCACAAATTACAGAATGATCCTGTGATCATGTGATCTTATTGCAAAATCTCATAGTTTTTTTGGTAAATTCACAACATTGTGAATCCCACTGAACAGGCAGCTTTGTAAACGTGCTTCTGCAGGGCTCCTGGTGGGACTAAAGGTCACACTGGGAACAGAGTAAAACCGCAGCACAAGTCCAACACGTTACTCCAGGTAAGAAAAGACAGCAAAAACAGAGGTAGAGACTCACCACTGGGTGAGAATCCCGGCAATCTGCAGACATGTCAAATTTAACACACCATTGTTTTTGCTCATTGAAAAGTGCAGTTTTTTCATGTGTCTGCAGATTACATTACATTCAGCCGAAAGCTTTGGTCCAGAGTACAACAAAGTAAGGTGGCCCGAATGCAGTTGAAAACAAATGAGAAGTAAGAATATCTGTCAATAAATAAAGGAAAATCAGCACATGACAGATTCCCTACTCTGTAAGCACAACTTTCACTTTTTACATCATTTCTACAAACTGGAAGTTTACATTATTTCATTATTTTTGATCTGTAATGTTATTTCTTCTGTGTGTGCATGCATTTTGAACTCTAATCACTCAGTCTTCCTTTTAACAGTTTATGTGCAGAAGAAGTGCACAAGCATGGTTTACGTATGTGTATCTGCATTGTTTACACATCTGGCCTCTTGTGTCTGTTTTTAAATTACAAATTTCTTATCACAGAAAAGTTCAAGGAAATAATGAGTTAACTGATGACTAAATTCTGTTTTGCTTTGGTTTCCAGGTCACTGTGACACTGTCATCTCTTCCTGGAACACTTGAACAAAACCATTCGTAAAGTCATTGATAAAAGCTAAACTGTTCTTACTGAAACATGAAACAAATGTGTCTGCTTGGAGACTATTATTATTATTATTTATGATATTGCTGTTGTTGTGAAATTCATTTCAACGTGTGTTTGTCTTATAGAAAAATAAATAAATTGATTTCTTAAAATTTGATATGGGCACAGAATTGGGTGCGTATTACAGTGTGCAATATTTATGGCAATCAGTCTACTGGTAGAAAATAATATTCAGAGCACAATGGTTTTCACTGTACAATACTGTAAAAATAATAGCGTGTGTGTTGTGTTTTTGTTACCTTCAAGCAAGAAATGTATATGTTTAGTCAACCCTGTCTCACTTCCATGAAGTGTGACTTGTCGCACTACAGAACACCAGCAGAGAGAAATCAGACACTGACTCTACAGCGGGCTTTCTAGGTTTTTAACTGGCATTACTCTTCCTACATGCTTGGAAGGAGAGAGGGAGGTAAATGATATATAGTTAGTTATGAGCAGCGACCTTTCTGTCAGATGTTGCTCCATCCTACATCCTCCATATCATGCTGAAATTGTTATCACTGTTATCATTGTAATGTGCATTGATCAAACATGGAAATTAGATGTTACCTTATTTTTTCTTTTTTTGAATTCATCTACGTAAATGTTGCCATTTTTGTATTTGTATCATCGCTGAAAACCTATTTAAATGAGACTTTAACTACATTTATTGAACATGAAGTGGCCAGGTTGACAAATGGCCTTTTATGTTTATGCTTATAAAAGAGAGACAGAAAGCCACAAATCAAAACACGGCAAACATTTATCTGCAATGGGACGAAATGAAATGGGCGAGACATGAATGTCACCGGGCATTTTGTTGATTAAAATGACCGCATGGACAGAAGAAAAAGAGGTGACACAAAGACAGACATGAGTAGGATAGAGTAAAAAGGGTGAATAGAAAAAGCCAAAGGAGAAAAAAAAAACTGACAGTGAAATACTGTTACAGGAGAGGTATAGAATAGATAAAGGGAAGGGAAGCAACGAAAGTGCAATAGAGAGACTGAAGGATCAAATCTTGTTAACACTGTGGCATGACCTTGGCCAGCAGCTGACTCCAGAGATCATCTTTAGGTCACAGCCACTCAGCCACTCTGTTTAATTGACATAAGTCACAGTTGCACAGCCGGGTTCAGGAAGGACTCACACCATTTGTGAACCCGGCTGTTGCCTTTGTGACAATGCAAGATGCATGTTTCACCATAACTTTCAAAGCTGCAAAAGATTCTCAGCATTGGTCTTAAAATTATGCATCAAGAATATGTATTAAGAATTAAACGAGACGCACAGATTTTCCTGTGCGACTGATCATTGGCTGCATTCAGACATTTTCATAACTTGGAGCCTCTGCTCCAATTACACACAGCTGTTCAAACCATCATTAACAATTTAACTTTGTATTGCCATGGCTACTTATAATATTAAATGTTTATTGAAATAGTTCATGAAAGTTTCATTAAGTATTCAACTATATACAGATTTTTTTTTTAACATTGTAGGTGACTCATATGTGGGACATGAAACTGTCTAGTGCACATACCACAAAAAAAAAAAAAAGTCTTGGCAAATAAGATTGGTGTACAGTGACACAAACACATCATATATATATTTACACAAACACATATTTTGTGTGTCTTTTCTGTTTTTTGAATTACACAAAAAACACATTCTCAAAGGTGTTAAGAGTGCTTTCTTTTGGATTTTTTTTCTTTTCTTTTTTTTTTCATGGACTGGCTCTCTATGATGTCACAGGCTGTGTGGGTCCAAACGAGACAAAGCCTCTGGTCATTTTAAAAGCAGAGGTTTCAGGAGAGCACAGTAAGGATTGAGGGCATTTTTCATTCCAGTGGATCTGCTTGTGCTCCTCAGTTAGCATGTTGGTTTTATTTTCAAGATGTCTTCAAAGAAATCGGTTTTGTGTTGTGAGTGAAAGTTGTCATGGGTCAGTAGATACAGTTACAATTTCCAGGCCAGCAGCAGAGAATGTCTTTTTGTTGTTGTTTTGTTTTTTTGTGGCTTTTCATGGAACACTGTTTTCCCAGTCAGGTCATTGCTGTCCATTGCTAGAGGCTCATAAGTCTGAACTGCAAGGAAGTTGTCAAGCTTGAAGCAGCAGACGGACACAAGCACAGAATCTTTACAAAAAGGTTTTAATTCGAGTATATGATGCGCACAGGAACTGAAGGGCAATCAATACCACACACTGTAGCTGGGTTTGTGCAGGGTATAAGTAGATAGGAGACCAGGTGAAACAGATGACAATGATGAGGGCACAGGTGCAGTCCATGAAGAGGAGAACTGAGGGATTCTGGAAGTTGTGGTGTTGGGACCAGTGATCAGAAGGCTGGCGACGCTGACCGTGCTAATGAGGAAGGAACAGGCATGACAGAAGTAAAACATGTTTGCTGTGCTGGCAACTGGTGTGCTTGCTTTTTAAGGTAAAAATAATGGGTACAGTAATCATGGTTATTTGGTCCCACAATCATATGCTCTGTCTCATGGTAACATGAAAAAAAAAATCAATTGCACCCTCATATCAAGACGGCCTTAATTATTGGAAATTATGGAGTCAAAGTGACTACCCTGTTTCCCAAAAAGTTGGGATGTGCTGTAAAACACAAATAAAACTGAATGCAATGATTTGCAAATCTCTTAGTCATTTATTATTCCTGATAGAAAAAAAATGAACAGATGTTGAAACTGAGACATTTTATTATTTCATGGAAAATATTAGCTCATTTTGACTTTCAGGGTAGGCCTTGCATATTGCAGCAAGACAATGCTAAACTGCATACTGCAACCACAACAATGACTGCAGGAGAAGAGTGTTGAACTGGCCTGCCCAGGACTGTTGAGCAGCTACAGTCCTGCATTAGACAAGAACGGGACAACATTCCTCTAAAATTCCAGAAATTGGTCTCCTAATTTCCCTGACGTTTACATACAGTTGTTATACAAAGAGGGGATTCTATATAATGATAAACATCGCCCTGTTCTAACTAATGTTACACAATAGCAGGTATCAAGCGTAGTATTTTCCAGGCAGAGATGTCCAGCTATTTTTTTTTTCTTTCACTCCACTTCTCCACCTTAAACGGACCCACACGAACTCAGAACAATTTGAGGTGTTGTGTTCTTTAACATGAAAAAGTTGTATGGGTAAGGTGTAGAAGTAAATAGGAAGTAGAAAAATGTGCTCGTCTTACTGGCAACAGACATTGCGTGAGTTCATCAGCAATTAGCTCCATCCATCGCCAAGCCTCCAGGAATTTAACCAATTTAAAAACAAACAACTTGAGGCTTCACATGTACAGAAGCTCTTCTGCAGACAGCATAGGTTCAGCTCCCAGCCTGCGGCCCTCTACCACATGTCTTTCCACGTCTCTCTTCCGATATTTCCTGTCATATCACTGTCAATAAAGGCCACTAGAGCCACAAAATCAAATCTGCTTGTTTTCATCTTTTCAGGAAGAGCCTTTCCTTTTGAGTCTCAGTCTTTGTTGCTCTGCAATAATTTGAATCTTTTCAAGGCCAGATAGATGCAAAGCTGCTTCAGAAGTGCCACAGATTAAAATTAGATGATGGAAAATAAAATAATACAGCCACTTCTTATGTGCCGTAGATTTTTGGTTGCTTGGCAACCTTAGCATCCAACAGGTTACTTCTGAGCTGAACAGTCTTCTGTTTGTGAGTCACATGTAAACTGATTAGGTACTTATGAATGTAATTATGGAAAGGGTTATAAATGAATAGATAGAAATAGTAAGCTGTAGTAGGGGTACAACATGCACACTCATTTATGTGTGCATGCAGCCAATAATACAGTAATTATCTATTTTAATTGAAAAAATACATGCCTATATTCAGGTTTCTGTAAGGGAAGAAATATTAGGCTACATGTCACATCTAATACCAAAATGCTGTAAACATGTTACTGCCCCAGATTAACGAGCATAAAATGCATTATAATGCGATTCCAGTGTACTGTATGTTGCTTTCCACTGTGTGGTATTTGAAATGGAAAAAAAACAAAACATGTTTGCGTAACACAGTCATTCAGACTGCAATGACTGTATGGGAGTTTTTAGAGAACACACATAACAAGTGTCAGAAAAGAATATATCAAGTGATTAACAGTAAACATATGCCATCACTTATCATCACTACAGCAGGAAATGACATCACAACAAGCCCCACTGACCTTCCAAGGTTACTCAGATTCCCAGATCTGGGGTTGGTCATCATTTACAACATCAGCCGTACAGCTGTACTGTGTGTGTAATGTTTCACAATGAGAATAACAACACGATGTGTCAGAAGAGCCCACTGCCAGAAGCTCGACATTTGGGGAGAGGCTTTGTTATTGACGGCCTCTGTGTGAGTCAGGTTCTCTGAATGACCCCTGTGTCTCTCAGATCAGAGTCTGCGGCTACGATGTCTGGAAACAGAACTTCTTTGATGACCACCAGATTTATATGGATGCTTTACTTATCGCACCTATGAGGGCAGACGGGCAGCGAGGCGAAACAATCCCCTTAGCAGAGTATAGTACAATTTATACCTCACCAGAGTCACAAGAAAGCTTCTTTCCACTCAAAAGGGGAAGGATCACCTACAAAACAATGAATCTTGCATTTATTAAGTTTCAAAGGAAAAATCCCGTCACTGTTGTCGTTGAAATGCAATGATTTTCTTCTTTGTTTATTCACCATGGAAATAACGCACCCAAAAACTGTCACTTAATCACCAACATGCACTAAAATTTAAAAAAAAAAAAGTTTTGTCTCTGATTGTTTACATGATTGTTTACATGTTAGATTACAGTATTCAACTTTAATTGATTGTAACCACTTCACTTTCTTTTTTCTTTTCTTTTTTTTTTTTTTACAGAATAATTAGATCTTGTAAATAAATGTGCTGAGGTGTTTGATGACTGTTGGGATATGCCTAACCCTTGACCCTGCATGGGCTCCTCAGTGGAGCTCTCTCTGCTACCTAATCTCTAATGTCTTCTCAGCTCCAGTCTAATTCATTACTTCCCCCTTCCACTGCCCTGCCAGGGTCACAGTAATGACAAGCACCGCACTGGACCGCACTGTTATGACCAAGGCCTGCGTTTCATCTTTGCTGCACCCCTCTGATGTCTGGTTCTTTCTCTGCTGTTGTGTGTGTTTCAGCCATAAAACTCTCACTATATTAACACAAATTAATGCAGTGATCAAAAAACATAAAGTCATTCAAGAGTGATGTCCTGTCCCTCATCCCCGTAGCAGGAGGTGGGAAGTCTTGCAGGAGTGATAAAGGAAGGAGAACAATAGCCTTAGCTGAGACGAGTGTGTGAGTTATGGTGTCACTGGGAGGACCTTAGTCAATTAAGCAGTCGTGGGGAGTTGATGGAGGTCTTGGGAGACTGAACTTGAATAAAGATGACAGACTGCCACAGTTCAGTTGCACAGAGTAAAAATTGTTTTGCATAGTAAAAAGCTGATTAAAACAAACTATAAAGATTGACCTTCCTTATTATATTCCAATGCAGAACAGACACATTGTGAAATATATAGATCACAGTCTTGTTGAAGGAGGTGATGTTATCTGAGGTAAGAAAGCTGTAATTGTTAGCAGACTGATAGCAAGGTCAGTCAGTTATGTCTCATTTACTGGTGTTTAAAATGATTTGCAAATGTGGCCCCCACATACATAATCATTAAACACAGGTGTCCGGGATTACTGTCATAGACTTTATATTGTTCATGGCGATTTTTGTCGTCTTTATAATTATCGTTGAGAACAGACATGAAGTAATAAGCAATGAGATCAGGACTAGTTTGACAATTAATTTGCTGATGAATGGTCAGATTTGTCTGATGTCTGCTGTGCCAGTGGTGTTAAATTTTATTCAAATGGTTCCATTTGCAGTCACATTTGTTCCTACATCTGTGTTTAATATATTATAGAGAGAGTAGTGCTCAAAACATAAGCCTAGATTAATTGTCAGTGATGACTTCAAGCAGGCGCTCTTGGTAGCTCTGAGAATTTTTGACCATCCTTCTTAACAGAGCCCTGATGAGGTCTGTCTACAACGTCTCTATGGGATTCCTGTCTGGGGTCTGACTGGGGCTTGAAAACTCTCCTGAAACAACCTCTGAGATGCATTCACTGCTATATTTTTGGTCATTGTCCTGCTGCAGCATCCAGCTTTGACTGAGCTTCAGCTGGCACATTATCCTGTAAGAAATTTTAGTAAATAGTTAGGATGGCCTCCACAGATGCTGCGTTGGGCATTAGGAGTCATCTTGGCTGGAGGACCAGCTCTAGGAAGAGCAGTGACCGTACCAATCTGCACATACAGTATATACTGATTGTTTAACTGTGACCTGATGGATGCCTAAACACACTGATTAACTACTCTTTATTGTATGACTTCAGAGATAAGCCAGGCACGGTTCACGTCAGGGCAGTCCGTTGGTTAGATGGTTAGCATTGTTGCCTCAGAGGGGCCTCCTGATTTGAATCTTTACTGGGGCCATTCTATGTGGAGTTTGCATGTTCTCCCCTGGCTTATGTGGGTTTTCTCTGCGTACACAGGCTTCCTCCCACAGTTCAAAAACATGCATGTTGGGCTAACTGGTGATTCTAAATTGCCCGTAGGAGCATGTGTTTTTTCACCTGTATGGGCACCCCTGTCAGTTGCCTGATGAAGGCTGGGATAGACTCCTGTCACTGTGAATACAAAGCAGATAGACAATGAATAGATGGCTGGTTTACATGATAAAATTCTATGTATGCACAGCAAGCTTAAAAAGGATATGTTTTATCAAAATAACTTGAAATCACACATGCCAATCGCACAATATTTCATGTTGGACTTCAGGTGTAAAATATATATTAACAAATCTCTGGGTTCCATTACCTTTTCCGTGAAGCACTGTGAATGTTTAATGGGTGTGTTCAGTAAAGACACAAAAAATTACAATTGTTTGTTCTTTGTGTTTTAAAAATGAAAACACAATGCATCTCATTTATTAAATCTTCATGAATGTTGAATGGGGAATTTGCGTTACGAACAGAATATGTTCTGCTCATGTTTCATGATCTATTATTGAGAGCTAAATGAAGGTCAGATCACATTATGTGGCAAATTAATGCAAAAAAATATAAATAAAAATAAGATTCCAGGGTTATTTAGGTTGAATAAGAGTCAAGATATTAAGAAAAAAAAGGGAAAAAAAAACATCTGTAGTTGTTCTTTCAAAGTCAAACAGCCCTGCTGTTAAAACTGTTATAATGCAATGACCTCAGGTTAATAACAGAAGCCCACATTATATCATATAAAGCTTCGTAGTTTCCATAAAGTTGTCCAGCATCATCCCACATTAGCTGCCTTCATTTGCCCCCTTTTGGAAAATCGCATCCTCTGTCACATCCCGATTGATGTAACTGTTGCTTATACTATTCACACACACAATTTGTTATGTGGTATTTCTTTCAGGCCGCTGCCAGAAGCCCTCGCTGTACCTTCCATAATTCTTACTCTCATGAAAGATTTTTAATTAAAATGAAGACAGCTGGCTGAACTGCGGAGATGTCACAAATAGTTTTTGCTCCCAAAGAAACCCATCAAGGTCCCAAGGCATCAGATCGCAGGCAATTCCATCTTTTTTTGAAGAACTTGTTAATCACGTTTCCTTCTTAATTCAATTATCAACAGCTGCAGATTGATGCATCCAAAGATAGTAAGATAGGGAGAAACAGACAATTCAATTGCTTTCCATCAACTCATGGGTTGTCATCTGTCCCCTTTTTATATTATATATTGATATGCTGGTTGCCCCATGCATTTACTGTATTGGATTTTTTTATTAGTCACCTTTGAGCTTGTGCTAAAGAAGAAGCACTGACCTCTCAAAGTGAAGATAGGAGCCCTAGTCCAACACACATACATGTGTGCGATCGTGTGCGCATGTATTATATACAGACAGACTTACGAATGCGTGATATTAGGTTTGTCTTGTCAAGATGGGGTATGTGCTGTGGGTCAGAGAGTCAGAGGGGCACTGTGGTTTGGTTTGATGTAGTTGGGGGGTGGGAAAGGTTGGCTCCCAGGGTTGAGTGTGGGAGCTGGAGAGTTGGAAGGTCATGTTCATAAATTGTTACCACTGTGCTGGAGCTTAATTGAAAAGACTGGAAAAGGAAGGGACTCCTGGTCTGCGGCCCCAGGCCCCTCCATTGTGACCTCTAGGTCTTCACTCATTCATGTCACTCTGTCTTTCTATAGTCCACAGAAGGTAGAAAATAAAAATTGGATTTTATATATTTAAATTACTGTGAAGGACCTGCAGAAATGTCTTTAATCTTTTTTTTTTCTTCTTATTTTTGGGCTTTAAGGACATATTTAAATGCCCTTAGTGGCTAAATAGTGTTTAGACAGTGTGGAATAGTCAAGAAACTCAGAATGGACACTTTATTTACAAATGCATATGAATCGTTCAAAATACAATTATTCCTGATCATTTGAGATGTCATGTATTCAAAATTTAAACTGCCTACTATTTCAGACAATTTTTATGAATAAAACTTGATGTAGCGTGTTACTCACATTCAGTTCAGTTTAAATTCAGTTTAAAAATATTGCTCCCCAAAGGGAAATTCAAATATTACAATAGTCTCATGATTTAAGTCTCTTCAAAGATTCACTGTACATGGTTATTGCTGTTGGAAGGAAGGATTGTCAGCATTTATGCCACCAAAAAATTTAAATGCCAGTTCTAACTTACATAAAGAATATTTCAAAGATATTCCCAATGAGCACCATTGTTCTCCTTTATGGTCAAAGCAATTAGTTTTGTTTGTGTCCTTTTCCTGCAGAAGGTGACTGCAACTCTTTATTAAAGCTATGCCAGTTTGTACACAATATACCAGTAATGGAAATATGCTTGTTGCACATCTGTAAGTTTCCAGTTACCATCAATTGTTCTTTATAGTTAAATTGAAACACAGCTTCTGGCTCGATAAAGGGTCTTTTGTATTAAATGTGTCTTGAACAGCAGCCGCAGTTTCTCCTGTATGCGTCAAAATGCAGGATCGATGGACAGTTCACTTGGTTGCAATCCGCACCTTTGCATCTAGATGGCAATAAAACCCTCTCAGCTTTTTTTTAAATATAAGCAGTTACGTTTTCATTGATCTTATAAAACCTTTAAAATGTCATTAAGCAAAACCATTCCTTGAGCGGTTTAAGGGTGATTTTAAAAACGTGTTGCAGTTTGATGATTACACATTTGTTAACATTGAAGGCAAGAGTTGGACTTATTGGACCTATTATATCCTTGGGTGTGTGATGGCTTTTAAGTTGTTCTTTTTTTGCTGTTGTTGTTTTAATCATTGTTTTTATTATGTAAAGCACTTTGTGTTACTTCCGTATGAAAAGCGCTTTATAAATAAAGTTTGATTGATTGATTGATTGACTAAGTCTGAGTTGTTGTGTAACAGAAAAAAAAATGTTTTTGAATTTTTCTAATCAATAACTGACAATAACTGAGTGTCTTTTTCCAAAGACAAAGGTATTATTGAAAACTGGACTAAAGCACCAAAAAGAAAATGAGATTCTTTCTCTTCTTTTTTCTTTTCTTTTATATTTTACCTCTTTCTATATTTAGTCTTAATCTGAAGCAATTTGAGCTTGCATGTTTAAAAAATTTGTTTATGAATAAAAAATTGTCATTGACTCTAATCTGTTCTAAAACTTCTTCATCCATTTATACCCTCTTACATACAGTATCTGTACGAACCAATCAGCATTCTGTGGTCTCACTGATAATCATCTATCTCCATCAATCTTTCAGCTGCTGCTTGAGATAACCCCACTGCTGTGTTGACAAAGCAACGGCTCATTTATAAAGCAGAGGTCCCACCTTCCCATCCCCTATGGACGCCAAAATCTCTCTACCAAACAAAACAATCATAAGCATGAATAGAGGTCTCCTGTGAAACTCTATCTAACGTGTCTTTACATTCTACACAGGTGACACATAGTCGCAGTCTTTTGAAGAGGAGCGGTGAGCCGAGTGGGCACTCGGCAAGAAAGAGGGGGAATCTGTCATTTCACACTGGGAGGAAATCCATCCCCAGCAACTATTGTTCTGAATAATAGGTAGGAGATGGTTAAACACATCATTTTGACACGCTGGGCGTTATGACACGGACAGTTTTACTGCTGTCATGGGTGGAAGGAAGGAAACTCGTTCTCATGTTACACACAAAGCAAAGCGAGGTACAGAAGCTGTTGTCTTTCAGCTTCTATTATTCTTTTTTGATTTTTCTATGTTTGCTCTTTATTTCTGGCCATGTGCTTGCCCTTGCAATAGCCATGAAAATACAATTTTTATTAATGGTCCATGTTCTGGGCAGCCACAAATTTTATTTAAATGGTTTAAAATATTCTTTTCATATTCTGATTAGTTAGACTGAATTCCACCTAGCCAGGTTACATATGTTAAGCTATATAACAATTATAAATCTTGGACTAGAATAATCTGTAAAGGCTATATGACTTCAAATATTATGAGCAGTTTATGGTGGTATGTTGACATCTGTTCGTGTTACGTTCCCAGCATGAACATTGCATAATTCTTGTGTGTGCAGCATGCAACCATTGCGGTTGGGCCTCAGTGCCACAGCCCAGATGAAGTTATGTGTAGGTCATATACTAATTGGTTAAAAGTTAGCTCTAATCAAAACATTCTTTATTACAAACTGAAAAAAGTATAAAAGACAATGAAAATGGAAAGAAGTGGTGCTGTTTTAATGACATTTAAATGCCAAATATTGATTTGCTATATTGATTTTTTTTAATGTATTGCACTTTGTCTGAAGGTGAAAGATAAATAAAGAAGATTTCACTTCAAAAGACATCACTTTTAGTGCCTTGCACTTTTGCCCTGTGCTGCATTTACTCAATGCTTCAAACGGTGCTTGTAATGCCAAGATTTTGCTATTTAGTATAGAGTATGCTGGGACAAAAAGGGGGTGGAAAATTAAAAGAAAGAAAAGAAAAAAAGGCAGCTCATGCACAGCACATTTCAGACCCAATCTGAGTACACCTGCCTGGTAATGGCTAATTTGAGATCTGAGCTTGAACTGGGAATAAATAAAGATAGTGATCAATGTTGTTTCTTCTTCAGAGGCAGCTGCAACAGACCAACACAGAACGTGGCACAGCGGCTCAGCAGCTTCAAAGCAAAGATATCCTCTACTGTATTAGTCAATGAGACATAAACTTAAGGACAATTCAGAAGTGATGTCAATGCTAACTCTGATGGATATTAAAATAAAATACACCTACGTCTTAATCACAAGTGAGCAGGTACTGTATTCTCCAGTATAATGCAATATCAACTTAACCTAAAACATTATTTCCCAAATGAATATAACATTTCTCTGGTTATAATCTTAAGCATAAACATCAGAGGTGCCATTGTAATTCAAAGCTCCAAAATCTCAAATTAGACCGACCTAACAGATGTTCATTTCATGAAACAGGAAAACTGATTATAAGAAGAATTTTTTTTTTTTTTAATCTTGCCTATGAAAACTCCTTATTTTTTAAAAAAAACAAGGAGTTTTCATAGGCAAGAATATAATTAGCTCAATATACTGAAGTTTCCTCACAGATAAACCAAACTGAATAAAGATTTTTTTTCTTAATTTGAGCCTCAAAAACACCTGTTTGACTTTGTCTTAAAACATATTAGCCAACTGACATAATCAGGCTTCCATATGTTCAAGGGTTTTCGTACTTTTCAACCATATCATTTCTCTCCTCCTTGTCAATATGTCAGCCATCTGTTTTAAGACAATACGCACTTCATGGGGGGCAGCTCAGTACTGTTTTATGATTCTGAGGTGTGAAACCCTCCCCTCTCCTCCCCAACACTCTTTGGGTGTCTCATCACCCGCTGTGTCCACCTGAGGTCCCAGGACAGTAGTTATGGAGGACGACTGCTTAGCTCTGGTCTGCTGGCTGCCTCTTCGTTAAGGTGCAACAGAAACAATCCCATTAAGTGGCGGATCGCCTTTCACACAGATTACTGAGCATCTGGCACTCCTGCTGGAAGGGAGCAGGGGGAAGGTTGCTGCTGCTGGCACAGACTGACTGGTGTGTAGCACAGCAGGCATAAACACATGCTTGTGTCCACACGGACAGAAACATTAAAAACTTATTATGACAATGAGACAATCTTATGTAATGTTTTATCAGACTCTGGTATTGTTTATTAGAGCTTCACAAGTCACAGTGACAAGCAGAAATGTGGCACTTTTTTTTTTAAATTGAAGTGAAATCAGTGTTGTTGGGTTTTTTTTCTCAGTGTATTCTAATCTAGTCTTTTGATTTAGATTTACTTATTCTAATTCAAAGGTCATTCGAGACGTCCTTGCTCATCAGCAAGGTCTCTGACTCGGCCTCAACTCGACAGCCTTCCTCTCAAACCAGCTCTTGATGTCTCCATGTCACTTCTTTGTCTCTTCTATGATATCGGTCACTTGTTTATTCTCCCTGGTTTCTTTCTACAACCTTGTGTCTTTCAGCGTGCTCCTGACTCTCCATACAGCCTGGCTCGTCAGGTCGGTGTTGTGTTCTGGTCTCCGCGGGGCTTGGGGGCCCAAGTGATGCCGCCTCACGTTAACCCTGGGTGAAAGGTGAGAACTCTGAGAACAGAGAGTTCTGGTCTGCTAGAAAAGACCTGCATGCTCTGTTCTGCATGCTTGAGTTTGGGAAAGGAGTGACATGAGAGTGGAGAGAGAAGAATAGGTGAGCAAGAATGAGAAACGAGAGAAAAGCTTTATTAAGTGAGGACAAATGGGAGACATCCAATGCTGCAGACAGAGAGAAACTGAGAGATAAAGAGAGAAATAGAAATGCAGAAAGGCAGGAACTTAACAGTACCAACAGCGATTCTGAAACTTGATCAGAATTTTTTCTTTAACATCAATTTGTCATATTTCCCAGTTATACAGATACAATAAAGCAATGTAAACGCTAATTTATTTCATATAAAGCTGCAGTAACACATTTAGATATTAACAATGCACTGAAGGTGTGTGTAATGTGTTAGGTGTGACTGAGCAAAAACTATAAACTGATTCTGCAGTTTCCTTCTGATCCATGAAGATCTGTATCGTTTTCAGCCTCCCAATATATATATATATATATATATAGATAGATAGATAGATAGATAGATAGATAGATAGATAGATAGATATGTATGTATGTATGTATATATGTATATACATATATGTTCATTCTGTGTCAAGGCCACTAAGGTTTCT
>JBAMYA010000018.1:14409323-14440786 GCA_037176975.1 Arrhamphus sclerolepis | reverse complement strand
TATATATGTGTAAATATAGATAAATAAATAAATATATATATGTGTATGTATATATATATATATATATAGATATATATAGATAGATAGATAGATAGATAGATAGATAGATAGATAGATATTTAAGTATACATATTATTTTTTCCCCCATTTTCACTGGTTAGGTAGTGGTATAAGTCTGCTTTCACTCCAACTGCTGAAGTCAAATTCTTAATCGAGATACACTGAAACAAAGCCAGGACATGTGTGAATTAGCTAAACTAAACTAAAATTAACCAAAGAGCTAGTGAGAGCCACATGTATCAAGCACGAGCCTCATAGTCCAGCAGTGCTGGACAAGAACTGCAGGCTCACAGGGGTGCTGAATTAGGGTCTGTGACCTATTCAGTTGCCACCTCTTTACAAGTAGATGTTGTTACATATTTGAGAGGTTTTCTTCCAGTGCTTGAGTATTGCCAAGTGTCAAAGGACAACTTGTGTGGACCAGAGGTGCCATCTCCAGACTAAAAAAAAAAAAGAGTCATTATTTGTTCCCTTTTGAAGAAATGTGCTGATTGGTTATCCAAAGCAAAAAGGTTCTTGTCAGAAGCATCCATCAATGAAATGCATTCGAGCTTGCCAAATGCTTTGACATGAACTACAATTAGTGTTTAAACTAATGACTACAACAGCTCTAAAATATTAGCATAAATTTTAAAGGGGTCCTGTCTTATCCAAAACCTGCAAGAGCCTCATTCATAAAGACTCTGGAGTTATGTGGTCTGAGATCTGAGAAGTGGAATAACAAAACTTGCAGTAAATTACTTTACAGTAATTTATTGTAAATTCAAATGGTGGTGCGACAGGTCAAATTTGACAGATATTTCATGCTGTAGGCACACTGTATGTCTGTTATTTGACACTTGTCCTTTCTGTTTGTCATGTAATGATGGAGGATGGGACAGTTATTTCAGAAGATGGGGGTTGTGTAAAGACTGAAGGATAACAACAAATAAAAATAAAAAAGTTGCCACCATGCTTCATGTCTGTCTTCAGAACAAAACAGATGCGCTTTAATTTATGGCCACTTTCTGTGATTGGAGGAGAAAGCTCAGAATCGATCTGGGGCCTCTCTCTTTCACCTGTTAAGAGCTTTCCTCGTAATTGGCTGCTGCCATCATGGCTACTGCCAAAACTGCAGCTTTCCTCTTTTGCACAATAGTATGTTGAAGTATGTGTAAACTGTGCCTATTTTTCTTCTGCTCTGACCATTGATTTTTAAATGAAGTATCAAAGAAAATCAATAATAATCAACAAATAGAAGGCAACACGCTGTAGTGTCAGATCCTGGGGCAGAGCTTAATCAATTTAGATGCCTGTCACAACATGGGGACAAAAGAAAGACATAAAAAAAAACTTGAGAACCTGGTTTGAATAGAAAGTGACTCGCAGGATGAGCCATTTGTCATAAGAAAGAATAGAGAAACGAGAGTTAAGGAGAGAAGGGAGTCATGCTTGGGCCATTCAAACTTAGCTTCTCCTTTTTTCCATTTTCTCTCCTCTCACTATTCCCTGTTTTCCCTGGACTGTGATAGAGTTTCCATCTATAGTTTGGGGGTAAAAACATTACAGTATCCTTCTGGCCAGAGATCAGGTTACACGAAAGCAAGGCTTTTCCAAAGGAGTCTGTCCAAGATCCTTAACAAATCCTCCAAGTGAACTGTGAAGCAGGTAGTGTACCTTCCACTAAATATCAACACCTCGCCATCTGTCAATGTCACATGCTGCCTTCCTCACTGCATACCTGAGTGCTGAGCCAAAGCTGGACCCAAGTTGGACCCACAGCCTCATAACCAGAACTTGAATGAGCGATTCAGAAAATTGTAACAGATGAAGGCAGTTTCAAATGGAGGCCAAACAATGTACCACCATCATTTTGTGATGTTTTGTCCACCGTTTTCTCACTTATCCTGATGACAGATCTTTCAGATGGTCGTGATGCATATACATCTGAGGCATCCAGCGACCTACTGGATACAAAGAGAAATGAACCCTGAGATTCATACATTTACAACTTAATCAACATTTCTCAAACAGACTTGCTTCCTGTTCAGGGTGTGTTTTGAAAGAACCTTCAATACTCTGGAAGTGAATTGAAACAACCCGAGTACTTCAGTCTTTTTGATTTTAGGACTGAAACAATATGCATTTTAGAAAAAGGTTATTGAATCATACAGATTTCTGATGTTAAGGGAGTGCCAAACATGCCACATAAGCACACTTTTCACAAAATAGAGGTTACGCTGGGCATTAGCACCTGCAGAGCCTTTATAGGAGTGTATGGAGTGAGTCACATGTGAAACAACAGGATGAGTTCTCGTTGTGAGATTGTGTAATCATCAGCTTTTTGGAAATAGATCAGTGCTTTGAAATCTCAAGATATCTACTGAAGATTTGTGATAAGGGCAAGTAAACATTCACATTAGATGTGATAAAATTACAAAACAACCCACAGCTGATACCAGCAAAAACAAAAAAACCTCTGATGCTGGAGTCATTTCCTGCATACTGGTGGTATGGTGGTGTGAAGGAAAAAAATAGAACTTGCTTGGAATTTTGACATACAGTTCCATAATCTGAACAGTTTTCAAAACAAAGCTATTTTACACAAAAATGAGATGCAATGCCTTTTTTTTCTCAGATTAGAAGCCCCGTCAGCAATGTATACATGTATACATGTTTGATTTTTTTCTGTCTTTCCTGAAAACATTTTGACTGCAAACCTGAACTGACCTTTTATGGCAAAAGTCATATTTAATGTTTCTCACTCATATATTTAAGCTACTCTCTATTTGTGTGTAACGTATGATGACCAGAAGATGCAAAAAGAACAGTTCTGACAGCACTTTTTTTTTGTTTTGTCTTCTTTTCTTTTTAATGCTAAAAAAAAACTGCTGCCTGTTTTTGAATTGACTTCTTGAAGCAACTTCAGAGCTGGATTTGAGCTCAAAATTGAGTTCAGCATGAGGCCATGTTATTTGGCACTCTATAATAGAATAATTGCCTGAAAGCGTTCACTGTGCTACACATTTCCTGACCAAAGTTCTGCTGAGTCCAATAATCACTCAAACAACCTTAAGACAACTGAGGCTGTGAGGTGGTTACCTTTACATACTTCTAGTCAAATGTCAAACAGGGCAGATGTTAGTTCACCTCCACTCAGCTTGACAAGAAAAATGTCAGAAAGCTGTGTGATAGAGAAAATATACATATATATATATGTTAAGACAGGCCCAACTAGAATTGCTAAAAAACTTAATACTTGGGTGATGTCTGTCTGATACAATTTGGAAAGACCCCGAGAGGTCCTGTACAAGTTAAACAACTTTTTCCAAGTAAAAAACCTCTTTGGGATGTGAACACACGAACCCAGGCTCTTAAAAGTTGTTTCATTCATTTGAGCTTCAGTTTGACTCTGCACCCTATACTGCACATGTCATGCTCCTTGCGCAAGTAAATTAAAAAACTATAAAACGGGTCCGCTGCTTCTGTGAAGGTTCTTTTATTTAAAGATTTTTCTGACCCTGTGCCATGCCTGACTTTAAACAGCACTTTCAGATGAACATTTTAGAGTATCTAGGTTTGTGTTTGTGCCCTTGACGGTTGGAGCTGCACTGTTCACCTCCGCAGTTGCCCAACCTTACTCCCTCTCACGCACCACCCGCACACACCGCCCACCAGAGCAGACTGCTGTGCCAGGCCTCCCTCCAGGCCACAGTGCTGCAAAAGTGACAACATAAGGTCCATTCTGTTCCCTGTCACTCACAGCCCCAGGCCCACTGTTAAAAGGAAAAGGCTTTTAGAGGCAGTAAATGGGGAGTGGAAGGAGAGAGCGAGGTGGGTCACAGTGGACATTTCAGCATGTGTGTGGCTGTATGTGTGTGTGCGAATGCATCAGCTTTTGCTTGTGCATGTGCACGTTTCTGTGTTTGAGTCAGTGTCCAGATGTAGTGTATATGTGTGTGTGTGTGTGTGTGGGTGTGTGTGCACATATAAAGAAAATGCACATCGGGGAATTGGCAGTTCCTCCATATGTGAGGCTGGATTAGCCCTTAAATTTGGCTTTCTGGGTAACCTGTGACAACCCACATATCTATAATGATGTATTTCCACTGCTGTGACCTCAGCAATTACTTAAAACCAAATTTTATTTACAGCACATAAGAATCTCAGCCCTTAATCTCAATTTGTGTCGAAAACAGGTGTTCCTCTTGTTAAGGGGGAAAAAAAATCATGTGATGTAACAGTGTTGGGACATGCGTTATTTTACCAAATGGAATAATATTATATCAGCATGGAAATACATATGCATCATATTATAAATACAATGTAATCCCACGGAGCATGACTGGGCCATGCATGTAATTTGAAATGTAATGTAGTGATTGCATGACCTCACATTGCTTTTGCAACAAATATATATCTAATGTCAGTGCCTAGTAAGCAGCCTTCAAATCACAGTTCCTCAGTAATCTGGTTTTATGACAAAGGTTGTGTGCATCAGTCGAAGAGGTAAAAGCAAGGACAGTTTTGATTTATTGATTAACAGTTACAATATTTATAACCGTTAGCTGTTTAGCTTGGCCGAGTCCAGGTATAATATATTACTTGGCAATTGGTCCTCATTTAACCTTGAGGACTGCAAAGCTGTTGGTAGAAATACTGCAGTACTCACCTTTATAAAGGGCCAAACTTATAAAGCTAACTTCTGGACATATTGAATAGATAAAATTACTGAAAATTAATGGTGTCTCTTTATTATTATTTATTATTATTATGGTTATTGCTATTATGAAACATATGGTAAGAAGTGTAAATATCATTTATTGTTATTATTGTTTAATGTATGATCATATATTGTTTACCTTTTTTTCCCGACAGAAGGCAGAAAATATAGATGCTCTCTGAATGAGCAGCTCACAACCAGTTGGAATAATTTCATCTCTGGTGCTTGATTTTCCAGAATTTCACCAGTATTAATTTGGTTTTGTGAAAATCACATCAGATGTACCCTGGCCACTAATGGGTTTGAGTTATCACAGAAGATGCGATTCCTATGCTGTTGCTTCAGACCTGAAGCGTTTAAACCATTTAGACTGGCTGCTGCTGCTCATCCACAGCTTTTAACTGACTTTCTGTTTCCTTATTTGGCCCTTATGTTACTTGACTCAAAAAGCCTGGTGAGCCGCCTGTGTAATGATTTTTATATTCTTATATCATATTACTGCTGTAGAAAGAACAGTCCATCAATTCTAATTCTAAACACAAAAAAATCAAGATGCTTACTTCTCCTTTCTCTGAATCTGTTAGTATGTGAAACCTGAATCCTACAGTTTCGCTCAGAGAATCAGTGAATTTCACAGAGGTTAAGGTGTTTTTTTTTTGTTTTTTTTTTATGGGGTTGGGGCTCACTCATCACAAAACCAAAGTGAAATCATTTTTAATTCAGATTGTTTTTTCCTTCTTTTCCTCTTTTTTTTTCTTTTGTTCATTTAAAGGCTGTTTTCAGAACATTTAATATCTTTTAATATAATTCTCAAAAAGACAAACCCAGAAGTGTACATCAAAAACATTTTTCATGGAGGAAATTGGAGTCCTCCTAAATTCCTTCGCACCACACTGGGAGCACAAGTTTCTTGTATGACAGGAGTGATGGATGGACTGTGGTGTGACGCTGTGTTGTCAGTGTTGAGTGTGATGATAGTCAGCTGAAGGCTCTCACCTGTCACCACTGAGGCAAAGTTAGGGGACGGCTTGGCGGTGGCCCAGTCTAAACAGGAGCCAGCCCTTGCTGTTTGAACAGGTCTGCTTCAAACAGAGCATGTCGCAGGAAAGTAAAGAGAAACAGAAATTCAAATTGCATGCACGTGCACAGGACCACCTCCATTTTTCTGTCTTCTGCCATATTTTGCATACATTTCTCAAACACAGAGACAAACCCATCTATTGTTACCTTTTCTGTTCACGAGTCTTTAGAAGCTCAAACTTAATTCTCTATTTTTTTTTTTCCATGTCACATTGAACAAGATTTTGTCATTAAGGTAAACAACTTGACTTTGTTCTGCTTTTTCAAATACACTACGAGGTATAAGCTCTTCTTCCTGGGCAGGGGGCTGGCCTACAGCATGGCACTCCCACGCTCTGCTTCTCACTTTTTCCCTGATGTGTGTGTCTGAGCAGGATGTGTGTGAGAGAGTGATGGCGGAGACAAACCATCTGTTTGGCTGAATCTGGGTGTGCTTGATTTTTCTCTCTGTCTCTGTGGCTGCCCCGCAGATGTTTTAGTTGTTTTTAGTGCTGCTTTGTTTTTGATTTCTCCTCGTCTGTTTAGAACTGGAGGGATTACTATGGGACATTTGAAGGAGTGTAAGTTAAGTCCTTGTGTTGCGCCCCTTCAATAAAACTGTCTAGCCTTTTCACATATCTTGGGACACCATTAAACCGCAGACTTACAATATGAAGCAAGCAGAAAAAGAATGTCGAGTTTTCATTACTTTTGTTACTTTGTTGTGCGGTTATCTTAAAAGAAAGAAAGAGAATCCTTTTCCTTATAAATTCTACTTGCTGATTTCAGATCAATTTTGCACTTTTGAGTGCTGGACAATAAATGCTACCATGACAGGAATGACAGAAACATTACTTCAGGGTACTGAAATTATTGTTTTGTGTTTAGGAACTCAGGAGTCTTTCAAACTTCAACCATCTGTTTCTTGCCATCTGTCATTGAAAGAAATGGGTTGACTGGGAGAATCCCCTGGACTCTGTTGGATCCAGTTTATCTTCCTTAGATCCTCTTTGCCTCAGTTTTAGCGGGATCTTAGAGAGAGTCTTATCTACTGGTGCCCAGGCAGGGTTATCAGTTCTGCTCTACCTCAGACACAAAGGCCTCAGACCTCACACACACACACACACACACACACACACACACACACACACACACTGGTGGAAAAATGGAATTTTAGCTTTAGCTTATTACTTTATTGAACATGGTTGTGTTCTGGGAATAATCAGACAACTTCAAGGTTGAGCAGCTGATCATTTCAAGATGTTTTTTTCGTTTGTTTATCTGTTAACCTTTTATATATTTTTCATATTCTGATAATAACTACTTAAGCCAGTGTTCTGAGATTAACATGAAAAAAACTGGTCTTCTTTGGAGACCGAGACTCTAAAAGTCATCCGTCATTTCACAATTAATTGTTTCACTTTCTTCCAATCATCCAGACTTTTCCAGACCTTTTTTAACTGCAGTTGTTAGGTGCTTTCGTCTCATGCATGCTCTCTGAACATGACCTATGTCGTATGCAGACAGGTAAAGGTGCAGCTGCCATCAGTAATCAGTACTGTCATGCCCATAAATTCCACTGGTATAGAGCACCAAAACCCAAAAGGTCTGTATTGAAAACACAGACAGATATAAAAAATAAAAAAACAGACATAACAGACATAAAAAGAGACTATACTGGATGAAGTAAAACAGAAGGTTGGTGTGGTGTTTGCTCAGTGGAAATGATTAAAGGAATGGAAACGATCCACCTGCTTCACCAGCTTTCCTCATGCTTTGTCACTCGGTCGGTAGCGCACATTTATGGTCACGTGTTCTGAGGAATTATTTTTTATGAAGGGTGGAAGGAAGAGGGTGAGCATTTTCTTACTGTCCTGGAGTTTGCCTGCACCTGCCGATTGGATACCGCTGGGAGATCCCACCGGCATGACTGACCTGCAGCTCATCCTGTTGACCACCACATATTTACACTTATATTTATATTTATTACATATCTATACGTATTTACACATTCTATTGATATGTATTACCTATCTTCACATTTTAGATATTCATATATTTTATACCAGATATTTGTATATTTTTGTACTACATGTTGTATATTATACATCTTCTCTGTCCTTCATTCCCACTGTCCTGCTTCTCCTCATCTCCTCCTTACCCGGCTGGCCTACGGCAGGAGGGTCCCCCTTGAGCCGGGTGCCCCCTGAGCCGGGTCCCCCCTGAGCCAAGTCCTACCCAAGGTAAATCCCCAAGAGGGAGTATTTTCTTGCCACTGATGGCGTTGCCATGTGCTCGGGGGTCATGCTCTGGGTTTCTATAGTGCCTAGAGATGACTTGTTGTAAACAGGTGTTATATAAATAAAACTAAATTGAATTGCATACTTTCAAACTTCATCTTGTAGTTGCAAAGTTTCCAGGCACAACATTAACTTTCACCTTTAATTTAAAGTATAAATATGATATATAGGTGATATAAAGTTATACAAAGTATATCAATATAAATGCATTCATTAGTTTTATTGTAACATTGCAATGAATTTTTACTTGTACCAGTTTCCATCATTTTTATTTGATATTTTGACATATTGTATATTTATTATTGGTGTCCCTAAAGTTTGTTTTCTTTGACATTACTCCTACAGTACCTTAGCAGGGCTCAACCATGCAAGAACAAATTAGTCAATTGTTATTCTTGTCAGAGAAGGGGTAATAAGCCCACACTTGCCCCATGTGTTTTGAGTTGCCCTGAGTGGTGAGTGGGGCGGTTAATGTTGACTCTTTTGGTGAAAAGTGGCCTTGATCCATCTCTGCGTGGTCACTTCCAGGTCAGGCTGTAGGCAGAGTCAGCGCTGGGTGTGGAGGGGGGAAAAGCAGGATATCAGAGACAGGCCAAATAAACAAACCTGTCAGGCATAGCATGGCCCTCTGACCTCTCCTGTCCCATCTGTTTTCTTATCTACACCGCTGCTAATACTGAGAACAAGTGACACCTCTCTCTGGCAAGCACCGACTGTTTTCCTTCCACTTAGCCACCACAGATATGCACTTGGTGGGGAATACAATATCGTATGGCATGTATAGGCAGAGCTATGCAGACAGGAGAAAAGCTTGTTATCTGGATTGATAAACTCATTGCTTAACTTTTCAAATTTTAAAACGACAAATATGCTGCATTGCTAAGACATGCTTACTTATTTGTCAAGAACTTTAAGTTCAGTAAGATTTTGCTTGCTTCATAATTTCTGAAATGAGTCATTTGGTCAAGTATTAAAGTTTAAGAAACAGATTGTGATGAATGGGAGGTCTCATATCCATTCATGTCATAAGGCAGCTGATGAAATAAGAGAAGAAGGCACCAGCTGGGCCACTGGATTGTTACGTGATGTGCAGCCAGTGGCACCTAAACGTCGTAACCCCTGTTCCCACCCTGTGTACTTTGTCAGTAAGGTCAGACAAGATAGATTACTATTGTGTTCATAACCAGAGACATAACCCATCCTTCTTTCTCCACCCTCTCTCCATCTGTTACTTCACATTTGCTGAGAAAGTCACATTCACCATCATGCGTAAAGAGCGGGGTTACTGGAAAGGTTGCTGGTGGTGCCAATCCTTGATGCGGACAGGATGTATATCCATGGAGATGAAGATTGTAGGAGTGAAGTGAAGAGGACCATCGACTGGAACAAAGATACTACAGGCAGAGTTTTTGTGCTTGAGACTGTGAGTGTGGGAGTGGGTAGGCAAGAGGTGTTGGGGGTGGGGAGAAAGGGGTCTAACAAGCTGTCACACTGCAGGAAAGTCTGCTCCTGTAAGTCACATCTGCCAGTGGGCACAAGGGCCATGCCTGAGGGCTACAGAGTCAAAGGTCAAAGCGTAGCCCTGCAGAACACTCAGATCACATATCAACCCCAGTCAATAAAAAGGCTACTGTCACTGTTACAGACACCAGCAACAGTGTTTCTTTCTCAATAGACTCTACACTGGAATGGCGTCTCCATGATTTGCAGTATATTTCGCTCTCCTTTCACTCCTCTGTCCTTTAGACAAAAATTAAAAATTAAAATCTGTATACAAAAGAGCAGCTAATCCATTAAAATGAGCTTAATTTAAAAAAAAGAGTAAAGAAAACATATTCATTCAAAACTACTGGTCTATTACATTTTTGTGTGCTACATGTTGTTCAGATAAACAGTCGGATATACAAACAGTAGCACTCAGTGAAATTGAAGTGAAAGAAAGCTGAACCTGTTGTTTAGTGTTGTTCCTGCTTCACAGCTCAGTAGAATTCAGTTGGAGCGCTCAGTGTTTGTGTGTCTTTGAGCTTTTCTTTTTTTCTCCTTTTCTTTTTCTCAGGTTTTGAAGCACTACTTTCCCATTGATAATCACCTATGCACATTCTTGCACAGTCATATAACTGACAGGTTTTGGACTTTTGATGCTCAACACTTTATCTGGTTCCCTTTGCTTTGAAGCTTATTCTGCATGCTTAAACAAGAGAGGTTTTTTTTTCTTAGCAATAAATGGTGCATTTCAACAAAGTCCTGGCTCTAAATATGTTGGAGTGGATGATATGATGGTATTCTTTAAGTATGGTGGTAGAAGAGACTGAAGCAAAAGTATGAAATCAGTGCTGTTCTCATTCCCAATTCATCACTCAGTTTTTACTGCATCTATTACTTCACAGGACTGGTTTCTATTCAAAGCGTTGTTTTATTCCTTTTTGTCTAAATACATTATGAACAGATAGTGGTTTTTATTATCATTAATTTATAGGGTAATTGACAATTCTTTTAATCTTAATGCCTTTGTAAAGGACTTTGGCTTGCCATTGTGTATGAAATGTGGAGACCCCCCCCCCACCCATCCACCCCCCACCCCTCACCCGTCCACCCCCCACCCCCACCCCACCCTCCCCTCACATCCCACCCTTCCTTAGACACTCCAACTTTCTCTCACAGTCCAAAAGCAAACCTGCAGGCTTGATTGGTGAATCTAAATTGACTTTGATTGTGTATGGTTATTTTTCTCGATGTAAGCCTGTGATGGACTGGCAACGTATGGACAGGGTGCACCCCACCTCTCACCCGCTGACAGCTGGGACAGAGTCCAGCCCTCCTGTGACCCTGAATAGCACTGAAGCGGGTAGAGAAAATGACTGACAAAACCAATGTATGAACATCAAATATCCAGAACTGAAAACTGACATCCACTTGGAATATGGCTTTACTTTACCTATAACATTTTTGGTGTTGATTTTGGTTGATCAAAGTTTTCTTTCTTTACATCTAAGCTACTGCATGGCGCCAGAAGTGTGTGTGCGTCCAAAAAACAGTAAGTGCATTTGATTTGGGACAGAGAGAAAAAGCATCAGTCTGTGTGTGAGTTTGAATGCTAAATTGGTTCCAGAGTTGCCAATGTACATTGCAAAGTTAAAGTAATACAGAAGAATAAAAAGCTGATTTGTTATCAAAGCAGCAAGGAACACAGTGACGAAACAGCAAAGAGGCATCCTTTTTTCTATTGGCCAAACCCACCGTATCTCATGTCTTGGAGCCACCTAAACTCCAAGTTTGTTTGTTTTTTAAAGATTATCTGTGCTCCATGTCTGCAACTGGGGTGAAGAATTTAGCCGGCATCCCTCCTTCAGCTCCACCTAACCGTGGCCCACCCAATCTCCGTGACCCTCCCCTGCGTCTCCCTTCTACTAGTTTGGCAAAGCCCATGACCTCCCACTGCAGCTCCCTTGGTGACCAGTAATGGTTTATTTTGTGTCAAATTGCATTTTGGTTCCACTCAGCTCAGCTTTTCAGGACAAATTCACCAGTTGTGCAATTCAAACCTGTCATGAGCTCACATGTTTACAATGCTGGCATGCCATTGTTTGTGACACCTTTCAAATAAAAGGTAGCCAAGATGGACAGTGTTTACGGGATGCTGGAAGCTGCTGGGGGCTGTGGTTGCCAGTTTTGTCCACTGGGATGGTATTTGTAGTGTAATTTGACATTTGCTGAGCTTACCCGTGCCTCCCTTCTGCAGATCAGAGGTGCCCGCCTTGATGCTTCACGGCCAGCTCATGCATTGTTTTGTTTGAAGCAGTGATGTAATAGACCTTTGCCTTTTGCTTTGCACCCAACAACACAACAACTTATTTGAACAGGAGGTGATAATATTTTATTTCTGGGGTTGTTGGAGCCCTTTCCCATATTCTATTATGAAAATACAAACGTGGAAAACGTGACTGCGGGTTTTGTTCTTCTCTCAGAGCTTCAGTAAAAAATGTATCCAACTCAGAATAATTTATTACCGAATCTTTACGGCACTCTGTGCAGTGAGGTTTTGTTAAAACACAGAAATACACAGAAAGAATATAAATCTTTCTTTGTTCTATGAGTAGGATTCTCATCTGTTCTCGTCTCTCGCTCATTGACTCTCCACATAGAAAGAAGGAACTCTGATCACAACCTGTAAGGATTTCATTAATGAACTCCATACTGGTAAAAAGACCCTCACCTGTTTAAATAACAAACAATGGTTACTTGGGGTTATTGGACAATAAAAAATAACTGTGCCTAAAAGAGCCCAAATTAAGGAGGAGAAATAAACAGAGTTGGGTAATCTCATTATCTGTTCTGTCATCTGCAATGTGAAACCCTGGAGGCTAATAACAGGATAACTACCATAAAACATTCAGTTTATGGAGTTTTATTAACATTCTTATTCAGATCAGGGATGTGATGCTAAATACATATAGCCTCACAACCGGTTATGTTTTTTTTTAATGAATTTACATCAGTGTAGCAGCTCTGCAGCTGATATTGATTTTAACAGTATTTCCTCCATTGCATAAGTGTCAAAATGTTTATCAAACAGTGGCACTTTAGGTAAGGTGAAAACTAAATAATAAAATGACTTCTTCCATGATATTTATCTCAAGGGCATTGCAATGCCCTGATTAAGGTTGATAGACCAAAAGCTTGGTGAAAAATACACTTGTTTGCATGGATCTAAGTGTGCAGACTTTTTTTCTTAGTTTTCTTGAGATCTCAAATTAATCTCGTTATCACGGGAAAACGGAGGAAAAAATAACTCGTTATCACGAGAAAGCGGGAGAAATAAAATGTATGCATGTATACATCTATGATCGTTTAGGGCTTCCGTACATGTTTGATGGAACTTCGACGTAAAACGACAAGACTCGTTCTTGCAAGACTTACAAAAAAAATATCATAACCTTCAGACTTTTACTTTGAAAGCTTTTATTTTGAAAAGTAAAACCTGGACAGGAAGTGCAGTAACGTCATCTGGAGTTCCGCGTTTGAAGCTCGAAGCTACAGACGACAAACATCTCCGATCAGGAGAGTATAGGACCGCAGGTTTGACTTTAAAACTGTCCATTTCTTTATGTCTGAACGCGTATAAACCTCTTCGCTGTCCGCCAGAGGACGTCGGCACCGTTAAAAGAACCGAAAGTATGGAGGGCGGTGAGTAACTCGGCTCAGCAAAGACATTAACACTTAAAAGTTTCGGTTTCAACTTCCGTCAATTATCAGTGGCAATATATATATGTTTTTATTTGTTTTGTTTTTGTGACTTTAACCTGTACTAAGTCCCTTCAGAGCGGGTTTTATTGTGAAGAAGCGAGTCTGACAGTGTTGTCCTACTGTGATTTGACGCCTCGGAAACCAGGATTAGTTTGGACTTTCCCATCGTGACATAATGTCATGAATTCAAAACTATGTTGTTATGCAGTCCAACACTGACACTGCTTCTTTTTTCTTTTCTTTTTTTTAAGAAGTCTTAAATAAATTACTCACTGAAGCTGAAATATGTTTCTGTGATACAATATGACATCAATTTACCTGGAATACAATTTGATTTTTGGAAATGTAGACAATAAATCTTAGTAGTTGCAAATCTTTTTTTTTATCATTCTGTTTCATCAGCTATGTATCACACTGGCATACACATGGCATAAACTGAACTGGACTTGTTTACCTGTATTGATGTCTGATCGACATGGTCGTTTTGCATTTATACTATTGAATCGTTCATCATTAAATCGATGTCTCAATGCAAATCGATGGATTGTTTTTTCATAGGCTGTGTATGTAGAGCTACTGGATGTTTGGAATTGATGAATGAAGTGGATCATTCTTCCTTTACTTGTCAGAGCTTTTAAAACTTTCCCCGTCCTGTCGGAGCGCTGAGATCAAGCAACCAGCTGCTCTTGACAGTTCCAAGATCTAAACTAAAGGGCAGAGGTTATGGAGCTTTTCCAGCTTGAGCACTATAACCTGGCTTTCAATGTGTGTATGTGTTGATGTATCTATATTATCTATTGTTTACCCTACACTGCAAACCTGCAGACGAAAGTGGACATACCAGTAGGAGTCGAATCTTAGTAGTTAGTAGTTTTGTCAGTTTTGGCTTCATTTGAAGGAAGTTTTGAGAACCTTTTAGAAGTGTTGCTCTTGCTCTGTGCTGTTGTGAGGGGGAGGATCACCCAGTTACTTTGGATCACCATTTCTGAAATGTCAGTGAAAGTTACTGCCTAAAAAAATGAATTCCAAAGACAGCCAACCCACACCGCCACCTACCTGTGTGGTGGTGTAATTACAGAGATACGTCGCCCAGATGCTCTGCATAGTAGAATCATGAATGATGCCTGAATGAAAACCTGTGACTTGTTTTAGTCGAAGTACCAGAGATTCAGTTCAAAAGCCGTCTTTTCAAACACGTCTTTCCCAGCTCTGCTCATAACGGCATATTTTAGGGGCTGGAGTTGACAGCCTGACTCACTTCTAGCCCCTCTTTCTGTGGATATGCCCTTTTTTTCCTTTTTTTTCACAGTGTGGTGTTAAAACTTTGCTAACCACTTCTGTGGTACAGTAGCTGCAATGTAAATGTGAAATTTAAAGGAGATAAACATCAGGAACATGTTAATTAACACATCATAATAATCAGATTGTTTTACAAATGAGTAGGTTTGTTTTCTCTGAGTAATTAGATATTTAATTAAAAGTCATGGGAAAAATGTAATTTTCACTTGGGGAAAAAAACTTAGTTGGGTGTTGTTGTTGTTTTTAGCAGTTTAATCATTAAAATGCTTCTTTATTGAAGTGGTCATCTTCTCGTTCTCACAGCGGTGAGTGGCAGCCCTGCATCAGTGCAGATGGACGAGGTCAGGAGGAGGGCCCAGTCGCTCCTCTCCTCCTCTGGTTCGGCCCAGGACGTGAAGGCTGAGGTCCAGGCGATGGCAGCCATCCCTCTGCTGGTGTCGGAGAAGTATTGCCACATGACAGCAGAGGCCATCCTGAGAGAGAACACGGCAGGCTGCAGCAAATCTGAGGTATTTTTTTTTGTAGACGTCCTGTAGATGCTGCTGCTGGCATATTAGGGGAAAAAAACAGATTTGAAAGGTCCTGTGACATCACATACCCTGGTCAGAGCAGAATTGTTGAGCTTACACCATCTTTTACTCTATAAAACTTCACTTCATGCTGCATTTTCTGGACCTCATATGTCTGTAGCACTGAACTGTAGCACTGATTTCAAAATAGGCACAACATGTGGACGAGGAGGGTGGAGTTGAGTCCTGCATCTGACTCTGACACATGTACTGCCTTGTGATATGCTGCCCCCATGTGGTGAGAAGTGGGAATGCTGCATAGGGTGTCTTTAAGTACTAATTTGTTCATTGAAAACAAGGCTTTATACTCATTCATGTTGTGTCCAAATAAGCATCTGGAGCAAAAATGTGTCCAGTGGATTACTTACATTTCTATTTTAAATAAAAATGTCTTTCCATGGGTTACATGTTTCTGCTTCAACATTTTTTTTAATCATTCAACGGACATAATGTATTATTTTTCATTTGAAGGGTTATAAAAGTACCTGATGATTGGAGAGCAGCAGCATAAAGATAATTTTCTTCCATTGAAACGAATGACATCCAATAATGTCTGAGCTGCAGAGGTCAGAAATGATCCAGAGAACATGTAGCAGTTGATACGTTATGAAACAACTTCTGCTTCCCACCAGCCTCGTCTCTGTTTGCTTGTTGCATGCAGCCGCTGTTTCCTTCCTTACGTTCCTGTAATTCTACTGTCGTGGATTATCTTTTAGTCACTGGCTGCATGTTTGGTTAAACATGAACTTAAAAACTGAAAAGGACGATTGTCAGACAAACGATCAAGAAAAAGTATTCAGCTGTACAGAAGTAGAAAATAAATAATTCTGTTTACTCATTAATCCATGTTTCGACGTGACATGAAGGTTTTTTCTTCTTTTTCCAGGATTTTCTGGCACCAAAGAGATTGAAAACAGAGCTTTAGTTTCAGTCAGGATTCACAGCAGGCGCCTCTCAAATTACATTTATCTTGCTTTTTTAGGAATTTATCTCAGTATTTTCCTTTCTTTCTTTTTAAGGTCCCTCGTGTGACCTCTTGCTTGGTCTCTCTCCGTTCCATCGTTACTTCCTTGAGTCTCTTATGTACCTCCACCAGTCTGCGAGCTGCTTTCATCGTTGAAGCAGTGCACAGCTGACGTAAGACGTGATCATGATGGGAGCCCAAAGCCACTTTGGCTCGCTCTTGCTGATGGTAGGGACAGAAGACTGCAAGAGCTAGATGATGTGTTCATTAATGTTCCTTTAAGTTCAATTCAAACTGATATTTGAACATAAGAGACTCTCCTGTTGCTTTAAAAGACTCTTGGTGGTGGTGCTCACAGCTGCTCCATCATTCGTCCATCTCTGTCTTTCTTGGCTTAACTGGGTTTCTCACTGGTCTGTGTTTTTAAAAGATGGATTTAAATTTGTCCTTTTCTTGAAGATGATGATGTTAACGTTATTCCCGGAGACATAACTCGAATTTGAATGAGTGACTGTGGTCTGCATTGTAACCCTGATGACTGCAACGCGGTCTTCTCCATCAGACTCTGGACTCTTTGAGCCGACTCGTCAAAGCCTTGAGCATCCTGGAGAAGTACGGGTGCAACCTGACCAGTCCCGTCAGACCCCGGTTCTGGAGGAGCGTCAAGCACAACAACCCCGTCTTCAGAACCACCGTGGACGCCATCAAGGTGAGCAAAGTGTGATCTGACCTCTGTGGGAGCATTTATAGAGAAGCTTTTCTCAAAGAAATGACTAAGGACATGTGGATATATTTCATTTGAATAAAAGAAGAATTAAAGGTCTCCTTTTTCTTTTTTTTTTTAACGTTAATAAATATTTAATTCCTGGCTTCCTCCACAGGGAGGCCGGAGAGTCCTGTATCTCTATGGTTACACCAACCAGCAGATAGACGGCCTCAGTTTTCCTGATGAGGTCACTGAGCCTGATGCAGAAAAGGTTGCCGCGGTGACACTGGAGGTGATGACCCTGCGTGTGGAGGTGGACATGCTGCTAAAGGTCTGTGCCTGTTCCCGAGAGAGTCTGAAAAACGTCTGTCTGCAGCTGTTTCTGTGGAAACGACATTTCATTCCTTATGTTTGTCGGTTGTAGGGCATCCATCCTCATCCCGAAAACTTCAAAGACATCATCCCATTTGTCATCCAGGAGGTCTGTATGCGTTCTCTGAAGCTGCACAGTCAAAGGTGTATAAACATGGCACTCTCACTAATCATGCTCTCATGGATGGACGTGATGTGATGTAAGACGGGAAACAGAGTTTCAGGCAGCTCACCAACCTTTGATCAGCTGCCACACATGCAGCAAATACTGCAGAACTTGAAAATCGGCTTCACCATTTGTCCACAAGATGGCAGCGTATGACCTGGTTGCTATGGTGTTGCCAGACTTGGCTGAATCCTGATCAGCTTTAGGGGGGAAACTGTTTTTAGACAAGTAGACAATAATACAAACTAAAATGTTGTAAAGGGATAACAAAACTTGATATCGGATCAAAGAAAGTCACAAACACAACAGAGAGGTGACAGGAGCTGGTGACTCAGCTTCAGCAGATGGAAATAGAAACATGGATGATGTGAGGACACAGTTTGGACAGACTTTCATTTCTTTTCCTCTTCTTCACTGTGTGACTGGTTTCTTTAGAAGAAGCTGCCAGTCGAGTCTGCCGTTACCCAGCCAGGAGATGAGACGAAGCAGGGAGACGAACCCCAGACGCTGTCTCCCTCAACTAAATCTGCCCCGGGACCCGAACTCCCACAGCCGCCGACACCAGCAACGGGTGAGCGGCTGCCACCGTACAAAGACTAACGCACAAACTTTAACCAACTGGAAGGGTCAATCAAAGGAGACGGGTTTGTGTTGCGTTAGCAGCACCATCAGAATGGAGTACGGGAAAACGTTCTGCCCTTCTTAGAAACCATGGCCCACACCTGTACACAGCAACAAACAAGGCGAGCATGTCGGGAACTTACTTCATCTGATTGGCTCCCCAAGATGTTTGGGCATAATTAATGAGCTGCAGCTGAGGGAAGCTACACAGGGCTGCTGATCAAATGTAAATTTTCCAGCGGTGCGTCCAGATTTCTAGGTTAGGGTCAGAGAGACGCACGTACAGCGCCATGACTTTCTAAATGAGCTGATCTGAAGCTCATCTGAACGTCATGTGGTTATGTCTACAAGGAAGCTGCATTTGTTCCTCTGACGCAGTGAAAAACCAGTTGGTTTGCCCTGGAGGCAGAACTCCTCCTCATCCTTGTTAACTGGTTTGATCAAAGTTTACTTGGTTTGTTTTTGAATGGCTGCATGTGTTCAGACACGCAATTAAAATGTTTTTACCGTAAATATCCTGCTGTGTCTTTCTGAATGTCCCTGAATCTTTTTATTAACCTGTTTTAAACTTTAAAAATACGCTGCTCTCGTCTTAGTCGCAGCCTCTCCTGCGGCCAGTGACTGTAACTTGTGTGGCGGACCGTCATCTCTTCTCTGTCCGTCTTGCGACAATCAAACGTTCTGTGACGCGTGTGACGACCTCTATCACCGCCACCCGTCCAGAGCCAATCACAAGAGAGACAATATACAGAAAAGCAAACAGGGTATGGCACTTTTTACTGGTCTACATCACATTATAGGTGCTGTGTGAGTTGTTCTAACTTGTCGTCCTCTTCTTCTGCAGAGACCTGCAGCATCTGCGGTATCTCTGCCGTGCACGCTCTTTGTTCCACCTGCATCCAGAGGCTGTGCATGAACTGCGACAGGCTCTTCCATTCTCATCCCGACCGCAAAGGACACAGTAGGACCAACATAGTGCCGGCCAAAACGTCCAGGTTGGAGGCGCACATGTTGGATTCCTGGCGGTAAAATCAGATTTTAGGATTAAACTTTGCTTTTCCTGTCGTTGTCGCAGTCCGTCTCTGTCACCCTGGGAGTGCGCTCATTGCACTACGGTGAACGAAATGCGAGCGGTTCTCTGCACGACCTGTGAACGTCCTCGGCTCGCCACAGCTGCATCCACAGTTCAAGACAGCTTCACGTCGGTTACCGCGTGTCCAAACGCAGGTGAGACTCAGATAAACTCCCGGTGTCAGTGATAACGCTGGAAGAAGCTCTTCAGCACAAAAACCTTAATGCGCTAATATTCCAGATCAAATAAAATGTTTTTCATGCCGAAGCACGCTGGCTGTTTGTTTGTCTGACAGAGTGGCAGTGTAAGAGCTGCACGGTTGTGAACCAGGGCAGCAGCATCCTCTGTGAGGTGTGTGAACGCCCTCGACTGGCCACTCGCCCACCTGTAGCCCCGGCGCTGTCGAGCCCTGGATCTCTGTCCGACTCTGGATCAAAGGTTGGTTTGCAGCAGCCTCCTCATCTTCTCAGGCATTCCTGCCGAGTGAAAACCATGTGTACCAAATGAAATCGGTCTTTAGAAAATGCTTATGTAACTACTTTATGCAGCCCACTTTTTTGTTGTTTTATTTTTTATTTGATTTTGTTTTTCCATACACAAAAAGAGCCAAGCTCAACTCGCAATCCATCTTCAACTCGTCTTTGACGTGTAAGCAAGGTGCATTTCTCTTCTTGGACTGGGATCCAGTGAGTCAACTGTCCCATCACGTACATTTAATTTCTGTTCTTGTACTGGTGGAAAGTTTTGACAAAACTCAAAGCTGGCATTTCCCAAAAACTGTACAACAGCAGGACAGAGACAGAAGACGTACGAGTGTCTCATTTACAGGCAAAGCAAAGCTATTTGTGTAGCACATTTCAGTTCTTTACATCATGAAGAATAAAACAAAGACATGCAGTCAATGCAAAGAAAACAGTAAAAGTTAGGACTGTTTGATCCATGTTTCATTCTGACTCTGGGGACACAGAGTAGACCTGTACCAGAAGCAGACCTGGTCGCTGTAACCATGTGGTCACGTCACATGTACCGCGGTCAAAACCTTGTTACAGTCATCCCCCGGGAAAAAAAGTGTAGGAAAAAACATAAAATACTGGTAACGTAGACTTCGAGCTACAATACAAGCAATCAGGGACGTCAGAAGGCCTAAACAGGTGGACGTCTTTAATGTCATGTGGAACAGAATTCTCACATGTGGATGAGCGTAGCGTACGGTGCATTCATGTACGGCAGAGGAGGAGATCAACGCATGGGGTTCATTGTGTCGTCATGACCAGAAAAAACAATAAAACTACCGTGTCTCTCCACGGTAGTCGGCTCTTCTGATAGCCGCGACGTTGAGTCGATGTAATGGTGGCTGTCAGCGGCGGCTAAATTCAGAAACACCCGCGACCACAGACACATAAACGCAGTCCCACCAGATGCACCAACACTCTCCCACTTCCTGCCAAGCTTTATTTCTGAAACGTGTGAGGTCCATGACTGCGTAACCACAGTAATTTCATGCTTTTTTTTTTTTTTTTTACTGTGTTATAAAAATTTAAAAAAAGCAAACCACCCCAACCCTAACCAGAAGACCTGAGTGGTCTGGATGGTTGCTATGGTAACAACAAGTCTCCTGTATTTCAGTGCTTTCTAAACTACCAGAAGTGTTTTGAAGTCTGTCCTCTGAGACACGGAGCCCGTGTAAAGACCTCAGACCAGGGCTGATGTGATCTACCATCTGAGTTTTAGTGAGGACTCCAGCTGCAGCGTTCAGTTCTGCTGCAGCTGTCTGGCATGCATGGATGCTGAAGCAAGTCCTTCAATCCTGGAGATGTTCTTCAAGTGATAGAAGGTCGACTCTGTTATCTTCATGTGTCTCTGAAGATTCAGGTCTTGGTCCATAACTACACCCAGATTTAAGGCCTGATCAGTGGATTTTACTTGTAATGACTGAAGCTGTGTGCTCTCCTTTGGGTCCAAGAACAACTACTTTTTCTTTCTGTTCAGATGTTCTACTCAGTGTTTGGTTCATGGTCACCTGGAGACATGGTAGTGTAAAGCTGAGCGTCTTCTGCACAGTTATGGTAGCTTATCTTGTCGTTTATTTTAATCTGAGCTAGTGGATGCTTGTAGACGTTGAACAGGAGAGGCCCCAAGATGGAGCCTTGGGGACCTCCACATTTAATTTTTTTTGTCAGCTCAGATGTAAACTTGCCTGTTGACACAAAATAATCCCTGTCTTTTAACTAAGGACAGGGATTACAGGGATCCACGTCCCTAACGACAAACTTTACTCCTAGTTTGGGGTTTACAAAGAATCTTATGAACGTCTTTCATCACTATTCACAAGTTCGTTGGAGAAACAAGAAAGCAAAAGAAATGTGAAGAGCATGAGATACCTTCATATGTTAGGACAGTTTTGATTATTTTTCAAGGATAAGTGATCATCTGAGTAATTCTGGACTCCTCGTGTCCATGTTCTTGCACAAAAAATGCTTTTTGGAGAGAAAAAGATTAGAAATGAGAAGAGACGTGAGTTTGTTGCCTCTCATCCACTGATTTATGACCCTGAATGGCCCATCTGAGTGATCTGCCAGCGCTAACGCAGCTGGAGATAATAACAGAAACGTGTCAGCTAGGCTGCAGCTCCGTGTCAGCTGGTGTTTAAGTACCATCTGATGGCTGCAAAGTTCACTAAAATCCAAATGAATCAGAGTGTCGATGAGTTTCTGCTCTGAATAAGACCCAGTCCCTGACGGCTGACACGTTCAGGATTCATCCTAACATGCCATCTTGTTCTTAACTCCACTTTAAAGCTGTACTGAGAACTCCCAGAGCTCTTGTGCAGCGTCTTTATCCCCTTTAGTTTTTCCTTGCGGTCATCAGATTGCACAACCAACACGGCCCCACGCAGGTCACTTAAATGGAAATAAACACCACAAATGACTGTAACTGACCTACACCGAAGTGTTTAGATGTTAATTTAGATCAAGGATGTCAAACTCGTATTCCGTCCTGGGCCACATCATCACCATGGTTACCGTCAAAGGACCGATTATTCTTTACTTTTTCAACCGTGTGTTGTCAGATTTCCCGCTAGTTCATGCTCTTAGTGGTTTTAAAAAAAAAAAAGGGAATTTTTGTCATCTTAAAATTAAAACATCTTAAAATAATATTGTTTTGTTAAAAAAAAAAGAAGTAAAATGTCACAATTTTTGACACATCTCCAGATTTGTGACTTTTATCATAAAATTGAGGCTTTCATATGAAAATCCTAATTTTTGACAAAAACAAAACAAATAAACTAATATTGTTGTAAAATTGCAAATTTTGAAAGATCAGTACTACTTTTTAAAAAAAACAAAACAACCAGGATCGTACAATCACAAATTTCAGAAAACTGACTTTTTAACTTAGAATAGCTATTTCTTTTTTTTTGTTGTTGTTGTTGTTGGAAAACGTCAACTTCTTGCAACATTTTGACATAAAATAACAGTAAAAATGCAAATTTTGTATACTTAGTACCAGGTAAAGTGGGTTAAACTCAAACTCACAGTTATTGGTGGATTTTCTTTTTCTTTTTTTAACGTGTATTATTCATATCATGCATCGCTTTTCTGTCCGTCCTCTCAGTGGACCTGTCAGTTCTGCACTTTCGTCAACACCAAACCCTCCACAGCCTGCGACATGTGTGGCCTGTCCTGTAAAGACTCTGCCGGAGCGTCTCTGCCCCAGTCCCTCCAGCAGGTGCCGTCGACGGCCAGCGCTCAGCCGCCGCCGCCGCCGCCGGGCGTGAAGCCTCAGCCGAAGCCCAGAGTCAACGTGGAGATGAACAGGCAGAAGAGGATGAGGGACGACGGGCTGGCGCTCATCCATCAGATAAGAGTAAAACATTTACAGCAACCACACCCTGAAGGCATTCATCATCCGTTTATAATGCATCCGTGGAAACTAGATATCTGGTAATGTTTGGTTTGTTGACATCACCAGTGTAAAAATCCTACGAGAAACAGCAGCTTCACACTAAAAGATTTTCTGTAGGTTCAGTGATGGTTGAGGCACTGAGGAGTTATGACGCTAAGACATGTTTGTGGTGAAATGCTGAGGAGTTGTAGCACGGGAGGACTCGTGTCAGGTACTAGGGCGGGGCTTATGTCTGTGTGTGTGTGTGTTTTATATCAAAGGCGTGTTTTCATGTGTGTGTAGGGGAGGCAGGGAGTGCTGCACATCCAAAGGCCAGGGTGTGAAGGACGTTCAGGCAGACAGAAGTAAAGGAAGAGAGCATTAAACGACTGAAGCATGAGTGGACAGAGAAGGTCTGTAGGTGGAAGATGACGGCTCTCTGCTCAGTTATGAAACATTAAGATGCTTTATAATAGTGAAATGCATTAATATTTGAAAAAAAAAAACAAAGGGAGAGAGAGGACAAACAGTATCAGGTCCTATAAAAGAGAACCGGGTCGCCGGTTCAATCCCCAGCCGGTACCAGTAATGTGGGCGGGGTGCTTCCCCACGTCCACATCCATGTCTGAGGTGCCCCTGAGCAAGGCACCTGAAACCGCCACCCGCACCCCCGGCACCGCGGCAGCCCACCGCTCTGGGTCCAACAGCCCAGATGGGTCAGAGTTTCCCCACGGGGATGAATAATAGTACACCAAAAAAACGTTTGAGTCAGTCTCCTCAGGAGCTGAGTCTTGGCTGATGCTGTAATTTCATCTCTGGCTTAATAAATGCGTCTTTGCTCGTCCAAAGCTGCTCTCACCTGGTTGCTCTTATTTTCAACTAAAGTATTTTTGAGTCTAAAGACTTCCTGGGTGGATCATATTGTTTTGGGTTGTTTTCTTTCCTCTTCAGCTCTGTGATCAGTGTCTTGACTGTTGTTCCCAGGACGCAGAGAAGCGAGGCGTCAGCCCGGAGGAGGTGTACGCAGCCCTGAGCTCGTGCGGCAGCAGCAACGTTAACCCCTGCGACTGGCTGGCGTCCGAGCTGCCTCACCTGCTGGATGAGATCTGCGCCATGGCCGCCTCTGTCCAGCTGAACTACAAGGCGGGGCATGCTGGGACGCAGCCCGCGGTGGAGATGGACGGAGGAGACCTGGAGCAGAGCGCTCCAGGCGGGGGTGTGAAGCTGTCCAGAGCCGAGGCCAAGCTGGCCTGGCTGGCGACAGGAGGGGACACGGAGAGAGCCGTGAGGCAGCTGCTGAGAGACCGCCAGGCTAAGGTGGGAACATGAGCCTGCGACACCTGCGGACTGAAAGGTTTTTCTTTCTTTTTAGTGGTGAATGCATGTTTTCAGCAGCTCCTTCCAGCCCAGTTTAGTTATGTTGCATAATAAACCAGAACAGTTGCTCTCTGTGGTATGCCGGAGGAGCAGCGCTGCTCCAACTTTTGACCTCACTTATTTGGAGTTAAAACTTCATCTTTGTCTGAAACACACAAAGAGGCCTTGAAATTGATAGTCTTCTCCTGGGAAGAAAGATGTTCTCATGGTCACATGCAGAAGTTCGTAGCCCTCATTTAATTCTATACTTATAAATTCATCTCTTTATTGTGGATTTTAAAACTTTTTTTTGGTATTTAACAAAATGAAGCCAAACAGTCAGAGCAATCCTGAGTACCCCTGTGACTAACAGCTTGTAGATCCAGCTTTAGCAGCTGGAAATGAAAGTAGTCGCTTCCTCTGTGACTTTATTGGTTCCTCATGTTGTTTCTTCTTTCCAGAGTTGCTTCATTTTTTTTCTAATGGTATTTTTGGCTCTACTGGCCTTCATTAGCAGTAGCTGGGCAGGAAGGAGAGGGTGCAGCAGAGGGTCACAGGCTGGGAGTCGAACCTGTGACCGCTGCAGGAGGACTTGTAGCCTCAGTACATCATCTAACCACCTCACCACCCAGAGTTGCTTCAGTTCTTTGAGATGTTTGATTCACTCATGCTCCTCAGGTCCCACTGCAGGTCAGGACTGGACCGTTGTAAAAGCTTCTTTTATTTTGGGGTCGTTCTGATCTTGATTTGTTGGTTTGCTTTAGGTCATTTATATTTGGATGATGACAGATGTTTGCTTCTAGAACGTTCCAATATCATTGTTCCAGAAGTCACGAGGAACAGTAGATGCTTCCTTGTTCTCGTCACGGATAATTTTCCTGGAGATGCTACTAAACAAACCACACAGGTTCAGTCTTTCAGTCGCACTGTGGTGGATGACTCCTCTTCCTCCTCCTCCTCTTCCTCCTCCTCTTCCTCTTCCTCCTCCTCTTCCTCTTTCTCCATTGATGATAATGACACAGTGGAAAAATGTTTTTACATAAAACAAACGTAGGACTCAAAGCAGGTACTGACTTGTATCATCAGGAAGAAAATCTAACGTGGAGGAAGTAATGATGGTCTCTGAGTCGGTTTAACGCCCCCTTCAGGTCACGGTCTTGTCAGGCGTGAACATCGAGTTTCTCTTGGTCTGTTGTTGATTTCTGGGACATTCTCTGCTGTCGGACTGGTGCTTATTTACTGCAGCGATCGACCGCATTGTTTCTGGCAGTGTAGGATGATTGATGCCTCATGCCCGTAAATGTTCTCTCCACCATTGAGAGAATTTAGATCAGGAATGTTGCTGTCGCAGTTTCCACATTCACTCACGTCTCTGGACGGTTAAATCTTGTCAACACGCCCCCTCATGTTCCCGCAGCCACTGCTAGCCCCAACCCTAACCCCTTTGATGAATGGAAACCAAACCGTACTTTGATTAAGCTCCAAAGGGAACTTATTTTGTATCATATTGGAAGACTCAGGGGAGCTTTCTTATTGGATGGTTGGTGTTGAACGGCGGCTGCTTTCTCTCCCTGTCGTTTTCAGATGAAGGAGCTTCGCTCTCTGGGCTTCCAGGACATGGCTCGGTGTGAGGACGCCCTGCGGCAGAGTGGAGGAGAGGTCAAAGGGGCTTTGTCTCTGCTCCAGCGCCCCCTGCTGGAGCCCTTCCACCAGCGTATCTGGATCGATCAGCCCGAACCGCCGATCGATCCCAAACATCCAGACAAACAGGTCAGACGGCACAGCCAATCGGTCAAAAGCTTTCTTTTCATCGCGATCACAGCGAGACTTCCCTGATGTCCCCGTTTGCTGCTTCCAGAGGATGTGCAGGCGTCTGCTGGCGTTGTACGACCTGCCCAGCTGGGGGCGCTGCGAGCTCGTCCTGTCCTTGCTCCAAGAGCCGGACGTCCCTTACACGCTGGAGGATGTTGTGCAAGCTGTGAAGGAGTCTCATGACAAAGACTTCATCAGGCGTCTCCTCAACAACGAGTGTCCCTGCTGTCTGTGCATATTCCCCCGCAGCAAGGTGGGTCCAGTACCCGTAACGCAGACCTGCTGGGCTGAGCACGGAGAGATTAAAGTCCAGAGTTCTTCCTGACAGAAGGGGAAACAAGCGCGTTGCTTGATTGTTGCTGTACGTCTGTCTCCAGATGCAGTCTCTGACGTCCTGTCAGTGCTGCGTGTGCCACGAGTGTTTCCGGCAGCACTTCACCATCGCCATCAGAGACAAACACATCAGAGACATGGTGTGTCCCGTCTGCGGGGAGCCGGACATCAACGACCCTGAGCAGCTGGACAGCTACTTCTCCACGCTGGACATCCAGGTGAGCTAAGACGGAGGAGAACAGTTAGAGCAGAGGCTTTCAAGCTTTCTATTTATTTATCTATCTATCTATCAATCGATCGTACGTCTATAAGCTCAGTCCTGCTGTTCCACACGATAATATTTTCTAGAAGGTCCATTATTTGCTTTTTCAGGGGTCCTGATTGCTGCCATCCCTCTAGGAAGTCCATTCACACGTTCCAGTCTTTCATTTGCTGAACTTTTGTTTTTAGTTGAGTTTCAGGGAGGAGATGTTGATCCGTGATGTTGGAGATGTTTGGAGGAGATCCAAGATAAACTAAAGTCCTCCAGAGCAGGGGTGGGGAACTTTTCCTCCCTTGGGGGCCATTTATATTCTTACAAGGTCCTCTGAGGGCCACACTAGGTTTATGGACTCATTTAGCTCATTTCTGTTTGCACCGGAAAGCACCAGTATCAGGGTATTTATTTATTTTTAGTTTTGCATTTCTTTTTAGACTGATTAGGCCTCTTATGTTGTGTTCACTGACCCAAATCCTGGCTCCTATATATGAGATAATGTCCCCTCCGAGTTGTGGGCCCGATGAAAGCGTTCTCTGAGGGGTTCTCCAGCTCTGATCTAGATGTTAATGTGATAAAATCCTGGAGGTGAAATGCTGAAAGTCGAGGTTTGATGTTGTTTCTTTGTTTTCAGCTCAGGGACTGTCTGGAGCCTGAAGTGTACGATTTATTTCACAAGAAGCTGACGGAGCACACGCTGATGAAGGACCCGAAGTTCCTGTGGTGCTGCACTGTAAGTTCTCCCCGACATCAAAAACCTGTCGGTCGCTTCTTCCCGTCCTTTTATCGGCTGTCATCAGATTTCCTCCTCCTCCTCCTTTTATTTGCATTCCATGTCGTCTTCTTTCTTTTTGGGTTAAAAGCCAAGAGGAAGCTCTTGAAGATAAAATGATCTCAGCTCACAGTAAATGGCAACACGTTCTTCTGCTTTCAGTGCACGTTCGGCTTTATCAATGATGGAAACCAGCTCAAGGTCACCTGCCCTTCATGCCGCAAGAGTTTCTGTGCTCAGTGCAAAAAACCCGTGAGTGTAAATGTTTTTCCTTAGTTTGTTTCGGCCTTATCTTAGAGCAGATTAGAAAGAAAATAAAAAGCCTCAGAAGTTCAGCCTTGAGATGCTGGCGGCACATTAAACCTCTGTCTGGTCCCAGTGGGAACCCCAGCACCAGGACGTGACCTGCGAGCAGTTCCAGCAGTGGAAGCGGGACAACGACCCGGAGTACCAGAAGCAGGGCCTGGCTGGTTATCTGAGAGACAACGGCATCAGTGAGGCTCGCCACCAACTTCCCCTCAAACCCAAAACACCACTTTCACTTCATTGTTTCCTTTTTTGTCCCACCTCAGAGTATTTACATGTGCTTTCATCATCCACCACGTTGTCGCTGACTTGGTGGTTTAGAGCAACAAAGAAAATAAACTTTACTAACCTCCAGTTGATTCCAGCATCTTTTCAGCTCCCTTTCATTCATTTATATCATCCACAACTCAACAGTTCATGTCAGTTTGGATTCAAATTCTTCACATAAGTGGCCCAGTTGTTAGAACTGGTATTTTAGTTTATGTAGAAACAAAATGCTCATCTGATTTGGTCCAAAGCAGGAGAGATGATGTTCACTTTAAAGTTCTTTTCTAACTTTTTATTTCCTTGAATAATGCAGGATGACCGTGAATAAAAGTGTGCGTGTCGTCCTCTTGCAGCCTGTCCTCAGTGCAGCTTCCAGTACGCTCTGACGAAAGGCGGCTGCATGCACTTCAGCTGCTCCCAGTGCAGGTACCAGTTCTGCAGCGGCTGCAACAACCCGTTCCACAAGGTGAGCTCGGGTTACGCCGCCCAGCCGGCGAGCATCAACCGTGTTTTTACAGCTAAACATTCACAAAAGTTAAACAGCAGTGAGGTGGAGTCGTGAGCAAACAGGGAAACCTTTTATCTTCTGCGCTGTAACGCAGACGCAGCCCACCTGCAGCGAAGATGCACTTTCATCTGTCAGCCACTTCATTTGTTCTAATTAACCATCCAGACGCTCTGAGGACCAAACCCAACATGTAAAACAAACTGCTTCTCTCATTTTAGATTCAAGATAGAAGAATCTTTTATTTATTTATTTATTAAAATGCATTGTCTCAGGTTCAGCTTGGCATCTAAAGTCAGTAAAAATCCAAATCCTTATAATGACGTTTATTTCCAAACACTCTGCACTATTTCAAATCAAAGCTTGAGGGAAAATGTATCTAATTATTTACTTTTTTACTGTTTATTTTACAGAAAGTGAAGATAAAATAGTTGTTTGTTTTTTAATTAGTGTGTAGTTCAGTTAGTGAGTCCTTCATTCTGCAGGAGAAGAAACAACAATAAATGGAAATGAAGGAAGGACAGCGTGCTTTGATTAAAAAGTAGTTTTTTTTTAGACAGAAGTGCAAAAGTAGCAGATCTCAGAAACGGCTGAATAAATGTTGGAGTCTGGAAAGAAACGCTTCATTTTAACAGCCTAATGTTTCTTTTAAACTGACACATTTTTCTTCATCTTTGGTGAAAATAAAAAGTATCAAAACTGCATCTCTTTAATACATGGAGTACATAAAAGAGAGAGACATCTCCCAGGATGCACTGGGGTGCATGGTCAGTGGTCTTACATGTGTTCTCAGCTTGGTCAGTCAGCTTTCCAGAATGTGAAATGACCTTTTTGTTGTTTTTTTTTGTGCAGACTGTCTGTAAAGTAGCTCAGTGCAATATGTCCGGTCTGCACGCCCACCACCCTCGAGACTGTCTCTTCTACCTCCGAGACTGGGAACCAGTCCGACTGCAGGCGCTGCTGCAGGTAAACCATGATGCTGCTTCACGCACGTTTCCAGCGAACAACAAAGAACAGATTTGGGTTGTTTGGCTGACCTGCGCTCTTCAGATCAAAGTACAAAATCACTCTGTTTTCTTCTTCCATCATTTCACCATTTCATCCTGGGCCACATCACCATGGTTACCGTTAAATGGCTGGTTATTCTTTACTTTTTTGTTGTTGTTTTTTTGTCATAAAATCTAAAATTTGACAAAAATTGTGACCTTTATCATAAAAAAGATTTTTTGTACTAAAATCACATTTCTTTCTTGTAAAAGTTTACTTTTTTGGAAAGAAAAAACAAACGAGAACAAACTTTTTAAAAACAACATGGCAAAGCACATAAAAAGAAATATAAGTTGTGAAGAAGACAGGAACCCCCCACTAGGCAAGAGTGAGGGATAGTCTCCCCCCTCTGAGCTAAGCTCTGTGGTTGCCTGGTAGTGCACACCATCTGGTATATCACAGTAAAAACACAAAAAAATTCAATCTACTGAACAGCCAGAGGGGTCTATATACTTATAGACTGAGGGCTTATCCCGTCCAAAGCCATCTGCTGATGTGTGAAGCCACTGGTGGTAAATGAAAAGGCGATTATCGTCTTTCCTGGGCGGTAACTTGTCCACAACACAGCTACCCAAGATGATCTTTTGTCTTGACTGGGCATTAGCATGGCAAAGTTAGTCATCACAGTAACATGTCTGGGTTTCCAACTCTGTCCCAATTGTCCTAGATTGTTGTTAGTTTACACAGGCAGCAGGATTTGTCTGTGCTACAAAGAGAAGGGTGTGAGTTAAAAAAACAACAAAAAAAAACAACAAACAAACAAACTGACAACAATTTAAAAAAGTTACCTAGTGAAATAGTGCTGCATTGAGCATCATTGAACGTTTAGAACATCTTACCCTTGCTTCCTAAAGACAGCATCAACCTTTTTTTTTCTCATTAGTTGTAGTTGAAACAGGGATCCCCCCCATATTAACATATGTCAGCATTTACAGGTGGCACTGCAACACGTCAGTGAGTGTCTTTGATGCGTCTTTGAGTTGTGCACATGTAGCGACTGAGTGCTTACAGGTGACCGCTGACTGCTCACTAATTTGCCACTTGGGCCAGTTTGCAAGCTCAGCATAAATTTTCTACTCAGGCACTACTCTCAACATAATAGACACCCTCAGCCAGCATAACATCTTCATTTGAATCTATGAGGGTAGATTTATATCACCTCTAGGAAGACAAAGGCTTGCCAATCTGTTCCCACTTGCTGATGACAGCACTGCAGCATTGGCAGTCATCATAGCCGAACTATCTAAGTAGATGATATGGATGAAAAGTCACAGCTAACAGTTTAGTTTCCAGAGTGAACAGTTGGTCCTTTAACATACAGTATCTAAGGCTACACAAAGCACTGCAAGTCCTATTGTGTTGCAATTGCCAGATAGTTTGTGTACCTGTACAGTCTTAAAGATATACAGAAAGGCATTTGAGTCGTAATTTGCTCCTGCAGACATGTCTCAATAAAATAATATTAAGTTCCTGATATTCCCTGTCTGCTCCAAGTTTTTTCTATTTTTTCTAGTGATCTACCCCATGAAGAATGAGGCTAAATTTAGTTTAATCGTCTTCCCCTCTGTCTGTTTTGCTTTTCCCAAACAACATTGGTATTCCTTCTTCAAACCAATTGAATTTGGGATTTTATACCTTGACATAGTTGAAGTTTGGACAACTCAATCAGTTTCTACCACGTAATAGATATTAAGAAGTATCAAGAGAAACTGATCCCGGGATTCTGGCCAGCCCGGGTTCTGTCATGACGGGGGAGTGGAGGCCCGTCACCTTGCTTTCTGCATCCGAAG